>BLKR01001263.1:0-315600 GCA_011170035.1 Teleogryllus occipitalis
AATAACATTTGATATTAATTATTATTACTATCCCCCATTTATTGTGTATATATATATATATATATATATATATATATATATATATATATATATATATATATATGTATATATATATATATTAATTTTGGTTCTCTTCACATATATTTATAATCTTAAATTTGAACTGGTATTATCTGTATTAACCCCCCCTCCCGTCGCAATTCATTTTTGCAATTTTATCTGCTATATGTTCCTTATCTTTTGCAATCGTATATCGATTATCCTTTTGTATTTTTTATGTTAATTTTGATTTATCCATTAATTGTAATTTAATTTTCTATCTTATTGTGTATTTATTTATAATTTTGTTATATCTTTCTGTATCTTATAGACTGACGATGACGGCAAAGCCGTCGAAAGCCGGCTATCTTAATAAAGCTAGTATGTTGACGAAGATGACCTCTTTTATTTCTTCTTCTTGAAATCACTTGTTTCATGGCCAGCACGTGTTTCATGGAAATAATGCTTTGGAATGTAATGATATCAGTGTGACAATATATTTTGAATAAAATTACATTTGTGTTTTGAATATATTGAATAAAATTACAAAAAAATTGGAATGAGGTGAGGCATGGTCCACATGCTCCCTTCCCGGGATCCGCCGCTATCCAGTAATCTGTTTCGCCTATCCTCAACATTTGTTCACCAACCGCCCACCAAAGCCGCTGTTCGCATCCGCACGGTCGCTAAAATTCGAAATCGTTCGCCCAAGGCAAGCGCGTGAATCGGTACTTCGGTACCAACAACCCGGAAAGTCATGTCACCTTGAAAAGGTCCGAGAGGTTGGTATTGTATGAAATTCGTGCAATTATTGGGTGTGGTTCGGTAATTTTGATTAACGTTACATTTTGTTGAATAGACTAAAATTTTATATTTACATGCTCCGTACTTGGCTAGGAAAAACCTTCATTTAAAGAGAGATAATGTAAAATTCCTTTTTCTTGGCACTTCAAATAAACAAAGTTAGTAAATCTGGATATACAATATCCTAACCGGATCACACTGACCGTTAGAACTGACATGAACAAATTTAATACCGCCGTGGAATCTAATGGAAATGTCGGGGGGAAAGGCCCGCAGATGAAAGGGAATTTCGGGCGGTGAATTCGTTGAACACGCTGGAAGTGGGCTCGGGCGAGGAGGCGGGGTCGGGGCCGGGGTTGTGGTCGAGGCAGGGGGGCAAAGATACGGGCGGAGGGGCAGAGCCCAAGGTTGCACGGGTGATGAGGGCTGTGATTGCGAACATGGCGGCAGTGGCAGCGGTTGCTTTGCCGGCGGCCAGTGGCAGCGGCGGGTCTGCCTGAAGGGCGAGGGCGAGGGCGAGGGCGAGGGCGAGGGCGAGGGCGAGGGCGAGGGCGAGGGCGAGGGCGAGGGCGAGGGCGAGGGCGAGGGCGAGGGCGAGGGCGTTGGCCCAAGTCATGGGCGAGGTCGTGGACGAGGCCATGGGCGAGGGCGAGGGCGAGGGTGAGGGCGTTGGCCCAAGTCATGGGCGAGGTCGTGGACGAGGCCATGGGCGAGGGCGAGGGCGAGGGCGTTGGCCCAAGTCATGGGCGAGGTCGTGGACGAGGCCATGGGCGAGGGCATGGGCTAGGGCGTGGGCGAGGGCGCGTGAGTCACGAGTCGGGCGGTCTCTGATGTGGCGTGGGGCCGTGGGTGGGGTGCAGGGAGTTGCGAAAAGGGCTGCTCCAAATCCCCACCCGAGGAGACACTTCTGTGGAATTTGTGTCGCTTAAAGAGAAGGCCTTGATTTGACTCATCGTTGGAGCCCTGCCAGAGATAATATTGAAGAAGCGGGTGAGAATTTGAACGAGCCTGTTTATTAATTTGCTCATCTTATCACACGGTCAAATTTTCTCGTTTTATTGGAGTTAAAATATCAATACATGTTTATTGTGTTCATGACAGGATTTTTTTAATGAGCAGTATTTTGAAGGAATTAAATCACAAGCTAGTTCATGCGTATGCGCCTCCAAAATCTTCGAAAAACCGTAAAGGAGAAATATAATAAATACAATTTAAGATATCGTTAGTTACTTCAGTATTAATATAAAATAACAATTAGCTATGGACTTCTTATTAAGACAATATTGATAATTCGGAATCTTGTGAAACAAAGATTTCTTTGTGTTCCTTGAAATTCAGATTTAAACAGATTAAAATGTATGGCGTAGACCAATAATAATGTAATCCGAAGACATGATGTTTCAAATTTCGGAGTAAATAATATTAATTCATAATAATAAAATGAAAATTTGAAGGATGTGCAAAACGTTTTAACTTAGAAAGTGAATTTGATTACAGTACTGGAGAGCTAAAATGATTAGATAAACGATATAGAATGTTGTATGTTCCTTATGTATCATATAAGAAATTTAGCGGAACAAGTAAAGTAAGAAATGAGGACAAGTTAGTGAATTGGCGTTTTTCAGAGAACGGCAGATGTTACTTGAATTTTTTGGTATTGAAATGAATATTGTTAAGTAATTCATACAATCACATGATCGCAGTGTTGAATTGAAATGTTCCATTGTGTGTAGCAAGATCAACAGCTTCCCCAGAAAGTGCAACATCGTGAGTAAACTATAAAAATAGTATTACAGTTAATCAGCTTTATGAAGCGATTATTTTCCGTACGTTCATTCTGTCGCCAGTTTCTGTTTTATGCAGCTTTTGGTTTGGCGCTTACTAAACTTCTCCAAGCTGACTGGACACAAGGAGTCTTTTAGATCAACTGCGATAGGCATTCTACAGACGCCTGTCAGTATGATCAAAGACATCCAGATGGAGGCACTAAATTCTGAGTAGCAAGTCACTTCTGAAGTTTACTAAGCATGTATCACAAATGACGTAGTTCAAATGTATCAAGGGAAATCAAGCGTAGTTTTGTGAGAGTAACATCGTGTATAAGTGTGTACTAATTACCGGGTATAAGAGTTGAAGGGGGAATATACCCATTAACTTCACATATGGTACAAACATTTTCATAATAGATGATACTCGTTGTTTAGGGGAAGTTGATACCTGTAGAGAAGTAATCTGAGATTTAGTAGGAATTAATTGTGTATCGGAATTTAATTTCAGGATTTAGGAAGTAGATTAAGCGTTAACGCTCTTATCTGGAGTGCAGCATTGAACGGTAAATATTAATGATAACCATCATTTGAGTCGCTCGTTTCAAGCCAAATAGTGAAGTTGAATAATCATTTTATCTGCATGTGTCCATTCAGAGATAAGCAGATAAAATGCCAGCGTATTTTTTTCCGATTGATGTACGTGGCACAGATCAATGCTCATTGCTTGGCTCCTAGTTTGGGCATGCACACTCAACGTTTTCCGCGGTCACCCGATAAGATACAGTGACAAGACAGTCATCAACTATTGAAAACTTCTACAACCTACAAAGGCAGCACTGTCTTATACTCGCACGTGGCAAACTAATCTAGGTTTTAGGTTGTAATTTGAAACGTATATTAATTATAGTATGTGTTGAATGTACTATGGACGCATGCTAAAACATACAATGATAGGGTTTTTGTAGAAAGATCCCTGTAACATAGGCACAATGGTATTACGGGTTTGCGAGACCCTGGATTGCTGTATTCGATAGCCGTAGAGGAATCACGGCTTCCCCTTACCTCCCGCGCCAGCCTCCCTTCACGCCAAGCGCCCTGCGTAAACGTAGTATTGCGTAGCCCTGAACAAACGTAGTATTAAAAATTCAGTGGCATTGGATCGGCGTTGAAAAGTTATCACCGGTTACCATCGTCAATTGTTGATAGAAAAAGCGTATTGGAATTTATTTTGGAGCTCCTTGTATTCTTTTGTATTTTCTTCCTTGCTTCGTTACAATTACGAGTATTTAAAAAATTAGAATAAGTATTACTCGCATCTGTAAATTGTTTTCATATACGAATGATTATAAAGAGACATTTGATTTCTTCATATTTTTCCTTCACGCTGACTTCTATTTCAAGACTTTAGACATGCTACAAAATTTTAGTTTTTAATCTCGATTGATACTCTTGAACATTCGATCTATTAATTTTTTCCTCCTCATTGCGAGGTAAAGATCATTTTTACTTTCTTGCCTTACGAATTCTTCGTAAGAAGAGAAAGTTGTGTAATCGTGCGCCGGAAAACGGCGAATTTTCGCCCGAAAAACTCTTATAGCTGGGTTCTGGTAAAGAAAAAGTGGATAAATCCTGTTGCTAAATTTAGAAAAAAATCCTCTAAAATCAAAACTACAAAATTGAAGATAGAGATTTTTGCCTCAAACAAATTCGGTTGTAAAACATTACCACTTTAAATAAGGTCATGTACAATTTTTTGAAAAAACTAGTAGTTTTTGCGTAATTTGGACTTGAAATTTATTAATATTTTGTTTTTCAAGAAACCGCTTCAATTTTTTTTCTTTAAATTTTCTCCGCTTTTGGTAAAACATATGACGCTAGTGCCATTTTGGGTATGGCTCGCTTTTTTCGAAAATTGCAAAGATTATTTCAAAACTTAAAAATTGAAGATATAAATTTTTGTTTCAGACAAAATCTGTTGTACGAATTTAGCTCTCTAAAAAAGGTCATGTACGATTTTTTGAGAAAAAAACGAGTGGTTTTCGCGTAATTTGCGCTTGAAATTTACGATTTTTTTTGGTGAAACACCGCTCTAATTCTGTTGCTCAGAAAACAATTGAGAATTGAAGAAACGTTGTTGAAAACCATTCAAAGCAATTTTAATTATGTAAATAATTAATAATGATAATCTAGTTGTGTTAAAAAGCACAATAGTTTCTCACAACATTGCTAACTTTTCCGTTATATTATGTTGCTTGATGAACAAGCAAAAGTGTTTTCAACAAAGAAAAAATTATTTTCAGTGCCGAGTTATGCCTTCGTAGTTACTATCCTTTTCTGCCTAAAGGGCATTTTTTCACATTTTATCAGTTTTTCGACAGCTCAATGCTAGAACGGAAACACCAAACTCTAATGACTATTATTGAAGTGCCAATCCTCGTGGCCGAGGTGGTTAAATGGAAGGTACTGTTTCAGCGGTTCGGAAGAAGGGGCTGCTAATTCAAGCCCCGCTCAGAGATTATTATTTGCCACAATTCTGTATTGCGAAGAAAACTATGTTTTCAATTATTTTGTTCGATTTGCAAAAATATGTCACATCAAGTCAATTGTTGTTTTTCGGTGCATCTGTATGAATCGATTTAAATAAACTAATCAATCTATCAACATGCAATTTAAATACAATACATACACTACCCATGGGACCAACTTATGAGCCGACCATGGGGCTCTTATGTGGAGGAGAGGTATTAGTGCCGGCAAGTTAACCATGAGTAACTATGATCTGGTCTCGAAAGAGAAAAAGTATGCTGGTTGAAATCACTTTTGCTATGTTACGTAGTAGTTAAATATTGCGGAGCATTTACAACCAGTGCGAGAAAGTATGTGCTTTGGAAGCACCACTGGTTTGAAGTTTACATGAATTGTCTTGCAAAGTATATTAACTGAATATGAAGTCACTTGCCTTTTTTGAAAAAGAAAGCGTTTAAGGTAAAAACAGTTTGGAAGTACAATAACGTATGTTCCATATCGGTTACGTGGAAATGTCAACGGAAGCGGACGTGTGAACAGGTGGAGGAAACAGAGACAGCCCATGGAGGCGTACCGCCGAAGACCTAATTTAAGTCGCGTCCCAGATTTCAGTTCTGGACACAGCAAATCCCTCAATACCGCAAATACAGAATCGGTTCATTACCTGCACCTTTTAAACACGCATTTCAGGAACATTACGGTCTCGCTGCTCTTGCTCTCTTTGTCGCCACCGCCACCCGAGCAACTCCCGCCCCCGACGCCCGTCTTGCTCCCCACTCCCCAACCACTCTCGCCGTGTCGGCTTGTCTGGCGGTGTCTGCTTGTCTGGCGGTGTCTGCTTGTCTGGCCGTGTCTGCTTGTCTGGCGGTGTCTGCTTGTCTGGCGGTGTCTGCTTGTCTGGCGGTGTCTGCTTGTCTGGCCGTGTCTGCTTGTCTGGCCGTGTCTGCTTGTCTGGCCGTGTCTGCTTGTCTGGCCGTGTCTGCTTGTCTGGCCGTGTCTGCTTGTCTGGCCGTGTCGGCTTGTCTGGCCGTGTCGGCTTGTCTGGCCGTGTCGGCTTGTCTGGCCGTGTCGGCTTGTCTGGCCGTGTCTGCTTGTCTGGCCGTGTCTGCTTGTCTGGCCGTGTCTGCTTGTCTGGCCGTGTCTGCTTGTCTGGCCGTGTCTGCTTGTCTCTGTTGTCTGGCCGTGTCTGCTTGTCTGGCCGTGTCTGCTTGTCTGGCCGTGTCTGCTTGTCTGGCCGTGTCTGCTTGTCTGGCCGTGTCTGCTTGTCTGGCCGTGTCTGCTTGTCTGGCCGCTTGTCTGGCCGTGTCGGCTTGTCTGGCCGTGTCGGCTTGTCTGGCCGTGTCGGCTTGTCTGGCCGTGTCGGCTTGTCTGGCCGTGTCGGCTTGTCTGGCCGTGTCTGCTTGTCTGGCCGTGTCTGCTTGTCTGGCCGTGTCTGCTTGTCTGGCCGTGTCTGCTTGTCTGGCCGTGTCTGCTTGTCTGGCCGTGTCGGCTTGTCTGGCCGTGTCGGCTTGTCTGGCCGTGTCTGCTTGTCTGGCCGTGTCGGCTTGTCTGGCCGTGTCTGCTTGTCTGGCCGTGTCTGTGTCGTGTCTGCTTGTCTGGCCGTGTCTGCTTGTCTGGCCGTGTCTGCTTGTCTGGCCGTGTCTGCTTGTCTGGCCGTGTCTGCTTGTCTGGCCGTGTCGGCTTGTCTGGCCGTGTCGGCTTGTCTGGCCGTGTCGGCTTGTCTGGCCGTGTCGGCTTGTCTGGCCGTGTCGGCTTGTCTGGCCGTGTCGGCTTGTCTGGCCGTGTCGGCTTGTCTGGCCGTGTCTGCTTGTCTGGCCGTGTCTGCTTGTCTGGCCGTGTCTGCTTGTCTGGCCGTGTCTGCTTGTCTGGCCGTGTCGGCTTGTCTGGCCGTGTCGGCTTGTCTGGCCGTGTCGGCTTGTCTGGCCGTGTCGGCTTGTCTGGCCGTGTCGGCTTGTCTGGCCGTGTCGGCTTGTCTGGCCGTGTCGGCTTGTCTGGCCGTGTCGGCTTGTCTGGCCGTGTCTGCTTGTCTGGCCGTGTCGGCTTGTCTGGCCGTGTCGGCTTGTCTGGCCGTGTCTGCTTGTCTGGCCGTGTCGGCTTGTCTGGCCGTGTCGGCTTGTCTGGCCGTGTCGGCTTGTCTGGCCGTGTCTGCTTGTCTGGCCGTGTCGGCTTGTCTGGCCGTGTCTGCTTGTCTGGCCGTCTCGGCCTCTCTCGCCGCCACCTTTTTCCCGCGTATGACTGCCCGCGTTATTTAGAACGGCGAGCGCCTCTTCTTCTTCCCTTCCGCTTTTACCTCCCACTCAATCCGTCCCCGCTGACCCTCCCCCTCCGTCGCCGTCGCCTTGGCCGTCGTTCTCGCCGCCCCCGTGTGTTTATGAATCGGCCGTCGCGCACGCGCCCGCGCGTAAATTCTCTGGGCCATTACCTTCGGGCCGCGCGCACCGAATTTAGTGGCCGTGGTCGCAGACCTCGGAACGGATACAAAGAAGACGCTTGGCACTCGGACTTGCAGAATTACGAGGACGGGCCAAGATTTATCGTAGGCTGTGGAACACTCATGGTCACTGTAGTTATCCGAGTTGATGGCTTTTCTGATGGGATTCAGTGCGTACGTGTATTTTCAATTGCCATTCTTCAAATGGGGTTGTCTATCGACTTTGACAACTAAACGAATCTTGGAGATCTCAAATAACTTTGAATATTACTCTACAGGTATTAAGTGGTTGTGGGGTCTTACTGGAACATGTTCAAAATCTTGATTCATAAATAGTTTGGATCGTTAATGAGGTAGGCAGAAAAAATCATTGTCAATGTCATGTCCATGAAGTTTACTAAAACAATTCAGTTTTCCTTTCAGGTTGTAAATGACTGATATTTTTTATTGGTAATGGGTTGATAAACGGTTCTTGAAGAATATGATTTTATGTATTTTGAATTTCATGTAAAAGATCTTAAATGTGAATCCAATATGAAAATTTGCTCCCAGTCTGTCGTACATGTTAAGAATCACAATCATTCCATTTGGTATGATAGTATTTTATCCTCCGATTTGTTTTTTGTAATGGGGTTCCGATTCCATGAGGAAACTGATTGTCATCTTAGAAAAAAGTAATGATAAAGGACAAATACGTGTACTATCTCCTTACTATTAATGCAACCGGAATGTTTTCAAATTGTTTTTGTAACTTGATTTATCTCCAGCCGTCTTAGAATTCCTTATTTACACCACAGGTAAAATTTTTTTAAAACGGCTTAGAGAAAAGGGTATTTCTTCGTATTCTGATTACATACGGCGGGTATGTCAAACTGCATCCGCACGAACAGCTTGCCCGCCCGGGAAGCCCAGCGCTAATGTGAGCACAGACAGCTTCTTCTGACCCCGCCAAAACACACTTCCCCTCCAAATCAAGAAAAGCGAAGGTTGTAGTCGGGAAAATTAAGCACAAACCGCGTCGAAACATCATGATAGATAGTTGCTTCTCCGAAACATATGTACCAGATGTTTTCTGTTTTGTACTATTATTACTTATTTCATATTTCTTTTAGTATCGAATGCTGCCCTACATTCCTGCTCCTGGCAATAATATGAATGCAGAATTCTTTTCTTTTTTCATGTTATATTTTATTGAGTCATTTTGTAATTTTTTGTATTTGGCAATAAAGTGAAATAAATTAACAAGTCACACTTACTGGGAGACAGCTCTTCAAATAGTTTGGTTGTTAAGAAAATAGGAGGACAATGGAATTGTATTCTTAATGCGATTACGAGATTAGGATCCTTTGGATTCCAAATATTTAATTTTCTTCTAAATTGATAATTTCAAATAAGGCTGATACATTTAATTTTAATGGATAATTTCTGCGCTTTAGTAGAAGAAATGGGAATTCATATCGCTAAGTTTGGGTCGAAAACTGTCACTTAGCCTCTCCAGAAAACTCACATGAGGTAGGTGTCCAGTACGTACCGCCACCTTGGCGCATTGTACAATCCTTGCTTTTAAATCTCGCGCGTTGTTCAGGATGCAGAGACGGCGAATGGCATTAGAGTTTAGTAGATACCTTTCCCGCGAACGTGACATGCCTGACACATGAGAATATCTGGGGAAAGACCAGTTGACTTTAAGAAGACAATGAAATGCAGATAGCGCTTTCGTTAACGTGGATTGGTTACAATTCTTATTGCTTTTAATATTATTCGAATTTTCATTTTTGTCTGGCAAGAATAAAACGAAAAAATACGAAGAACTGAGTATTAAAGTGTCTAATTAACCTTTTTAAGCACCCCAATTTTTTATCGTATTTGGTAATAAATCAGTATGTTTTTGCATAAGAACGTCACTGTTATTAATATTGAATACTTTTACGGTGGTATATAAAACAATAAAACATTGTCATCACTAGTGTAGTGACAAGACTCTTCTTGTAGGGGCTGATATTAGTGTTTGTATTTTTATGGTGTGAGTGGTTCTTGAAACGCAGTTTTCTCCACGAGCGTCTTCGTTGAATCATGAAAGACACACACGGCCCAAGGCACCACCGGAGAGGCAAAAAGTGGACGCGGGTATGAAGGTCAAAGGGCGAGGTCGTCCCAGCTCGTCTGTTGGGAACCGAAGACCTCGGCTTCGTGCTGAATATTTCAGAAGGCCGGTGAAAGAGCCAAGTATCTGCAGGGCTGGCAAGCAGGTTCAGGGGTAGGGAACCTTGTTTCGTCTTCCCTGTGATAAAAACTGTCGACAACCTGTTAAATACGTTACGTTTCAGGTTTTTTTTTATAAACTATTGATTTGAGTTGATATCGATGTGTGCTTCTATGCCCCCTGTGGCATGTATGTCAGTATGAATTTAAAAAATCTGTTGTCGATGCAACATTGTCATTGTGTTTGCCTTTATTGTGTTTGCCAATATTGCATCAGTGTTTTCCTTTCTGGGGAGCAAATTTTCTCCCCAAATATTTATCATTATGACCCTCATTACGTTCCAGCACATACTATGTTCACCTCGCCTCGCATTTTCTTCACGGGAAGACTCAGAAAATACATTTCTTCCAATATCGCTTATTTTTCTTCCTGTTAATTGGAATGAAATGGGACATGAACAGAGATTCACTTGTTTTGTTTTCTTGTGACAATCAGTTACATATGCCATACTATTAATTAATCTTAACTTTACGCCTTATACTTAAACATTATTTTCAATTCCTAGAAGAGTCCCTAACAATTAAACTTACGTAACTACAATGAAAAATATTCCATTCTGACTTTGGAGAAACTACCTTTGAATTGGCTCCCTTTGTACTAGCTACCTTTGAACTTGTTTCGGACTTTTTTCATTCACCAAATTCCATTGGACTGGAAAAGTTGTGGCCATGTTTGTTTGTTGACAATATTCCTTAGGCATTTCACCGGGAAAGTTTCCAAAATTGAATTTCACGTTTACTCTTTTGTCACCTTCTGGGTCCTGGCGTCCCACCTTGCGCCACCGACGCACCTCCGCCCGCGCGGGTGCGGCTCCTGCCGGGCGGAGGGCCAACGTGCTCCGTATAAATAGGACGGTGGCGTGGCGGCGGTGAGGAGGGTGCACATGGCTGTTGCGGCAGAAACTGTTTCGGCGCTTGAGTAAATAAATTTACTGCGAATAATGAGTTCTCTTTTATAGGCTGCCGCACCGGCAAAGGTGACTCAGGGCATCAACTGATGTCACTGCAGTGTCTTCGACCGGGAGGTCCTAGGGTTTGAATCCCGACGGTCGCAGGATTTTCGACTACAGCTAGATATCTACGTCGAATTCAGCCGTTGTCTGGGGGAGAACTCTAACAGCCGGCTGCTCTGATCGGTGTTTTCTTTTGTTTTTTACTGATCAACACCTGGAGAATGTCTGAGCAGTATCCTAACAAATGGACTACGGACCGCATACGATCTTTCCTTCCTCTTTTTGTCCTATCCTTAAACATACTTACACTCACATGCACTACACTACTACCTTTGTCGGGAGACCAGCTGGGACAGAGCTTGTCCTGGATGAGGCGGTACCACGCTGGTGGGAGGTAGCTGGTTGGAGAAAATTCCGGCAGTCGATGTACGTAGGCGCCGGATCTCGCCATCCAGCGGGGGAAGACAACCGCCACCTCCCGCAATAAAATGTACTACACTTACGGGACCGATATATGCTGTTGGCAGTCCAGAATCCCCAATCAATGACGTGATTACTCCAAGAAGACGGACTCGGCAAGAAGGGCGAGAGGATTTATGATATACCTAGCCATACTTCGGTGATATTTTTTGTAGAATTTCTGCTGAATTGTAGAATTGAGTAGGCAGAGTAGGTTGTTGTGTTGGAGGAAGCAGTGGTGACAGCTACGGGTCGTTAGAGACGACAGTAGATACGTGAATGCGGCTACTGTGGAAGTGGGGTAGTGGTGGCGCCAGGGTCGTGCGCAATCAATGCGGAGCGGGTATGGGAGAGCATGCTGGATATGATATCGCGGTTGTGCCAGATGTAGTGGCACAAGTGGGGGTAACGCTGCAGGAGGTGGCACAGGTAACATTCAATCGACCGTTGACGGATGCGGGTCGAGGTATTTGCGGAGCTGAATAACGCGCTTTGAGGACGACACTACCGAATGGTATTCCATACAGTATTTACCATTGCGGCTGTGGAAGATGGCTCCTAAGTTTATCATCTATTTTTAAATATATTTAATAATCGAAAATAGTTTTGAAACCTATCACCGCTTTATCAATTTTAATGAAATGGTTAAAATGACACCGACCTCCTTGAAATTCCAATTATGTGTAGGTATTTGTAAGTAAGCCAACCATAAACCGTTCCGGATTAATTACATTTCGTTCCCGCAAGATATCTTTTTTAAAATTAAAGGTATACATATTTTAAATATTATATTACAATTAAAGGTTTATATACTTTTTTGAAACTTCAGCGAAGACTAGCAAAGTAAATAGTTAATATTTCTTAACCTACCATCTTTTTTCTATCATTTCATTGGTGATGTTTCTTGTTAACAATGATTACTTTCGTCGCTTAGAAGACAGAGTCATTAAAACAAATTCAAGATGGTAAATCTAGGGTTGGCCTCCAGGAAACTGTTTCATAATTCTGAATTTATTATCAAACGACTGATTGCTTTTCCATGACGCACTGTTGATTCTCTAGATCGTAATCTATTTCCGTTTATTATTAATTTTCCTAGGTAGCAATTCAAATGAATAGTAATGTATTGATGTGTATGAAAATCTGAAGACGTGTAACTAATGTTAGATATATTTTACTCCTACGGTGGGACCAAGTGTTAGATCTAAGTTTGGTTCCCCTCCTACCGACATTTCTACTTAAAACTTCAGCTACATCGTTGACCCACAATTTTGAAACGGTAACGAGATGCGATGGCATATAAATTCTGATTTTAGAAACGGGAAAAAAGCATAAAGCCTTCTTAATTAATTATGTACGCTATATAAAATGAACAGGGATGACATGAATAATGGACTTATAAATTATATTTATTTTTCAAAGTGTAGCATTAAAAAGATAATCTTATTCCCGTGCCAAGAAGATTAAGTCTTTTTGAAGGAATACATTTGTGTTGCCGATCTGAATAATCGAGATCCCGCAGGTGGACGCTCCTTATCACACTTGGTTCGAAGGATCGCGGATTTAAGTTCCTCCCCGACCACGGATGTTCTCGTGTGTACTGTTGCATGATGGGCTTCTGCCAACCAGACTCTTTGCTTCATATTTCAACACTCTTGTTTTCATTCCTGGCCTGTCTAGGTGCTGCGGGGTCCTGGGATATTTGTACCTAAGAATTCGTTTCACTCGAGATGTGGGTTTATCCCACAGAATGATGAGTTCAGGAGGCATGTAGTTGTGAATTGTGACATGATTATTGGATTATTTCGTGTTTCCGAGCGCGTCAACTACTCTGATCATTAGTTCCGTAAGTGTAGTTGAGGTTTTTATCACGGGAGGTTGCAGTCTTCTTTCCTTGCTGGATGGTGAGATCCGGCGCCCATCTACAGGTCGGCTTGGGGGTTTTCCCTATCCTGGTATCCCTCACCAGCGGGTCACTACCCCAGCCGGGACAAGCTGGACTACCGACTGTGAGGTGATTTCCCATTAAATGTGGAAGTGCAGTGCTTGTAAGTGTAAGTAACAGGTGAGGATAGGACAAGAGAGGGTAGATTTCACGAAGACTAGTAATTTGTCTTAGCCAGGGGGATCGGAGCGTCTGTTGGCTCCGAAAGGTGCATAGACCTAAACAGAAATACAGACACCTTGTGAGAGAGATTTTAGAGATTAGATAGAAAATGGATCTAGAGGGAATTTCGGATTCTTCAGTTTGATTTGATCGATAGGCCATTTGTTAAATCATTTGATGTTGTTGGACATTTTTTAGCTTAATGCCGAAGTTCAGCCAATTTAGTGGAGATTTTTATCTCGTGATTGAGATAGGAAAAGGTGCAACATCACTAATGACGAACCCGCGCAAATGTTCATTCGCGTCGCTATATCTTTATAAGAAAAAATACTATTTTTGTCCAGATAGGACCGCCATGATACACGGTGTCATGTTATCTGTCAGAATTATGGTTCAAAGAAGTGTTTTTACGATAATTAAACTTAAGTTTACAATCTTGCAGAGAGAGATCGTTTTCCTAAATGACAATGTAATATTAAAGTTTCCAAATACTCACTTATTTAATGAATTGAGAAAGAATTTGGGCAATTTACGTAGTTTACTTCGTTCACAGTAAAAATATTTATAAATCGTTAGGTCCTTTGCCGTTATATTTACTTTATATATATATATATATATATATATATATATATATATATATATTGTAATGGGTCTAATGTGCCCTCAATCACGACGCCCCCCCCCACGTTGGTGCGCCAATGCAACGGGTTCTAATGTTCGCTCTCTCTCTCTCTCTCTCTCTCTCTACTCGTCACGTGCACTATCTTTACCCTGCCTAGCTCTAACTTGCAATTGGGTGCCACAAAACCTTCGCTTATCGGTTGCCCGTACCTCTGCTAGCTCGAATAATCATTCACAACTTACCTGGTCGTAGTCCGCGCGCTCACTCCATACGGAGTTGAGGTAAGGGTCCGTTTCGTTCGTGCCTGGGTCAAATTCTATACAACTATTGAATTCAACATGAATTCAAGGCAATTATGAGCCATGTGGGATGCTCATACATTTAATTTTGGATGTTTGTTTGCTTATATTCTATCCATAAACACAATCTGCCTCTCCGACTTGCGAAAACGTGACAACACAAATACATAAACATACAGAGAAAATAAATACAACCATGCACACTGAAAACAATACGAAAATCTCATGCATACATCAGAATGCGCATTCTGTCGTGACCCCTATTTTCTTTGTTTTCATCTTATCCTTAACCTAATACCATGACTTGGTCTTCGACAGAATTTTTCTTTAGACTTGCCCGTGAACAAACAACAACAACAACAACAACAACAACAACAACAAAACAGTAATTGCACAATTCGGGCCACTTCCCTTTTTGCAGCGATGTCGCTTCCTGTCAGGGCCCGTCGTTGCTCGTTGTAACGTGCATTTTTTTATGCACGCAGTTCCCGTTCAGCTGCCATCAGATCCCATGTACACTCGCTCATTTAAAAATTACCAAATATACTTCTGTTCATTGTTCCTTGCATTAATCGCGTCTTCCCTAAACGTAACTTCAATTTTCTTTCGCGACGTATTTAGATTTTGCGACGCTCCTGTTTCCTGCGCCTAACTTGCGTGAATACTGTCCATGCGGATTTTTTTCGTGAATTTCTAAATAAATTAAATTGAATTTTAGCTCGACCTAATTTAAACAATTGATGTTATACAACCGAAAATAACTCAAAAACTTTTGCACGACACTTCCGCGAAATTTCTCCAAAAATTTAACACAGCATCCAAACGCGTGCGATCCTCATCAAACCCGAACTCTTTTCTGTCTGTAACACATTTTACATTGTTGGTCCACACAATCCAAGTGACTGTCTTTTTATTAAACACATGCCCATCACCATAAGAAATGTTCGAAAACGTTTACATTTTCACTGTTTTCGGGCATCTTGCGTCTTACTATCTGTTTCATAATTTTACTAGCTTTCATTTTGTAATCGTCACATTACCGAATTCCCTTTTCCTGTTTCCTTTTTCCAAAAACCTTTATTTTTCGTCCTCTCAACTCGTGATGACGTCACTTACACTTTCAGTCGCTCCTTCAATTCTTTCTTAATCCGCTATGCTATGAAACTGGATAATAATTTATTCCGAACCCTACATAAATTCCCCCGCGCCGTGACTAATTTTGCCCTGATCTAAATATTTTTCTCTATAATTTCTGAAAGTTTGGCCAAAATCCACCCAGGCATTCACTGGATATTCAATGAAACTCGTCTTGTTGTATACTTTCAGAGGTACAACAATGGTCACCATGTCTTCAATCTTCGCCGTGTTATACATGCGATTTACACAACTTATGATATTTACGGAACCCGTGGCTCGAATAACGTGATTCTTGGTTCAAAATGTTCCTAAATTTGAGTTCTATTCACTGTTCATACTGCCTATTTCCGCCCCTTTTGTTTTCTATTACTTTCCTAATAATTATTATCACGCGGCGCTGTTGTGTATTGTTTATTTCATTATTGACTCCTCTTTGCTTATATAGAAGTTCTGTGTTCCGTGCATTCTTGCGGGCTAGTCTCACAAATCATTACAATATACTTATGTAATATGAAACTTATTTTAAATTTACTTCGATAATAAAAAATACTTTTCTTGGAAATACACTATTTCTTGATATATTTAATTACGAACGTTTTTATTCTAGTTTAGCTTTACTCACAACGATATACATTCTCGTAACTTCGATGAAATGGAGATCATTCCTGCAGCGTTTCCGGCATGTAAAATTTAAAAGTCCAACATAAATATGATGAAGTTTAGTGGATATCATGTCAACCACAAACGTATAATAATAAATGCTGCAGAACATCGTGCACATCTAATAATAAATACATTTACAATAAATATTAGTAGGTCATATCATTTCATCAATGGGGAAAAACGAGGTGGAAATAGTCATTTCCTACTTCATGTTATTTATACTTAGAATAGTGTGCTACATTATTATGTGGCCATGTGTATTGCTGATTCTATTTTTATTGTGATATTTATGAAGAAACAAACGCGCTATTAATATTTTTATGAAGTTCAACGCAGTAATTAATAATGTATTTTTATATAGGTACCCCCTCCCCCCCGCGTGGCTCATATACAGCGAGCTAGCTTACCGGGGTGCGATCCTTGGTTCGATTTCCTGCCGGGACAAAAATAGAACTCCAGCTTTCTAATACAATCGACTTAATTCTGTAGTGGCAGCAGAGATCTTGTGGTCCTCCGTGATTAAAATTTCAGGTTATAAGAGGCATCAACCACAGTAGTAGGCTATATAAATGTACTGCGTAGAAAATTCAGCCATACACTGGTTTCTGGAATTTTTCCCCATCATCTGTGACTCCTAGTAACATAGATTAAAAACATTGTGATCAGTGCTAGGATGGCGCCATTGTGAGTCGTACGAGGTACGAAGACAGTCTGTCTACTTAATGTGTTTACTAAGTGTCTGTTTACTTAATGTGTTTAATGTGTTACTTGGAACCACTGATGATGGAAAAAACATTCCCGAAACACCTGTATGGCTGAATTTTCTACACGGTAAATTTATATAGCCTACTATTGTGGTTGATACCTTTCATATCCTGAAATTTTAACAATTGACTTAGCTTCTACGGCTGCGTGACGAAAGAAAAGCTCAGGCAGGACAAGTATGCTGGATATGTTGAAGGGAATACATCGGGCTCGCGACAGGTCTCCCCTGCCCCGGGCGAGGATAAACCGGCCTGGGAAAACAACTGACTGGCAAAAGTATTAATCCGACTCTAAAATGCAAAATTAATTATTTCGATAAACGTAGTCTCAGATTTGCTGTATAAAATTCAAGTATAGCTCTGCAATCCTTTATTGTTAAAATTAATTAACTTATGAGGTAAAACTGCGTGACATTACCAGAGTGTAAGGAAGAGAAGTATCTCTGTCTGGAATTATGAGAACATCCCAATTAAAAGTTTCTGGAATTCCCTAAATCTGTGTTCTAATCAATCACTCAATGGCTTAAAGGGTATTTCGAAATGGTCCCTGGTCTTGAATCCCAGATATAAATATAAGTATACAATTTGCCGTCTAATTTTGCAATTTGTTCACAGTTCAGGCATTTAGGTGTAGAAGACGACTTCTAACATTTTGCAAAAGTACAATTATTGATTTATTACGCACTTCTTGTAAACGAGATACAAGTGCTCTCTGTATATCATATTAGTCTTAGAGTCCAGAAAAATTGACAATGAAAATGCATTCATACTTTATGTGTAGCATTTTCCGTTAGTTTATCAAATTTCTGGAGTTGCCAACTCATCCTCTGATTCACTAGAAACTTCAAACTAAAGAATTGTCCGGTTTTTAAGGACAAACACACGGCAGCAACATATAACACAAAATAACTTGCGTTCTGATTTTAACGTCAGTCAAATGTTCCTTCTACCACTACCACTACGCTAGTCAAATAGGACCAAAATGAAAATACGATCCAATTTATTTTAAATAATATTCAACGTAAAAATTAATAATACAAGAAATTAATTTATTACATTAAGAATACATAGATACACAAGAATACATTAACAAACGATGATTCCTCGAAAAGCGAGTATCGTAAACTTCACACGAGTGTATTAATACCCATTACATCGAGTTTCACATGGTACTTATTCTAAGACTTTTATACGTTCAACTTTCACATTGAATCGTTTCGTGATGGTTGACATGCAGGATTCAATGGCCACCTAGCGGACAGCTCCCTAATCCAACCCTCACATGCTGCCACAGGTGGCTGTAGTACCAGTTCGCCTGCCCGCGAGTACTGCGCTAGTCAAAAGGATCAACGTGAAATTACGATCCAATTTATTTTAAATAATTTTCCACGAAAAAATATCAATAGTAAAACACTTCCATAATATAATATCAAGTGCAATTTTAATGTACACAATCGAACGAAACCTTGACTAGAACGATTCTCAATGATTAATGAAGTGTCAATACTTGCTTTGTAAACTTCTCTGTGCTCAGTCAAGAACCTGTGTCATAACGAAATCTGTATCTTAATGAGAATCGTTATGCAACAAATTGCAGCCATCAAATTACAGAATTATAGAATGGGAGTAGAAAAAGAAACGTTTTCTGAAAGAACGACGGTAAACAATGAGTGCGCTCGCCCGCATTTGCCCGAGCGCCCCCGCAGATGAAGCAGCTGTTGGCCGAGCGCTTAATATCGTAAGACCTTGCTGTGGGGCTGCGCGCGCCCTCATTGGCGCTCCTGCAAACAGCGGCGACGCGCGTCCAGGGATATTGGAGGACGTCGCCGGCGCTAGACTTGTTCGCAAATTTGTCTGCGTGTGGGCGGGGATGCTACCCGAGCGCTGGCGTGTTCCACACGTCCCCTAGGGAGACAGCTCTGGAATTAGAGCGGGAGGTGTCGAAAAAACTTTTAACGGCCGCGTCAGGAAACGAGCTTGTGCAACGGACGTATTTTGTCAGTGATATCTGCAAACTTCAAATTTTATTCCGTTTTGACATTTTAATAATAACGTGTATCTGATTGAAACTGATGTGGAAATTGAAAATATTGTTATCTTTATTCTTATAATTATCAATTTTATTGTGTTATCATTTGGTAGTAGCTACTGTGTCACTACTTAACATTACGCAGTTTTTATTCTTATTGAATACGTTTGTTATTTCATTTTACCATTTTTGTATTATTTTTTCTAATTAATGTATGCATTTTTAGATTTTCTAATGTTGTAAATGTCCCCGGCCTTCCGCCGCCATCCCGATTGAGGTTTTCTGAGTTTACTCAATCGCTTAAGGCGTATGCCGGGATAGTCCCTAGTTCGCTCTCCTAAAAGTAAAACTAAAGTTCCTGCCCCCTCGCGCTTCTTCACAGAATATGAAATAATGTAAATATTTACCGTGGTTTGGCGGAAGAGCAGCACTAATGGCCTGAGCCTCGCCGCTAATAAAGAATATTTATTATTATTATTATTATTATTATTATTATTATTATTATTATTATTATTATTATTATTAAAACGTACGATATATTGAAATTCATATACAAATTTTATTTTAAAAAAATAGTGAATATTTTGAGTATGTTTGACTGAACACCAATTATATTTTATATAATAATTTATTATTTCCCATTGTAATAATTTTATCAACACGAATTAATAAGAACACTAAAAGCGAGTGGCAAATGCATGTTTTTTGACATCCATTGACACGAGATGCTATTTAAACGCTTCCGAACACAGGGAATTGGGGGAGGGGGGCAATGATTCAAATAATTTGTGAATTCTGTTCAAAAAGACCCATAGGGAGATTTGCGTTCTTAGGGCTTAAATGTCGACGCCCATGTATAATTTACGTAATATGTAATAATATAACGTATAATGCTCTGAAATACGTTGAAAGACCTCCAAATTTTCATTCTGCGCCTGCCTTGACAACCTTCACTCAATGACAGAAAATGAAGCGCCAGTCGACGTTTTATGTAGCCGTAACTCACGGATCTACTCATGCTGCTCCAGTACTTTACATCGGAATGATTCCTGACTTTCATGTTGGATTTCGAATACCGAGCTAAGAAAATATTAAAATCATGATATATCGATGCTATAGTTTCTAGCGTATATTATATTTGCCTAAACTTATTTTACAATAAATTGAGTACTGAAGAAAATATTTACTGGTAGAAACTATTTTAGGAAACTGTTTACCTTTTGAACGGCTGGGATAGCATTTGCAAATACGAACCGTGCCAGAATTATCAAAGGTCGGCAAGTTGTAGTTTCGAGTCCCGGGTATAATCTTCGACACCAGTTAATATAGCTATAGCTATGACGGAGCTTATCATTTTGGAAGCCATTACCCGGATGAGAATTTGTAAAGCCGGCTGCTCTGATCAGTCTTTCCCATGAAGTCCCCCGTATCAGTTTCAGCAATCTTTCCTTTGTTACTTTCTGTTTTCTTTTTTATCTCCTTTCCTTCTTTCATCCCTTCCTTTCGTACCTCATTCCTTCCTTTCGTACCTCATTCCTTCCTTTCGTATCTCATTCCTTCCTTTCGTTCCTCATTCATTCTTTTCTTCATTCCTTTCTTTCTTCCTTTCTTTTTCCTTCCTTTTCTTTCTTTTTACTTTCTTTCTTTTTTCTTTCTTTCTTTCTTTCTTTCTTTCTTTCTTTCTTTCTTTCTTTCTTTCTTACATCATTACCTCTCTATTCAATTTTCATTCCCTTCATTAGTATTGAGTGATTGTCAAATACCCGTATTTCATTTCCCCCTCAATCAGCCAAATCATTTCCAAAGAGATGGCATTTATTCCGGGATATAATTTACATTTAGCTTATTTACTAATACCTATGTCAGTGTTTAGGACCAAGACAATCTTAGTGGAACAGAGGAGACAACGTGGACTGCAGGAAAAACACACGAGCGGTTCCACTTGCTAGGGTGAGAGGGGTGCATGTCGTTCAATTAAGCCCAAGAACTTCCATGTTCGTTGTTTCCTCCCACCTTTTGTTTACTCTGTGAGGTGAATAGGGTGCTGGAAGTGGGTCGAGATTCACTCTCCGCGGAGGTCACGTAGGGCAGAGGTAATGCGTTTGAAAGAGCGAACAACAATTCGAGCTCAAACACTCGGCGATTTAGTGCAGTCTTTCAGTTTCAAGCAGTGAGATTTCCGATCTGAAAGGTTTTGTGTTCTTTGCTATTCAGTCATGATTCGCTCTTCAGATACTCAATTGTCGAAGTTCGTCTGCAAAACGTGACTTGCTAGCTCCTTCAATATGATTAGCGACTGTTGAAATTGAGTTTAAAAGAGCTCTTATGAGAACGATAATCATGTTCTTCTATGATGTAATAGTTCTTAAGGATAGTTAGAAAAGAACACTAGCTTTGGAACTGAAAATCACTGAAGATCAAAAGGACAGTCGAATTAGGTTTCTTAAGCAATATTATCCAGATGGAAATACTTTTTAGCTTTCAATGATTCTTTTGCTGATTTAGTTCTTTTAGGGATTTCTCAATGTCAAGGCTAGTTAAAAATGTGCAGAAATTGAAATCTTTGAAAAAAAAAACAGCTTGAAGAAAAATATACAGAAGTAATCTTTCAAGATAAAATGGACTGGAGAATTTTCTGTACTATTAAATTTCAACCTTTAGCAATGTTAGAATTGTTACTATCGCACAGTTGTAGCCCTATAATCCTGTAACGCACAGTTCAGTGACAGTTCAAAGTACGGTAGGTAAAATGTGCGGAGAATTCGCACGGGTTCAGCTTGTACATATTATTTTGATATCAACACCCTCCTTAGGGAGTACAATTTTGAGAACGTTAAGTAGAACGATAAAAACTATTGTAATTGCATAAACAAAAATAATGTAATTACATAAACATCTGGTCTCCAGTTCCTAGAACATGTTCAAACATTCATGGCCTATTATTACCGACTATAACAATGTTTCATAAAATGTTTTATTAGAACAAAAGTGACATAATTATTCATGGTCACCTAATAAGTACTATTAATATCAATCTGTTCCTTTTCGCATGATGAATTTACAAATTTAAGTGAACATTATTGTATTAATTTTAAAAAGTGGATAATAAGTGCTACATAATTGCTATCGCAACACTTTAGAGTACTTCGTCCGGTAATACTATCAATACTGTGCTCAAAGAACTGAATTGACTTAACGCAACGAACGGAGAAACAAAAAGCCGCTCTTAAAGTAAGGTGCGAAGGATTTATCAGTCCGTCGATCGTTAAGAAGAAACCAAACAAATGAATTGTAGTTTAAGAATGCGTATTAGACCTCATAATCGAAGGAAACGCATTTCTTATGTGTATATTTTTTTCTTACAAAGCTGTTATTACGAAAAGTATTTAACGATAGGCTAAAAACACAAATAACAGACTCGGTTTTTTATGTATCTCAGGTGTAGCCATGTGTTCGGGAATTCATCCGTTACTGTTATTTGCTGTTTATCGGTGAACGGAGGTTCAGGAATTCTTCGCCTGTAGCAGCAAATGTCTCATGTGAGTGCGGGTGATTGACGCTGTTGTGTTCTGCTCACAGGTGACGCGCGTCCGCTGCCATCATGCCGGCGCGCAAGGGGCTGCTGGCCCCGCAGAACACCTTCCTCGACACCATCGCCACGCGTTTCGACGGCACACGTGAGTATTCCCTCATTTTCTATCTCTCTCGCATATCTCTCTCCCCTCTCACCCCTTTCTTCTCTCTCTCCTTTCTTCTCTCTCTCCTTTCTTCTCTCTCTGCTTTCTTCTCTCTCTCTCTGCTTTCTTCTCTCTCTCTCTCCTTTCTTCTCTCTCTCTCCTTCTTCTCTCTCTCTCCTTTCTTCTCTCTCTCTCCTTTCTTCTCTCTCTCTCCTTTCTTCTCTCTCTCTCCTTTCTTCTCTCTCTCTCCTTTCTTCTCTCTCTCTCCTTTCTTCTCTCTCTCTCCTTTCTTCTCTCTCTCTCCTTTCTTCTCTCTCTCTCTCCTTTCTTCTCTCTCTCTCCTTTCTTTCTCTCTCTCTCCTTTCTCTCTCTCTCTCTCTCCTCTCACACTCTTTTTCTCTCCTCACTCTTTTCTTCTCTCTTTCTCACACTCTTTTCTTCTCTCTTTCTCACACTCTTTTTCTTCTCTCTTTCTCACACTCTTTTCTTTTCTCTTTCTCCACTCTTTTCTTCTCTCTTTCTCACACTCTTTTCTTCTCTCTTTCTCCACACTCTTTTCTTCTCTCTTTCTCACCTCTTTTCTTCTCTCTTTCTCACACTCTTTTCTTCTCTCTTTCTCACACTCTTTTCTTCTCTCTTTCTCACCTCTTTTCTTCTCTCTTTCTCCTCTTTCTTCTCTCTTTCTCACACTCTTTTCTTCTCTCTTTCTCACTCTCTTTTTCTTCTCTCTTTCTCACACTCTCTTTTCTTCTCTCTTTCTCACACTCTCTTTTCTTCTCTCTTTCTCACACTCTCTTTTCTTCTCTCTTTCTCTCTCTTTCTCACACTCTCTTTTCTTCTCTCTTTCTCACACTCTCCTTTTCTTCTCTCTTTCTCCACACTCTCCTTTCTTCTCTCTTTCTCACACTCTTTTCTTCTCTCTTTCTCACACCTCTTTTCTTTCTCTCTCTTTCTCACACTCTCTTTCTTCTCTCTTTCTCCTCTCCTTTCTTCTCTCTTTCTCACACTCTCCTTTCTTCTCTCTTTCTCACACTCTCCTTTCTTCTCTCTTTCTCACACTCCCTTTCTTCTCTCTTTCTCACTCTCTCTCTTCTCACACTCTCCTTTCTTCTCTCTTTCTCCACCCTTCTTTCTTCTCTCTATCTCATACCCTCCTTTCTTCTCTCTTTCTCATTCCCTCCTTTCTTCTCTTTCTCATTCCCTCCTTTCTTCTCTCTTTCTCATACCCTCCTTTCTTCTCTGTTTCTCATACCCTCCTTTCTTCTCTGTTTCTCATACCCTCCTTTCTTCTCTGTTTCTCCTCCTTTCTTCTCTGTTTTCATACCCTCCTTTCTTCTCTGTTTCTATACCCTCCCTTTCTTCTCTGTTTCTCATGCCCTCCTTTCTTCTCTGTTTCTCATACCCTCCTTTCTTCTCTGTTTCTCATACCCTCCTCTCTCTCTCTTCTCTCTCTCCACACTCCTTTCTTTTCTCTCACATTCTCCTCTCCTCTTCTCTCTTTCTCACGCTCTCGTTTCTTCTCTCTTTCTCACGCTCTCGTTTCTTCTCTCTTTCTCACGCTCTCGTTTCTTCTCTCTTTCTCACGCTCTCGTTTCTTCTCTCTTTCTCACGCTCTCGTTTCTTCTCTCTTTCTCACACTCTTCTTTCTTCTCTCTCACTCTCCTTCGTTATCTCCCTTCTCTCTTTTTCCTCTGCGTGCTTTTCACGTAAGATGTTAATCATTTTCATTTCTTTTTTAAATTTAAACTATTTGACCCAATGGTGTTAGAGAGTTCGCACGAGATATCTGTACACTCGACAACCATTACAGTGCGAGTCGCACATGAAGGGAGACACTGCGCAAGCTCAGTAGAGGCATCTACGCGCACTGGAGCTGTTTATAAAACATCGAGTAGCCAAGTGCGAGGTAGTGTGATGGTTTTTACTTTTCCATTAATGAATTAACTTACGGGAGAAAATAAAAATATTCATTTAGTTATTTATTTAGGCATTCACCATAGATTTGAATGTGGCAAAGTACTGAAATGTTAATCAAAACGCTGTTAAATAACCAATGATTGGGATGTTGCAAGTGTCATCCCGGTGGCATGATAGAAATTTACTTGGTGTTTAACATCGGTCAGTTTCTGTTACCGGCGGAATCGAATTTTTCCCCGGATGGTAGATGGATCGGTAGTTTCCGAATTTCCTTTTATCTCTTTCAGACGGAGAAGCATCTTAGAATAGAGGCCACAGTTCGCCTCCAATTTTTCCTTCCCTACCTCATCTTCATTCCCCATATCGAGGGCCAAGCGTTGGAAAGACAACCCACCCTAAATAATTGTGGCTCCTCCCGCTGGTCTCACACAAGCGTCGAGGTTCCGGAAAGCAGCCACAAGCTGCGACTCCGCGAGGCTCTAAATGTGTTTCGTAATTTAAAAAAAATCGGAGTAACAGTGATAGAGAAAGACTATCATTCACTTGCTGCAACTCCCTTACGAGTCGAGATTCGAGTTTTTAGTTATGGAAGTTCAGTTAGGGTAGTATTCCATAATAATAATAATAATAATTATTAACATATATAGAAAAATTTCAGTAATGTTTACTTAATAATATATAATATAGTGACCACGTGTTACCTTCATTTATACTACTAGCGAAAACTTTAAACATGTTGATCACAAAACACCAGTTTTGGATTTCTGCCAGGAGTGCTGTCCGTGAACCGCACTTTTTACGAACGATCGATGTTTCTCATTTTGTCTATTTCTCTAACTACATTGTGGTCTTAAAATTATTCGAAATGCAGACATTGAACTAATTGTGTATTTTAAATTTTTTATGTAACTTGTCTGAAAAGCGAGTTCGTCATGAATTTTACGTTTCCTGAGATACTTTTCAAGTAAGTTGTTGGTTGATGCAATCTCGTAAAATATTGAAAGTTTGGCCGAAATTTGTTAAAATAACTTTTTTTGTTGCCTTGTTTTGGACCTGTTATTCAAATATTTTTTTTTGAATTATTTCCATTTTCGAGATCGATTCAAGCGACATTTAGAAGACAACCATAGTACATTTCAAAGCAACCTCAAATTCAGAACAGTTGTTACGAAGACACGAATTTCAAGATATTTTCCTAGAAAATTGCTAGTGCTGGGAGCGGCTAACCAAAATTTATAATGACATAAATAAACCCTTCTTATGATTCGGAAGGAAACCATGGTGTTCGCTGTGTTACTTCATTTCCCTCTCACAAAATTAAGAGGAACAAAATCCTTCATTTCTCGCCCGCTAAATCGCAATACTGGCGTTTCCGGTGTAACAACGCTTTCCGCGTCTGACGGGTGCTCGAGGCGGACAGTTCGGTAGGTATTTCCGGTTATAACCAAATAATCAAGATATTTCGGCGAATTATGTATTTAGACGAATGTACTTCTCCGCCGAGGAAAGGTTTGGAAGGCCATAAATTTGGATGGCAGCGTAATTCTGGTGAGGCGGGGAATTCTACGGAAAGATACGCAAATTAACTTTCACGATAAGGTATCTTGTATCATTATCACAATAAGTTATACGGAGATTGGAAAATGAAGTCTATGAAATAGTTTTGTTTGAAATTTTTAATCTCTCGCAGATGTACTGTTTTTCCTTAAAAAGTAAAGAAAAGTGAGAGCAAATAATGACTCAGAAGTTTTACGTTGTGCGCCTGTAGTAATAGACAACCCGCTACACGGGCAAGTATGGCGACATGCATTCATTCCAATACTATTAATCAATGCGTAACTCAACACTTCTTTGCACATCTCTTCATGGTTCCCTCGCCTTACTTATCCATTTTGTTTCATTAAAAATTGCCTATTGGAGCTTTTCTAACTGCTACAAACAATTATTTCTTAAAACCGCCATTCATAAAAATCGTTCCAGCTCCTTGCTGAAGTTTTTGTCTTCATCCCCATCGTTGTCGTGAAGTCCTTCTACCTGTCAATGTAATCATCAAACGTTTGGCAAAGTTCCTACGTAATGATCTCGCCATTGTCGTATTTTGATCATGAGTTCTACAGGTTACTTTTGGCTTCTTGCAGTAGTCTCTCCTGGTTGCACCGGGATGGGCGGCTGGGGCGGCAACGACCTTGCCCGCCGCAACTTCGTTTCATTAATGGAGAAACAGGTTATTAGTGGCCGATAGTAATTATCGAGAGTTACCAAGCGTCATCATTAGGCGCCGTTGCGTGATGCCTGGGACGGGCAGGCGGGGCCAGCGAACTCTCCCCGTGGAGCTAATGATTCTTCTTGTTACTTGGAACCGACTGTTGCTGATTTCTAAGTTTAGAACTTAAATGTGCTCAAACTGCAATGCTGCCGTGGTTTCGTCTCTAAGATTAAGTTTCAGGTCTGAGTTATATTGACATGTTTAATTGTTTAGTTCGAGAGATCGGTTTAATTCCAGATCACCAGAATAATTGCGATCACTTTCAGGAACGTAAAAGTTGCTAAGATGATAGGATGTTCATTTATTGTTTACAGTGACTAGTTTCTATGTTAGTATGGTCCTGCTGTTTATACCTTTTCATGAAAACACGTTTTATCGTATTATACGCTAAATAGCTAGACAAAACTTGCACATTGCAACAACGAATTCTTAATGTGATCTGAAATATTGCGTGAGTCAATGGTGTTGAAACCGATCTAATGTTAATTTTTATTTTTGAATAAACAATTGTCAGTTAACTTCATGTAATTAATCTTAGATTTATTTAATTAAGATCAATCAGATCACAATTACTTGTAATTTAGCTCTACTCAATGTTTTTTCAACTGTGATTCAATGATAAATTTAATATGCACCTGATATTACAGCTCACCTGAAGTTGAATTTAAAGGTAAAAATCAGTTGAAGCATTCAATCGTTAAAGCATTCATTCATGTAACCTTTCACACGTATTTATACCCCATGCCCACAGGAAACTCCATCCACCCGCGTGCCCTCTAGCGCAGAGGTGACCTTGATTGGATGACGTCGATGGGGGAAAACGCCGACCGCTGCACTGCACGCTGGAAGCCCCCGTCGAGCGCCCCCCCCCGCTTGCCCTGCACCCCGATTGCCCCGCTCCCCGCTGCCCCGCCATCGCTAGCCTCGCTCCCCGCTTGCCCCACCCCCGCTTGCTCCGCCCCCGCTTGTCCCGCGCCCCGCTTGTCTCGCTCCCCGAATGTCCCGTCCCCCGCTTGCCCCGCCCCCGCTTGCCCCGCCCCCGATTGTCCCGACCATCGCTTGTCCCGCGCCGCGCTTGCCTCGCTCCCCGTTTGTCCCGCCCATCGCTTGCCCCGCCCCCCGCTTGCCCAGCCCCCGATTGCCCCGCCACCGATTTCCCCGCCCCGATTGCCCAGCTCCCGATTGCCCCGCCCCCCGCTGCCCCGTCCCCCGCTTGGCCCGCCCCCGATTGCCTCGACCCCCGCTGCCCCGTTCCCCACTTGCCTCGCTCCCCGCGCCCCACCCCCGATTGCCCCGCCTTCCGCTTGCCCCGGTCCCCGCTTGCCCCGGCCCCCCGCTTGCCCCGCCCTCCGATTGACCGCCTCCCGCTGCCCCGCCCCCCGCTTTCCTCGCTCCCCGATTGTCCCGCCCCTCGCCAGCCCCGCGTCCCTATCCGCCTCGCCCCGCCCCCGGCACCGCGCGCTCTCCCGCCGTGGCGTGGCGCGGTGCGGCGAATGGCATGCGGAGAGGCGCGGCGCACAGTGGGCGGCAGCGAGTGGCGCGCGCGTTGTGGGTTCAGAGAATTCCTCACTGGAAATCAATTAGCAGACTATTCTAGTCACACCGGTAGCGGGCAGACTTCACACATTTCACTGATGGAGACCGTGGAAAACACTCACCATCCTTGTTGACCCAGTTTGTTGTCAGAGTTTCCGAAAACATTTTCTGGATTCTCCCATTTCCACGATTGTTGCATCATCTATCTTATAGTATCTTCGTAATAACCTACTCAGCTAACTATTTCACCCATTTGACCTAATGGTCAGGCTGCTATGCCTCTGACCAGGACTCCCGACTGTGACAGGATTTTCGTCACAAGCTACGAAGCTAAGTCGAATCCAATAGCCGCTGACTGGAGGAGAATTCTAACGGCCGGCTGCTCTGATCGATAGTTTTCCATGTTCCTTAAATCATTACGAGGCGAATGCTCGGGAGTTAACAAACGAGTCATGAACCGCGCGGGATCTCTCCTTCCTCTTCCTTGACCCTATCCTCACCATTACTGCCATACTCTTGACACTTACATGCACCACATACACTACACTTACATACACTGATATGTACTCATGTTAATCTGTAAATAAAAACAAAAATTCAAAAGTGGAATTTAAGTGTGTGTTATTTAGTAGTAAGAGCAGATATCTCGTGGTAATTCAAAATTAACATAAGAGAATGAATTAATCAAACCACAAAGGAAGGACTTTGATAGTATATAAAAACGCTTGATGACCCGAAATAGCTTTCGGAAATTTTCCCTATCATTCAGGAAAATAAAATAAATTTTAAGGGAAATATTTTCTTTATAGTTACTTTAAACCTAGTGATAAAATTTCCAAAAAAGGAGTTATAATGCAATTTCGGTTTGTTTATTTCATTATCATTATATTGTTTTATTACAAAATATTTTATAGAAATTTTGGGAGCATCCAATGCAGTGACTCACTGGTTGGTGAAACGACTAGTTTTGAAAAGTTACAGAACTCAGCCAAGGGCAATCTTCAAAAACATTATTAGCAGGTTTCAAAAGATTGTTTACAAACAATGTAATCTCGAAAAAACAGCACTTTATATATCGTTTTAAAATGAAAATAATTCATATTGGAATATAGTTTAGTGTTTTTACTAAGGGGGAAGAACACCTTTCATAGATGTGATATAAAGTCCAAAAAATGTTCATTTCGAACATTACGGCATAAACAACGTAACTCGTGTTACTTGGGGGACATTAACGTGCGGTTTAACTACCATTACTGAAAATTTTAAGTTCATCGTAAGTATTTTAAAGTAGACTTTGGAGACGTTTCTCTTTCACCATATCCTTTAAGACGAACTTAAGCGATAAATTGAACTGAAATTGAAGCCACCTCTCAGCTGCACTTATACATTTTAAGCCTTGCTTTACGGCACCAAAACAGTCCAAATAGCGAGCGTATTGTGGAGAGTTGCTTTGTTGGGATTTCACAATTGCTGCGAACAAGAGAACTTTGAGAAGCCTTCTCGTTGGTCGAGGTGTATTCGGGAACGATACGAATATTTTGAAGAGTTCGATGAAAGAGTTTTTGCCACTCGATTTTGAGTATCAAAGATGACATTACATGTTTTGGAGCTAATTGAAGGTCGATTAGCGAATGTCCAAGTTTACTTCTTAGTTAATTATTAATGAAATGAGCATTTCAATAATTGGCACATAACTGCCCTTACACCTAACTGCTCAACTCTTAACGAGCTGGCAACACTGCGTTGAAGGCCACGTGTGCGGCGGTCGGTCCCACTGTCAGTCTGTCCGCTATATTGTGACCGATTCGCGCTCATGTATGTATAGATCTGTGTTTTTGTAATCCGATGTCACTGCAGTGCCTCTGACCGGGAGGTCCTAGGTTCGACCGCATAGTCCTGACCGCATCAGGATTATCGACACTAGCTTTTCAGCTAGGTCGAATTCAGTCGCTGTCTGGAGGAGAATTGTAGCGGCCGGCTACTCTGATCGGTAGTTTTCCGTGGTTTCTCCGATCAGCACCAGGCGAATGCCGGAGCAGTACTCTACCAAACGGGCAACGGACCGCGCGCGATCTTTCCTTCCCCTTCCCCTTCCCTGTCCTATCCTCTCCCCTCACACACACTTACACTAACATGCACTACACTACCACATATTCCGGGAGAACGGTCGGGAGCTTAGAGCTTGTCCCGGCTGGGGCGGTGCCACGCTGATGGGAGAGTCCTGGTTAGGGGGAAATCCCGCTAGTCGACGGTAAATCGGCGCCGGATCTCGCTATCCAGCAGGTGATCACCGACATCTCTAGAGAAAAAACATGCACTACACTAACGGGACTGATGACCAAAGCAGTTGACGCCCGGAAACACGAAAAAATCAATCAATCAATCATGTAATCCGAGCTACCATCAGCTCCAATTACCTCGGATTATCGCGATTCTACTGTATTGTTTTTAAGTCTCTCTACAAACACCTGCGCTTGTCGTGCGCGCCGGTTGGCCGTTTGGGTGCAGTGTGTGGCTGGAGTCGATCTGGTGACCGGGCTGGCGCGACCGCACGTGGACTGGGCGGCAGCTGCGCCGCGCCGCGTTGCCAGGCGACCGCCACGAGCGTCTGGGGCGCGACGGGATGCAAGGGCGCGCGCCAGCCACTGGCGGCAGACGGGGCGGCGGCGCGGGGCAGCCCAGGGGCGGATTCGCAGAAATGATACGTTTTAACGCGACCTACTAACGTCTGGCGGCTCCTAGCATGGTAATCAACACCAGTATGATACGATTGGTATCAGAACAACAAATCTTTTCACACAAACAAAATGCTGCAATTTAGAAAAAAAAAATACTCCGAAATAATTTTATTCACGTATTTAGTTCAGGCTCTTATGGAAAGGGTTGTCGCCAGCAGATTACCGTTTTCTTAAAGATATATTTCTGGCTTCTGGTTATTTCCTTAGCAGTTGTACTGTGATATTATTATTATTATTATTATTATTATTATTATTATTATTATTATTGTTGTTGTTGTTGTTGTTGTTGTTATTGTTGTTTTTATTGTTATTATCATTACTATTATTGTTATTATTATTATTGTCAGTAGAACTAAAAAAGAAATACTAATTACCTAAATACTTTCTCGTAAAAACGTCATTTAGCATTTCTATTGCGCGATTTTGTTTTGTTCCTTTCTTTCACACAAAGACGAGTTCAGTTTCAAAATTTATTACTTTCTCGCATACTACTTACTTGGTTTAGAGAAAGTAATGCATCGGAAATTGGAGTTTTTGACTTAAACTATTATTGCGGGTTCCTCATACCGAGAAAATGGATAATTCTAGCCCTTAGATATAATAAATAACTTCCTCCAATACGTTGTCTTGTCAGAATCCACGCTTTGTAGATCCTTCATATCGAAGACTTGATTTACGGCAAAACGTATTCGTTCATGAACGACGCTAGCGGTTAAACCGTTGGCAGGATTTTCACTAAAACTGATATTATTCTATCGATCTCTTTTATCTTTTTGCACTTAGAATTTGAAACGGACATTTTGGTAAGTACTTAAAAGAAGCCACATTTTCAACATTTTTTCAAAAATGGCTCCACATTTTTTCTCTTTGCACTATTCGACGAAAAAATGTAAAGTACGCTTATAGAAATAACGCAGACACAATTTTCTGAATTTTATTATCTGAATCTTTATTATCTGAAAATTGCGAAAGCTTTTCGACGCCTTCCTACTACTACAATATTGAAGAATATTTCTTCCTTAATAAAATTTGCTCTTTAAAGACAGATCTTGAAATAAGGTCATTAAAAAAACACATTAAAAAATGAATAGTGTTCCAGTAATTTTGTGAGCAATAGAAGCAATTTTAAAAAACAAGGTTCTCTCAACAAACAAATTTTATCACTACATTATTTTCTCTGTTGATGCGAAGTACACTAAAAATTGCGCAGGTCTGATTTTTGTTGAACTCCGATTAAAAAAAAAATATGCCAAGGTTGTAAATAATGCGATAAAATATGTGCTTTTTTCGTTTTTCCAGCTATTTGGTTTAACAAGGTATCAGTTCAGCAAATGCCGTCTCCCCACTTGCACTGAACGCAAAAGCAGACAGTGCAGACCGACGCCTGCTGCTGACAGGTGGACGATAACGCTGTGAAGGGCAGCAATGAGCTTTGCTGCTGATTTGGCTGAGGCGCCCTGCGATTTGCGATGAAAACCGTTGCGGTAGGATTTGCAACAATGCCCAAAATGGTGATATGCTCCATTCAGGCGATGTTTTTGTCGTGCTTTGAAACGATTGAATATCGCTGAAGACCGGATCGCTTTGCGAAATATACTTTTCCGACAGCCAGGAGTGTGTAGGGTCGGCTGTTTAGCCTCAAATTGTTACAGTTCGTTCAGTTAAGAGCGGAGATAGTTTTCGCGAATGATTTACATTATTTCAAAATCAACAGTAAAAATAATATTGCAATAATTGATACAAATCATGTAGAGCAAATGAGAAAATGTTTTCATGTAAATAAGTCATCAAACGATTGCAAACGACGAGCCAAAAATACCGACATTCAAAGAGCCATCATGATTTTAATGAAACTCGAAAAAACTCTAATTTTAATAACATAATTATGTATGTAAATAATAATTCTTTAAAAACAAGTTTCAAATTGTACTTGTCTTGAATTATGACTACATAAATACAATAGTTTCACGCAAACATTCTCCAGTTGGCCGAATGGAAAAAAAAAAATCGTGAGTAAATTGACTCCAGCAACGGTTAGCCATCGTTTGAAAGAATGTGAATCATTTGAACATGTAACTCACCGAACGCGCCCCATCTCCCAATTTTGTTTGGCATCAATGAGTGTCGGAAAAACCGCACACACGAGTGAACAGACAATATCAGCGGCGATGGCGGCGGAGACGCGACGGTCCGTGTAACCTGCATCGATCTGCGCGTTCCCACCCTCGCGCGCTCCGCGACCGCTCCCGTGTCCGCACGCCCCTCCACGCGTGCGCGCACGCCCTCCGCCTGCGTGCCTGCCAGCGATACCGCGGATGCGGGGCCATCGCACCGGGAGAGGTGGCTCTGGCCACCAACGTATCTCTGTCACTGCACCGGGAGGTCGTACAGGTCGAGCCCCAACGGTGGTCGGGTTTTCGACACTAGTCTGATAGCTAGGGCGAGTGATGTCGCTGTCTGGAGGAGAATTCTAGCGACCGGCTGCTCTGATCGGTAGTTTTCCCTGCTTTCTCCCATCAACACCAGGTTAATGCCGAGGCAGTGCCCTACAAACGAGCGCGCGGGATCTTCCGTGTTTTCTGTGGTTTCTCCGATCAATACCATGTGAATGCCGGAGCAGTACCTACCAAACAGGTCATGGATCGCGTGAGTTCCTTCCTTCTCATTCATTGTTCTATCCTACCCCTTACTTACACACACACACGCGCGCACACTTACATGCACTACACATGTCAGAAGCCCAGTCCGGACAGCCTATCACGGGTGAGGCGGTGTCCTGTTGGTGGGAGATACCTCGTTGGGGAAAACACGGCTACCCGACGGGAGTTTGCCGCCAGATCTCGCCATCCCGCGGGGGAAAATCACCGCCGCCTCCCTCGATTAAAACATATACTACACTTACGGGAATAGTGACCTTAGCAGTTGACGCGGAGTCACTAGTCTTCAGTCAATCAATCAATCGAGGCGATCGCGTCCTCACACGCACTCGTACTCCCCCCTCCCCTTCCGGTGACGCGACGCACGGTTCGAGTCTGACGGCAGGAGGGGCCAGGCTGGCTTGCTATGTAGTCCCATTTACCATTGTGTTCGCTTCCAAGACTGTTGGCAATTTTTACTTTCGCCGTTACGAATGTAAGAGAAGAAAGTATTGTAATTGTCGGAAAAGGGCGAATTTTCGTCAAAACTTTTGGTGTCGGGCCCTGGTAACGAAATATGGATAAATCCAGTTGCTAAATACAGAAAAAAATCCTCTAAAACGCGATGTAGCCAGAATCCATGATTGTACGTCCTTCACACCGAAAAATCGATTGACGGGAAAATTTCTGTCTATGATCAACGCTAGCGACTAAACATTTTGTCCAGAATTTATATTCCTCGATCGATGTGAACGAATTTGAGGCTTTGGAAGTTTCAAACGAATATTCTAATTTTTGAGGGTACTTCACGTTAAGCCTCAAAAACATTTTCAAAATCTCAAAAATCGCTCCAAATTGTTTCGTAATACCGAACCGTTATATAGACATACTGCAACTAAAGAGAGCAGATGTTATGGCTCAGGGCAACAGCTGTTACCACTGCAATGTCTCTGGTTCGGAGGCGCTACGTTTCGACTGCCGACAGCGACGCCAGATTTTGGATACTAGCTCCTCCCCCCCCCCCGGCATGGGGGGGGAGCGTGTCTGCATAGGTGGACACGATGTCTGGTGGAGAGTTGAAACGACCTCCCGGAGAAAGGTTCACCGTACAACTCACATCGTTAGCTTCAAGATGGAGGCAGTGAGGAGGCATATGCTGCCGGGTAACCTTGTTGCCGGGTAACCCACCGGTTGGATCAATGACGTAAGCTAAACCCCGTATTGCCCGGTAACACACCAACCGGGTCAATGGTGCCGATCCTTTTGCTAGATTGGGCGGAGGGGCGTTCGCCCAATTATAATAGTCTAGATGGGAAACATGGACTCCAGAGGGGCAGCAATGATTCTGGCAATATTCACGTAAATAGCCCAAAGGTGTAGGCAGTGAGGAGACGGGAAGGGGGCCCCAAGTCGCCCCACTCAATTCAGTTATTCCCTTGTTGGGCTCTCGGCTTCGTCGTGGCAGTGGCTCGATACTCTGGTCAAAGAGGAGGGACTTGTCCCGGCGGATGTGAGTGTCGTATTGATTTTACTCCGGTACTAGCCTGGAAAGTTAGTAGCTCTAAGCGGGCAGGGCCACCCCACCCAGGCATTGAATGGAGAGGTTGCCGTGAGGGCAAACTGCATTCCGGCGGGACCCGTATACCAGCCTGTTGTCCAACATGTGCAGCGGCAGGGGGGGTGCGTATAAAGGCAGGAAGCCTAAGGTGTCCACCCCGGGGACGTGTGCCCCGTGGTCGAACATGAATAGAGTGTGGGGTAGTAGTCCAAGCATGGAATCTCCTACGTAGGTAGCTAGGTCGAAGTCAGTCTCTGAAGTGAGAATTATAGCAGGGGGCTGCTGTGATCAATAGTTTTCTGTTTTCTCCGATTAACATCAAGGGAAAGCTGGAGTATTGTCCTAACAAACGAGCCACGGACCGCGTTCTCCCCTTCGTCGTGCCCCCTTTCTCCCAGTTACACTCATTTACTGGTTCATGTACACTATCACACAAGTCGGGAGACCAGTCGTGAGCTTCGATCTTGTGCCGGCTGGGGTGGTGCCCCGCTGGAGCAGGTGCCTGAAGAGGGAAGCCGACGTAGAGGTCAGCTCCGGATCTCTCGTTCTAACTCGGGGAAGAGCACCACAACCTCCCGAAATTTAACATAAAATACACTAACGGGGCAAATACCCGTTCATTGCAGCTATTGGTTGAAGCGCCCGGAAATACAACACATTAATGAATATAAACAAAGCAAAGAAATAAAACAAAATTTAAAGGTCAGGGCCCGTTAAATATTTTAAGCCTGCCGTCGGTTGAGAATATTAGAAACAAATAAATTGAAGCTAAAAATGACGTACCTGTTCTCCTACTCATAGCCTAGATGTTTCCTATTTTTGTTATGTTTTCCTATCAAACACATTTCTTATGAGAGAAAACGACAGAGAAATAATTGGTTAGACTAAGAGGAAGGCGCTCGTTTGTTTATTTTACACTCGAAACCCCTCTCAGTTTATTTAGGAACTCTGTAATGAATATTTCGTGAACGCCTCTCTTACTCCGTGAATTTTTTATTAACACGCTAATCCGCATCATCATGCGTGGTTGGGGATGTTGGCGGATATCCTCTCGCTTTACCGAGGCTCCGCCTCCTTCTCCCCTTACTTCTTCCTGAAGGAAGAAGTCGTGCAGTGTAGTCATCGGAGTTTGCGAAACTTCGCTCGGCGGGGGGGGGGCGACTTCGGGGAAATATCGGAATCTGCGAGCGAGCGAAACTTGAAGCTCTGAAGTAAGCTATCTGCCTGTGCAGGAGCACCCAAAGGGAAGGGTTAGAAAGACATCGGGGCGGAGGGCGAAGCCGGAGATGATAACAGCGAAGTTGTGACTTTGGTTGTTTTTTGTAGGTTGTTGGCTGGTGTCTTAAGTAGATTTTAGCTTCTTGTACACATAAATATTCTCCCTTGTCTGCGATGATCTACCAAAGTTTCCTTAAATCTTGCTTGTTAATTTCGTGTTAATTCTGATGTCTTAATAGACTCGTGATGTGGCGACGTTCATTTAATACCATAAGTCTGAAATGAATCACAGAATACATCTTTTATACATACCTTGATAATTAAGAGTAATTGTAGAACATTCACGCCGACAAGGTTGGCTCAGGGGATTAACTGATGTTACTGCAGTACCTCTAAACGGGACGTCCTGCGTTCGAGTCCCGACGAATTCGGCCGCTGTCCGAAGGAGAATTATAGCGGCTGGCTGCTCAGATCCGTGGTTTTTCGTGATTTCTCCGTTTATCACCAGGTGAATGCCGGAGCAATACCCTAACAAACGGGCCATAGACAGTGCGCTATCTTTACTTCCTCTTCCTTGCCCTATCCTCAACCCCTTACACACACACTTACACGTATACGCACTACCACACATGCCGGGAGACCGATAGGAATTTTAGAGCTTGGCCCGACTGGGGCGGTTCCTCGCTGATGGGAAAATCCCACCATGGTTGGGGAAAATCCCCTCAAGCCGATGTAGGTCGGCGCGGGACCTCGCCATCCAGCGGGGGAAGATCCCACATCGTCTTCCGCGATGAAAAGATGCACTACACTGACGGGACTAATGACCTTTACCGTTGACGCGTCTGCAATCACAAATCAATCAATTTATAACATTCAGCGAAGGGATTGAATTCGTAAGACAATATATAATACACACACTACATGCCTTTCAATAAGTTGCATAACAACGCGAACTTTATAACAGTGTTATTCCATTACACTGAGGATATGAATGGGGGAGGGCGCCGACGGCGGGCTCCAGAGTAAAAAGTGCAAAATAATTATAGGAACATTTTATTTATTTAAGAACATATTTAGAAATATATTCACGTTTTGTTAAAATATTTCCAGTTTGAAGTATTGCAAAGTCATATATTTTGCACATTTCCTGTACTTTTGGTTCTTTTCGTGGGGACAAAGATGTCAATATCTTTTCTCCAAGTCCTAATCCAAGAACTAGTTCAACATTATCAATATTGATCGGAATGCATTATTTTTTTATGCATCGAGAGATATTAAAACAATTTTGCATCATGTTATGAGAAGGCATGTTTGTATGAATACTCCGGAGCTTCCACTAAGCATTTTCGAACGGCGTCGGTTTCAAATTGCTTTGTAAACATCCGATAAGCGTTGAAGGGCGAAACCAACATTTGAGTTAATAAGAGTTCTAGTATTAAGTCATACACGATTAAAGATTAACTGTTTACCTAAACAAAGATGGAGAGGAAGGAAAGTATACTGGATTTCATCGTTCCCCTTCGTTATTAGAAGGGAGTGGATTTTGATGACCTAAAACATCGCCAAATATGATCAATAAAATGCTCTTAACGTGTTTTAAAAATGCCCTAAAACCAAAGAAAAATCACGTCAAAAATGCACTGATATACAACACAGGAATTACATACAACGGCTGTCAAAACAATTTATGTGCGAACAAATCGAATAGGATACTGAGTAATTCTGTTAAGAACATTTGTTGCATCTAGTAAATATTATTTGAAGCATGTACTTTTAAAATGACATTGAAATCGATGAAATCAGCAAAAAAGCATTAAAATGGTGGAAAAACGTAAAAAAAGATTTATTAGTCGAAATCGACAAAAAATGCACAATAATGACGTATAAAAATGTGCCATTTCCTTTTGTCATATCATAAAATGAATTTCTACTCTAAACGGCATTGTCCTAAAGTGAAAAGAAAAAAAAAAGACATTTCATTAAAATCCATCCCCTGCTATTAGTTAGCGATTGTTAACATAAGGCTCGCGAATGCGAAAATGCAGTTCACTCTCTTAATTAAATGTCTGGGTTGTACCTTACGGTGCAATACCACGCATGTACTATACATCAAGGAGAGCTACACAGGGGCTTAAGCTTGAGTCCTTGTGTAGCCGAAAATCCCCTTGGTCACTGAAGTGCTCTTGTGATTCGGCTCCACGTGAGGGGAACATAATGCTCACAATTGGATTGACGATAATTGGAGAGAGATAATACACTCGACATGATAGCTGACATTTTGGGAGATGTTAAAACTCGCATTTTAGGTAAGAAAATGTTCTTTGACGGTTCGTGTGCGTTTGTACAAATTTAGCGAGATCTTAATTAAAATGCAGGTGGTGAAACTGTTCATTTAAAGATGCAAATTTTGTGTAAGAAAAAGAACCAACATTATGTAATTTAAAGAAACAGTTTTGCTAACATATTATTTACTTTATTCATATAGATTTAGGACAAGTCATTACTGACCATACTAGTAGAAGAGAAGATTCCTCCCCTGACCATAGGGCGTGGTTTCTACCCGCCGGTGAGCGGGTAGGTGTAGATGATGCGTAGCAGATGTTGCCAATTTCTTCGCAGTATCGAATAATATCCGTCTATTCTAATAATGTTTCCTTTGCTCATAAAAAGACTGCTTGACTACTGTTGTTAGGGTCCATACACCTTATATAATTCAAATAAACTGAACAAATTGCGCAGATTGGAGCACTATAGTATGCTGCCTACGATTTGGAGCAGCAGGCAATGTTTGACTATCATCCATTCTGTCCTGTTGCACTATTGAGTCGTAAAAGCTGACTTTTAGTGGAGAAACCTTGTATATTGTTAATCATTGTCGTAGTTTTAGTAATCACGCAACTGGACTTCTTTTCTTAGAGTTTGACTTTTGGAAATTTACGTTATGTTCCTAAATGCTCATGCTTTCACTTTTTAGCAACTAGAAGAAATTTAACTTTCGCGAATATAATTGGTAGAACACATACGTATCTCATTTTCACCGAACTTCGATATATGAAAATGTTCACCGCAGTAAAAGAAATTTACAAGGAACGGTGACCCTCCCAATTTAGTTTCCCTAGCATTCTCAGTAAGGTTGACAGATGGGTTTCATTAACCCGTTTTAAGTGACACTCAGCTTGTGGAAAAAACCCGTGACATGATTTTCTTTGCAATGTCGCGGTGGCAGTTGGAGAGATTGATACGAAAGCGCGTGTCAGCGGCGCTGTGTGTGTGCGACGACATCATCCCGGCCGTCTCCGGCGCGCTCCCTAATAGCCACGGGCGGCGCGGGCGCCGCGTCGTCGGGGCGCTCATGGCCGCCATTATTTACCCCGGAACGTTATCCCGCGCACAGCAGGGCGCTGCGGACGGAGGGCCTCCGCGCGTGCCCTCTCGCCCTCCCGCGGGAGGCTTAACCGCATTTTTACGGGACGCAGGGCTACACAGGGCCGTGTCTCCCGGGCGGCACCCTGCCCTCGTCGGGACGGGCTGTCTGCCGCTGTCTTGGGGAGGATTCTAGCGGACGGCTGCCCAGATCGGTAGATTTCCGTGGTTTCTCCCATCAACTCCAGGCTAATGCCGAGGCAGTGCCCTCGGAGGCTTAATAGCATTTTTACGGGACGTAGGGCTGCATAAGCTCGTGTCCCCCGGGCGGCACCTTGCCCTTGTCGGGACGGGCTGTCTGCCGCTGTCTTGGGGAGGATTCTAGCGGACGGCTGCTCAGATCGGTAGATTTCCGTGGTTTCTCCCATCAACTCCAGGCTAATGCCGAGGCAGTGCCCTCGGAGGCTTAATAGCATTTTTACGGGATGTAGGGCTGCAAAAGTCCGTGTCCTCCGGGTGGCACCCTGCTCTCGTTGCGACGGGCTGTCTGCCTCTGTCGGGTTTGATACCTGTCCAGTCCACGTAGACTTTCTGGTAGATAAAATTCAGGCAACCCCTCATCACTTTCCAGACTGGTATTTTTATTTTTGAGAAGTTTGCCTATCCAGTGTTGAATGGCTCAATTTGGCCGTATAATTTAAATTCATTAGATACTGTTCTGACCACTTAAAACTTCGCTCATATTCCGCTAACTTTTTCGTACCAAGTGCGACCGGCCTGTGCTCTGGTGAGTACAAAATATTTGATCGTCATTGACCGTGTTCGCCCGATCTTAAATTCGAACCAACATTGATCGTCTCTACATCCTTAGGAACAAGTCCTTAGGAACAAGAGTGTGGAAGGGGAAATCACATACAATACATAGCTCATCACTGAACGTTCTTCTCCGGCATTCACTTGATTTTGACTAGAAAAAAACATTGACACGATTACTCAGAGCAGCCTGGAAGATGATTTACAATTATTTTCGGACCTTTGAATTTCAGCGTTATCTCGATATAAATAGTTCTTTGTGATATCGTCATGGCCACTTTCTCTAATCTAACAAGACCAATGATTGTAGCACTTGACGCACACGGAAACAGAATCAATTAATCAATCTTTGCAAAATGACTTCATTATGAATGACAGTAGTCCCACGGTGCGGGTCCAAAGGCCGTTTTGTATCACTCTGTAGGACTCTTACCCAGGTTTCGGCAGCTACCGATCTAGCTGCACAGTTGCTGTCGAAAGTCCGCTCCGTCTAATATCGTATGTATAACGTTGTTCGTCTGACGTTGACGTAACCATGAGCGTGCTTCATTAGTTAAATTAGTTCTCACTATTCTGAAAATATAAACAGACCGCAATTGCTTAACATCGTGAGCCAACTTGCTTCCAACAAGCTAAGTGACCAAGGGTTCCGAGTCGATGTTCCTCTAGTGGTACACAAATTTAATTCAGGTGTTACGAGAGCTAGTACGGGTAAAAACCTATCTTGAAATACGTAACATATGATTAAAGGGATTATTAAAAACTGGCGGTAACGGTCGAATTCAACTGGGACTGTGTAGTTTTAAACTTACACTGACACATATTTTTTTTAGAAAAATTTCATCAATTCCAACTGTGTTAATTCAAATTCGATACTCATTCAACGATGCAGGTCCCACTTCCAAAAGCTTTTCATTATTTCTTGTTTTCGAACGCGTGTGCTGTTACGTTAATTAGTCCCGTAAGTGTTTTTATTTTGTCATTCGCCTAGTGTTGATCGGAGAAACCATGGAAAACTACCGATCAGAGCAGACTACCGCTAGAATTCTCCCCCCTGACAGCAGTTGAACTCGAGGTTGCTATCCAGCTAGTATCAAAAAGTATATATTAAGTTGACGGAGACGACTTCCTTTATTTATTCATGTAATAACGGCAACAATACCGCATCAGAATTCTTACTATTAGAGTCGAAAATCCTGCCACCATTGGGACTCGACTCCTAAGCACTCTGTCAGAGGCACTCCATTGACGTAAATTGATGTCCCGAGACACCTCAGATGGGACAAACTTTTTGAATGATCTTCAAACTATTCATGTCTGACGTTTAGAGATCTGAGTTCTCTACTTGTGTTTTCATTGCAAAAGAATATCCTTGAGTTACTGGTGTTTTAGAATGTTATACGCCAAAATCCTTGTAAATTGTGATTCTTGGTGACTTAAAGACGGAGAACCACCCCTGCTGTAAGCGAAAACTGCGCCCCATAAGGTGTTCCCAGACATTCAATATTTGCTCCACTTGGTACTTGTTCAAATTTTGTCCGAGAGATTACGTTAGCTTGATCGGTATTGTTCAAATTGCAGGCGATGTTATCAACCGTGTTGAACCTGAGGTGACAATTGTATGACGAGAATGATCATTTCTGCACATACTTGAATGACAAAAGTGTTTGAAGGTTTTACAGCGCCTGAAGTAATCACACGGTATGAAACTAGAGTGCTCGAAGTATGAGTGAAGCTCGAAATATGAGTGAAAGGACATGTTTGAGACACATGTCACTAATGGAAAAACTTTAAACTTTCGGTGACATTTAAAAGTGAAATTGTTTCGTAATTGATGGGGCTAGGACTTAATAAATAGAAGAACTCGACAACTTCTTGAATATATCTGAAAATCAGCTTCGAGGTTTTCCATTCTTGCTGCAAATCCAACATAAGCGATTCTGCACTAAAGAAGAAACACCGACAGTCACGGGGAAAACTTCATCATTCCACATTAACTGTCACTCTTCCAGCGAACATCCAATAGAGAGGCGAAAAAATCTTCTCCGTTCCCTACTGAACCAACTTAACGGCGTAGTATGGCATTTGAAATAATCCAATTTAAATGTCTGAATTACATTTGTATTAGCCGGGGTGTGGAGTAGCCGGGGGAGCAGGCAGCAGAGGGGGCGGAGAGTCGCAGAAGTGGATTCCCATTCAGAGATGGAAGCTCTTCATTTTGTCTAACGTTTTCTCCATTCCATAGAAACCTCGACTTTTGTTAGCGTGCATATTTCGGGAAACATTTCTCTTGAATTCAACGTCATACGTTATGTTTTGTTTTAGAATGTGCATATGTTCTGTTCTACTGAGTAGCTGTCCCCTGTCCGTGTAAAAGAGGTCCGCTGCGGGGGTGGCAGGAAAGTCAATGTTGGGGGGAGGGTTGAGCGTTGCCCTGGAGTTGCTGCACCCGGGAGGCCAATATGCACTCGCTGCGTCGCCCCTTGCCTAAGAGCTATTGGGCGACGGCAACGGCGATGTTGGGGGACGGTGAGCAATGGTGGCAGTGGGCAACAGGGGATGACGGCGACGGCGACAGACTGGTGACAGTCGGCGACGGCGACGGTGGGCGACGGCGACGGTGGGCGGCGGCGACGGTGGGCGACGGCGACGGTGGGCGACGGCGTCGGTGGGCGACGGCGTCGGTGGGCGACGGTGACGGTGGGCGGCGGCGACGGTGGGCGACGGCGACGGTGGGCGACGGCGACGGTGGGCGACGGCGACGGTGGGCGACGGCGACGGTGGGCGACGGCGTCGGTGGGCGACGGTGACGGTGGGCGGCGGCGGGGGACGGTGGGCGGCGGTGGGCGGCGGCGGGCGACGGTGGGCGGCGGCGGGCGACGGTGGGCGGCGGCGGGGGACGGTGGGCGGCGGCGGGCGGCGGTGGGCGGCGGCGGGCGGCGGCGGGACGATGTCGATAGCGCTCACTTGTTGCGTTGCGTGGGAGCCCTAGTGGCCCTGGCAACAGGCGAGGCACTGGCCGTGGCCGTGGCGGGGGCGGGGGCAGGGGCGGGTGGGACCACAACGGCGCTGGCGCTGCGGTCAAAGCGGGGAAGCGAATGCAGGACTCCGGCGGCAGCGATTTTCTTCTTTTCCGTCGTTTTATTTTCTCCAAGGCTCGTTCTTGTTTTCCAAGTTCTGTTCGTTGTTTCTCGGCTCAGTGCTGCGTTCTGGCCGAACTACCTCCTCGCGGGTTTGGTTTGGAGCCGTGGGTGGAGTTGTTTGTGTTTGTGGGCAAGTTCGAACTCTGCTTGGTAGGAGGTAACGCACCGGAGATGCTGGCGCAAAAAGAGCCTTTCAGACACTTCATCAGTACATTTTGTTGTGACTTCGTCGAGAGTCGTCAAACTACTAGCCTTGAGTAAAACGTAAGCGAATCGAAATAATATGTTTAACATGGAATAATGTTAAATATGTAACTCGTTAGTGAGTTCGGAAGCATGGCAAATTTGTTTTTCAGGTACAGCATTCACAAGAGAATATTGGCGCATTTAGTTTCAAGTTTTCCATGCCTTTCAAAGATTGTACTTCTCAAAAAGACTACATGAGTTTAATACGTCCCAACATAAAATGTTCGTAAATATTGGGTATTAAATGCAAACTAGCTAACTTAACCTTAATATTGGGTATTAAATGCAAACTAACTAACTTAGCCTTTTCTTCATTTATTGAAAAAACAATTCTACAATGAATGTTAACACAACACGGTAGAAAGCGCCAAATTTTCAGTTAACTTGATTACTTCTTTGTATCTCCCCATGTCAAGGTTTTTACGCGTCCATGAAAACCCTGAGAGTACGCTTGGAACATGGTTTGAGGGTTCTTTCCTATATTGTCTGTATAGGCGCGTTGCGGCTCATTTGCTTATACTCTCAAAGTAGAGCACCTATATTTGTGATCTGGTGATTAAACCGATGAACGTTTAAAAATTCAGAACATTCTTTGCGTCAGCATCGTTTATATAAACTATATTTCTGTACTATATAAACCGGGAGCGGTAGCTCAGTGCATCAAGCAGCGCCTCTGACCGGGAGGTCGTAGGTTTGAGTCCTGACGGCCGCAGGATATTCGACACTAGCTTTCAGGCTAGGTCGACTTCAGTCGCTGTCTGGAGGAGAATTCTAGCGGCCGGCTGCTCTGATCGGTAGTTTTCTGTGGTTTCTCCGATCAACACCAGGTGAATGCCGGAGCAGTACCCTAACAAACGGGCTACGGACCGCGCGCAATCTGTCGTTCCTCTTCCTTGTCCTATCCTCTCCCCTATCACACACACTTACACTAACACGCACTACACTACCACATCTTCCGGGAGACCCGTCGGGAATTTAGAGCTTGTCATGGCTGGGGCGGTGTACCGCTGGTGGGAGAGTCCTGGTTAGGGGTAAACTCCGCTAGCTGGATCTCGCCATCCAACGGGTGAAGATTACCGCAATGTCCAGAGGAAATAAACATCCACTACACTTACAGAACCATGACCTAAGCTGTTGACGCGCCCGGAATCACTAACAATCAACCAACCAACCTGTACTATATAATGCGTTTTTTATGAAAGTTATAATTTTTGTTCTCGATTATGTTTTTCTATAAGCTTCTCCATACAACTTGCAGCATGTTTCACGCCGAACTGTCCCATGACATTGCTTAATGAGCCACACTTAATATGATTGAATTAATTATGCTTCCTCTGAATATGGAAAATTAAAGGATATCGAATTTTGATAGTTGCCACATTGAACAAAATTTTCTTAATTAGCAACCATTGAGGTTATAATAGTAATATGGTTTGCTTGGGTGTGGAACATTAACAAAGAATTTTATTAATTTTTTCATTACAAAGTAATATTCCGTTAAATGGGAAAGGCAGGATAGTCAAGTCATAATAGTAAACGAAACTGCTTATGAATAAATTAACTGGTTTAATTATTAATTAATTAATTAATTAGTTTATTGATTTTCATTGTAACATTACATTCTGCGAAATGGCAAACGCTAGATTATAACAGAAAATTATATTAAAACAGTTCATGAAACTGTCCACAATACTTCAAAAGAAAAAGCAAACAGACAACTAGGAATGAACAATGTCGTGTTAGCACGTCTGTATATGGAAATGCTTTGACGCTTATACGTGCTTTGTCCGGGTATTCCACATCATAATATTGTATTGATCTACCCATTGCTCTCTGAATTAGTAGTTGGCGGTTTTTGCCCGTTGTTACGTGTCGCCGAATTGCATTGTCACAGAATTTGACGTCCGAGTTCGTTCTTGTAGCAAAACATTGCTCATTAAGAGCACTTTCGGAGTAGCATCGTGGGTGAGGAAGGTGCAAAGAACGGACGCCCGATCAATGGCGAAACGAGATGGCGGTTCGTTCGAGCGAGAGACGGGACTCCACAGAGATGGCGAATTTCCAAAGGGCAAAAGCCCTTTGGCGACGCCGGAGAAGCCAGTGGGGACAGCGACGGGCCGGTGAGGACAGGCCAGGAGCAGCGGGGCGGGGGTTTGCATGGTGAGGTGAGCTGGGGCTGAGTGGGGCCGGAAGGGGCGGGGCTAGGGTGGTGAAAAGGGACGAGACGGGCTGGGACAGGGGAGGGTGCGGGCCGTCGCCCGGGCTTCAAAGTCGATCCGAAAGAGGGCGCTTGTGTAGAAGCGATAATGGGGCCGCACATACATTTCGTGGGGCAACGCGAGGAGTAGTGTCCTCATTACTGTGTGAGCCAGTATCGGGTGAACGTTCGTTCTGATTTCTTTGTAGTAAGAATCTCCACCTCTGTACTAGAGAATAAATTTAGGCGGCTAAAGACCTATTTTTTCTGATGTGCACATTATTCATTCTCTCGTCAGCAGTCGTCCTTCATTTTCTGCACATTACTAGCAATTGTCCAACTTAGCGCCTTAAAGGAGTTTGATTTGTGATTGTTGCCGAGGAGTAAGTCTCGAGGGAAGAAGGAATTAATGGCATATTTGTGTCGACATGCGATTTCTAAAGTCAGTAGTTATAAAGTGATATCGACATTGTAGATAGCGACATTCATTGCTAAATTCGCAAAAAATATCAACGTTTTTAGTTTTGTTCAAGTTGTGCAATTTCATAGCATTTTAGTCATAATTCGTTTGCAATTAATTGTACTGTTAAATAAAAACATGATCCTCGGAGTTTGTAGTTTCGAAATAACTATTCTTCAGATTTAATCGCAGTTTTTCTTAACAATATCTTGTAATCAAACTCGTTGTTCAATGTTTCTCTTTGGAACAAAGTTTATGATTATTTTTCATACATGCCAAATTAGTCGAAGTTCATATAATGTTTTCATGCTTCTCTCCTTTTAGTAAGATCTTATTTGTAATATTATTGGCTTTGTTTTCCTTTTCCTCCTTCCTTACCTTCACTTTTGTCCACACACACCTCACTGAAATAATTCCAAATCCAAACTACTGTGAATAATTCTGTCATCACATCACCTTTTGAGTTTCTCGCAGTTTTATTATTTGTGAACATTTGAACTTTGCATTCTGATCATGTTCAAATAGAACACTTATGTAATTTTTAAATTACGGTCTCATCCGTGAGACTCATAAGAATTTAGTTTTCTGTTTTCGTATATTATTACAAAGCTACCTTCTTTGTACTCGACTGTATAACCAATACTCAGTCATGTTCCTTTTGTCGTCGCTACAAACGTCAGTGTATTAGTGTGGCTTGGTTTCCCCGACTGCTTGCTCGTGTGCTGTTTGTGTGGTTGCTGTGCTGTGCGAATGACAGACGCATCTGCCCCTGGTTCGCTACGTCGTGCCTCGCGCGACATTGTCTCGTCTACCGCGGCGCATTGTTGCTATTTGTGCGCCTGGTCCCTTTTTGATTGATTGATTTGATTTTTTCGTGTTTCCGGGCGCGACAACTGCTTTGGTATTTAGTCCCGTTAGTGTAGTGCATGTTTTTTCTCGGGAGATGGCGGTGATCTGCCCTCGCTGGATGGCGTGATCCGGCGCCGACCTACCGTCGGCTAGTGGGGTTTAGCCCTAACCAGGACTCTCCCACCAACGGGGCACCGCCCCAGCCGGGACAAGCTCTAAACTCCCGACCGGTCTCCCGCAATATGTGATAGTGTAGTGCATGTTGGTGTAAGTGTGTGTGTAAGGGGAGAGGATAGGACAAGAAAGGGGAAGGACAGATCGCGCGCGGTCCGTGGCCCGTTTATTAGGGTACTGCTCCGGCATTCGCCTGGTGTTGATCGGAGAAACCACTGAAAACTACCGATCAGAGCATCCGGTCGCTAGAATTCTTCTCCAGACAGCGACTGAATTCGACCTAGCTAAAAAGCTAGTGTCGAAAGTCCTACTGCCGTCAGGACTCGAACCTAGGACCTCCCGGTCAGAGGCGCTGCAATGACATCAGCTAATGCACTGAGCTACCGCTCCCGGTTATTTGTACGCCTAGTCCGTGAACATTCGTCGTGGGTCTCTCCGTGCCTGTGTGGGAGGTGAAGGCAGGACGGTTGCACGCTTCTTGTGCCCTCGTCCATAGGGACAAAATGAAATGTACGTCTGTCCACATACAGCGCCCTCTAGTTCGATATTATAACGCAGTCATTTGCTACGTGCCTAGCGACGGGGCGCATTTGGAGAAGACTCTAAAAAACCATCTGAAAGTGGTGAGGGGTCAAGAGGAGTAAATCAAAAAGGAGGAGATGATTGGTTATTGTTTGTTAAAATATACATGAACAGTGGAATACATCAGTACTTTTGAAGCAATGTAGGAAATGTAAGATGGGGCAATTGACACAGTATATAAGATTATAGTTGAGAAAATGTTCTTTCTCAAGAGCGGTTGGAGCAGTGCGCAGGTAGTGAACTGGACATAAACAGTATATACCAGTTTTGTTCATACAGTTACATTTTGGAAATATAATGATTCAGAAAATTAGTTACAATAAATATTGGTTTAATTCTCAATGGTAATGCATTTTGTGTGTTGACGAGTATATACACGAAACGAAAACATTGAGAATTGCACAAAACAGAACATATATATACATACAAAACAGACAAAACAGAATATAATATATATTACAATAAACAAAAATGTCATATTTCTTCAAACTATTTCTGTTCTTACACGAATCAGAAATAACAACACACTTGCAATAAACATTGAAAAAATCAAAAATTTAATATAAAGAGTTCTGATATTTAATGGGATATCCCTTGGCCTTGATAATTGCTTTGTATCTTCGCTGCATTGAATTAACAAGGGTCTAGCAAACTTTCGGACTAATTTTTGCCACTCTTCCAAAACAATTTTCTTTACGTCTTTTTTCGACGAAATATATTATTGTCTTGTTCTGACTTTCAATGAGACCCTCGTATGATCTATTGGATTAAAATCATTTGATTGAGGAGGAGTATGCCAATGTTTGGGTACGTTCCAAATTAGCCACTACTTGTAAGCGTTACCGCACGTTGGCTGTCATTATCTTTCTGAAAGATACAAACAGATGCCATTTATAACTTTGATATTTGTTTTCAAAAATATGATTATGGTACATTATGCCAACGATAGAATGTAGGTTTCCGAAACCGTTCCGATGTCATACCGTCCCAAACCATGATTGATCCGCCTCCTTTTTTTATTGTAGGCAGGGTATTAGCCACGTTATTATCTGTAGCCCCGTCGGACCTACAGTCAGAGCAGTAGACTGAGAAGAAATCTTGTACATGGAGACCCCGGCATTCCCACGATAGTCAAATTCACAATAATGTAATAAATGGATAAAACTCTTGACCAGTATATTTAATAGGTATATGTTCAGGAGATTCAAACACATTGCCCTTGCAATCTACTTTAATAAATTATCTGTAATAAAAAATAAGCTAATTGAAATAGTTTTACGTTGACTGTGATTCAAATCAAAACATATTGAAAAATTATGAAGGAAAAATGAATGTTCATGGTGAGCTTAAAAGCACAAGTGCTTAATAATACAATACTAGCTGTGGCAGCTTATTGAAGAAGTTGTGACATCATTCGATGCACACATGAACCTTCTGCAGATGGATAAGATACATCCAGTACATCCAGCAAAATTGCAATCCAAACTCATGGACGACATAGCACAGCTCGCGAAACCAGATTGTATTTTTAGCAAAACAAGCTACGGTTGCAGCGACTCACTAAGACATTCACGTAATAAAAGTATTAAAGTTAATGAGTCGTGTAATAAACACTGCACAACCACGACATTTTACCGCTGACGCTGCTTGACGTCTGTCTTCTGCCAACGGATCAGACGAAGTGGGTGAGAAGAGAAAATTGAGCCTAGTTCTGAGCGCAGGCTGTGGCGCATTGTGGATAGTGTTAATTAGGGGACGGATTTTAATGGCCTTAAACATCGCAAAAATGATCAATAAAATGCTCTTAAAGTGTTTTAAAAATGCCATAAATCCAAAGAAATATGACTTAAAAAATCTTATCAAAACCAGTTAGGATGAACAACTCAAGCTGCTGGATAAGTTACTGATGTAACCGAAGCTTCTTCCATTCGTTCGAGTAAACTCAACTTACAAAATTTTGGTTTGAATGGTTCTTTACCAGGAAATTTCTGTCTTTTCCCCAAATCGGCCGAACCGGCAATAGCGCTGATGTACGTTACAAGAACCACATACCCGCAACGGCTGACCAAATTTCTGAGCGAACAAATCGAATAGGCTACTGAGTAATTCTGTGAAGAACAGTTTTTGCATCTCGTAAATAATATTTGAAGCAAATATCATTAAAAATGACATTAAAGTCAATGAAATCAACAAAAAATGCATAAAAAATAATGGGAAAAAGTAAAAATGACTTATTAGTCGAAATCGACAAAAAATGCAAAATAATGACCTATAAAAATGTGTCATTTCCTTTTGTCATAACATAAAATGAATTTCTATACTAAACGGCATTGTTCTAAACAATAGGTATGACTAGTTATGACCTATGGCAAAAACTATGTATCTTATCTTCCCAACACTAGGAGAACTTGTTCGTGTCATTTAAGACTAGATTTTCAAAGGATACTCCAACGGTAATTTCTATACCTTTTACATTGGATATTGTTTTGTGCCCACATTGGTGCGTTTAAAGAGCGCTTGCTTTATGTTTATTTTTGTTGCAGTAAAAGGTTCATGGGCCTACATTTCCATAGCCACTATAACTGCAATTGTCAACACATTTTTATAACGTTGCATCATAAACATTGTCGATCAACACAACGATGTGTCTAAATCAGTGTAGCGTTTCCTCTGCAGACTTTTATATGTCGTTAACATCTGCAGCTCGCAACGAGTCCCACATGAAGGAAAACATAACAGAGAGGATGCTGTCATGAAATACTCTGGCACGCTTACAAAGTGATGACATCCGTGTTGTGCAAGATCTTTTGTTGGCCTTTGTTATCCTCAATGAGCATCCATTACTAGTTCCGAAGAACATGCAAATAAATGTTCACCACTGTGCATCTTCGTAAAACGCAACAATTCCGTTACGAATGTACTGAACTCAATGTTCTGGCAATACATTATGCACTCCTTTGGCTCGCGATCGTTTGATCGCCAATAAATTCAACTGCTGTTGCATTTGCACTCACTAAACGTCGCTGTCCGTTGGTCTCTCTTGAGGTAATTTAAATGAAAACACTTTAAGTTCAAACACAAGCAAATTTATTGTTCATGAAATTATAAATCCAGATTATATCGGCAAATGTTTTCTCCGCTTCCGTGGATATCGTGTTCCTTACAAGAGAACCAATGATTAATTTGCTGAAGTACCTTCTCCAAGGATTCATTTAACTTCCAATATCCTGAAGTCGCTGCTAATTGAGTTTTAAAACCAGAATGTCACGTTAATATTCTCGGCCTACAATCAGGCGGCCATTCTCTAGCGAACTCGATCCATTCCCTCGCAACTAACTTGCGTCCATGGTAAGCGGCGGTACATTCCTCAATTGTTCTTTACTACGAGTTCATACAACTTGTAAGAAAATTGTATTTTCATATCTTAACATCTTCGTCGTAGCTTGAAGTTCTAATCAGGATTTGAAATTGTAGCTGAATGGTTTATACGGGGAAAAGGGGACAAAATGGTTCTGTAAGAAGGTCGAAATCTGGTATAAAATAATATACAAATGTATTATTTGCACATTTAGGGTCGGATTAATCTGATCTATCCCAGTATACCATCGAAGTTTCCAGGCCTGCGCCTGGCCTTTTATTATTATTCAATCCTGGGAGTATGGGTGACATGAGGCGAGCATGAGGTTTACCCATCACCGTACCTAGCTTATTTGCCTTCTCTCAGGTTTTCTTTCGTCTCGCGTCTAGAGAAACTGAGACGATTTGTATTGGAAAGCTACAGATCTATTTTGCCCCCACTGGGAATCGAACCGGAATCGCTCTAGGGAAAGCAAGCACGCTATCTTTGCGCTACTAGGGGGACTGAATATATAAAAGAAGGACCTTCACTGACGAAATATTTGTAATTCTGTTTGTCCGAAACAACCTCCATCAGAAGCACCTCCAATGCTACTGGCAGAACATGTCACCACCTTCGCAGTCACCTCCAAATTCACGACCACTACCATCACGTCCACCTCCATCGCAACTACCACTACCACCATCACTCATCTCCACCATCACCATCACCACAATCACAATTTCCACTGTCACCACCCACCACCACCGCCGCTTCCACCACCACTACCACCATCATCACCACCACATTCACGACCCCAGCTATCACCACCTTCACCCCTGCGGATACCACCACCACCTTCACCATCACCTTCATCACTTTCACCACCACCTTCACCACTCCTTCACCACCTTCACCACCATCTTCATCACGACCACCACGACCATGACCACCACCACGACCATGACCACCACCACGACCATGACCACCACCACGACCATGACCACCACCACGACCATGACCACCACCAGGACCATGACCACCACCACGACCATGACCACCACCACGACCATGACCACCACCACGACCATGACCACCACCACGACCATGACCACCACCACGACCCACCACGACCGCCACCACGACCGCCACCACGACCGCCACCACGACCGCCACCACGACCGCCACCACGACCGCCACCACGACCGCCACCACGACCGCCACCACGACCGCCACCACGACCGCCACCACGACCGCCACCACGACCGCCACCACGACCGCCACCACGACCGCCACCACGACCGCCACCACGACCGCCACCACGACCGCCACCACGACCGCCACCACGACCGCCACCACGACCGCCACCACGTGACCGCCACCACGACCGCCACCACGACCGCCACCACGACCGCCACCACGACCGCCACCACGACCGCCACCACGCCACCGACCGCCACCACGACCGCCACCACGACCGCCACCACGACCACCGCCACCACGACCACCACCACCACGACCTCACCACCACGACCACCACCACCACGACCACCACCACCACGACCACCACCACCACGACCACCACCACCACGACCACCACCACCACGACCACCACCACCACGACCACCACCACCACGACCACCACCACCACGACCACGACCACCACCACGACCACTACGACCACCACGACCACCACGACCACCACGACCACTACGACCACTACGACCACTACGACCACCACGACCACTACGACCACCACGACCACTACGACCACCACGACCACTACGACCACTACGACCACCACGACCACTACGACCACCACGACCACCACGACCACCACGACCACCACGACCACCACGACCACCACGACCACTACGACCACCACGACCACTACGACCACCACGACCACTACCACCACGACCACTACGACCACCACGACCACTACGACCACCACGACCACTACGACCACCACGACCACTACGACCACCACGACCACGACCACCACCACGACCACGACCACCACCACCACCACGACCACGACCACCACCACCACGACCACGACCACCACCACGACCACCACCACCACCACGACCACCACCACCACCACGACCACGACCACGACCACCACCACCACCACGACCACGACCACGACCACCACCACCACCACCACCACCACCACCACCACGACTACCACCACGACCACGACCACCACCACCACCACCACGACCACGACCACGACCACCACCACCACCACGACCACGACCACCTCGTCGACCACGACCACCACCACCACCGTCACCACTTCGGCTACCATCCCCCCCTCCGCGGGGTAGTGGTGTCTAGGCCGTCCCGTGCCGGGGCGGTCAAGGCAGGCAGGGCGGGCCGGGTCAACAGTGGCCTAACGAGCAGCGGCCCGGGGCGCGGCGGTGCCGGGTCGCGCAGCGCAAACGCTGGCCGACAGGCGGCGCCGGGCGCAGGGCGCGGGGCGGGCGCCGGCGTTTGATGGAGAGGCGACTAATTAACGACACTAATCCCCTCCGATAACAGGTTCCTTCCATTACCGCACATTATACACAAAGCGAGGAAAAATCAGCGCGGGCGAGGGCGCGGGACGGCCCTTCCGGTCGCCCCCTCAGCGAGGCCCGTGCGCCCGCGCGCCTGCGACTGCTGATGAACTCCGTGCGGGATGGCTGCTTCAGGGATGTCACACTTGATTCCATTCGATATTCGGTATTGATATACAAAACAAACAACTGTTACTTCCTCATGAAAAAATAAATAAATAAAAGCAGCGTACACTGTAATACTTCACTATTGCAGTGTATTAAATAAATACAATTCAAGTTCAAAATTAGTTTATTCAATGACGATTAATAGACCGCGGAAATTTAGGTAAAAATCTATTTTTTCCTGGGCACTAAATGAAGCTTTACATATACATTTTAGGATTATTTGAATTGAACCCCGTCAATTTTATTGCGCCTAAAAGAGCCTATTTTAACTTCAATGCCTATTTGTGCCTATTTTACTTTTAAAAAACCCAAAATGGGACTAATTTGCCTAATTTCTTTTGTCTATGGCTGCTTTTATTTTTTTTCTTCTGTACCGGCACCACAGAAAAGGATGATTTTAATTTTAAGTTTCGTTAATCTGTAAGACGGCGAGAATAGAATATACAGGACAAGGATCTTGTGATAAAAGTCTCCATGCCACTACTTTCTGAGTACGTGGAAAAGTCAGCCTCCGCTTTTAAGAGAAAGCTGAATTTTGCTGAGAATAGAATTTCTGCGAAAGTGAATTTGTCCGATAAGAGGTATTCATTTTTTTTTTTTTTTTGAAAACTTGGTGAAATTATTGGTAATTTATTGTGAGGCAAAATACGGTACTAATAATTCTAACTAGAGGACAAACAGCTCAACTTGTCCATAAATAGTGTTATCGCAAAATATACAATACTAATTCTATATAATATTGATTTATGTTTTCTATCTTCGAAAAAAATATACAATAAATTGTAAAAATGTGTTTTCAGTAAGTTTCCTTTTTTTATTTTTGCCTATTCAACCATTTAAAAAGCCTAAATGAGAACCTCAAAATCCACGGTCTAATGATTATATACATAATAACTACACTTTAACGACGCATTAACTACACTTTACGTATTAATTACACCTTGCTACAGGACGAGGCAGGTATACCGAAAGGTAGATCGGGGTAATAGCTATCCCTTCTCCATAGCATCTCCTCTACGCATAATAAAATATGTGTTAATGAAATATCCTCCAAAATGTATCACGAACCTTTTCTTTAGTCTTTCTTAACTTGCAGGAGAAATTGCTACGTATTATACTAGTAACCATATTTTTATTTTTTTTCAATTTAAATTCACAAATATCACAATTCTCTGAAAAAAATATTGGTAGTCTCGGGAACTGAGAAATGAAATCTCTTCAGACACCAAACATTTGTTTTTCTTCTGTCCCATATCACATCATACTTCATACTGACAAAATAAGAGCATTTCAAAACCTACATCTATATTTAAATAAAAGGGATGTTTGTCGCATATGTCTGTGGCATATAGGTGCTAAAACTACTCGATCGATTTCGCATACATTTTCACATTTTATTCTTATTAGTAACGGGAGTATTTAAAGAGTGGTTTGAATTAAATCGGACGTGTAGGGTAGGTAGGCTATGCGTCGTTCCCAGGGGACTTTTCTTGAAGTGAGATCTACGGATATCTTTTTGAACTACACGTCTCGCTTTGACTCATAATATCGACTGAATCGATGTTGCGATTTAGAAAGCATGAACCAAATGCTGGCGGTGCACGACATTATTCGAACTTTTTATTTTTAAAGTATAATATACATAATAATACTGAAATGATGTTGCAATTTACAAAATGAATCTCCCAGATGACGGTCGTTTTTAGCGATGCACCTCTCAAGCCCCTCTCGGAAGTTGGCTTCCACTCTCTCCAACATTGCTTTGTCAATTTCAACGGTTTCCACATCAACTGTTTCCATCAGTTCAAGTGTACGTGGTTTATGCTCGTATTCGCGTGACTTGAGGTAACCCCGACGAAAAGTAGTCACACATGCCAGTCTAGGGATCGAGGAGGCCAACTAATGCTACCAAACATGGAAATGAGGCGACGACGAAAAACAGTCGGAATTTTGTTCTTTGACTTCTGTGTGAGCTATGGCCCTGCCCTGCTGCAACGAAACAAGCTGGATAAGAAAACGGTTTCTTCTTACTTCCGGTAGAAAGAATTCAGTGATCATCTGTCTATAACTTTCCGAGATTACAGTTACAGTGTTTCCGTTATTGACTTGGAAAAAGAATGGACTAATAACATTTTTACTGGTTACAGCACACCAAACAGTCACCAAGAGACTATGTAATGGTCTCTCATATATTAGTTTTGGATTTTCACTGGCCCCAAAACGGCAGTTCTGCTGATTTACTATGTCGTTCAAATGAAAATAACCTTCATCCCTCAGAAGCAAAATGATGTCATTTAGCTCAAGTATCGCTTCCATTTCTCGAGAAAAATGTAGCCGCTGTACGTAATTCCTAGGGTTCAGTTGTTGCTCAATAGACATTTTGTAGGGATGAAATCTTAGTTCAATATGCAAAATACGCCCTACTGAACGATTACTGAAGCGCAGCTCCGCAGCATGTCTCCTAGCAGATCAACTAGGACTACGGAGTGGAGCTTGCCGAACCCTTTCCACATTTTCTAGAGTGCGTACTCAGCGAAGAGCCCCTGGGGGTTTTCAATTCATTGCTGTTCCTCGTAAACGAAATGCTTCAACTCAACGTAAAATTGTTTTACGAGTGGAACACTATCAGTCTCGCAAGATTGAAATGGCGACGAAACTCACGCTGTACTGCAACGATAAACTCAAACGCACAAAACTATCGTTAGCAAACACACAATGTTGCACAGTTCACGGCTCCATGAGCTCGACGAAACCAAATGGCAGGAGCTACCTAACACGTGACCACATCAGTCCCCCCACTCCTACTACCTGAGTCTGAATACCATCTGTTATCAAATCGTCCGTCCTTTGACTAATCAGGGGAGAATAGCTACCCTCCATGACAAGGCAATATGAATAGTTACATAGGTGTCTAAGTAGTTGTTTATTTTCCATTGAGTTGTTTATTTAATGGAAGTGGTATTTCGTAATGACTACTGTGATTTTTTTAATGTCATTGTTCTGTGTTGTTCCTAGCATGGTGTCGTTTGATGATATTTTTACTTTGCACTTCTCAATGGGTTAATGCTTATAACAGATGTCGTTTCGCGACAGCAAGGTTCCAAGGGAGGGACCTCCGCCATTAAATATGCTACTTATGTGTTGCAGCAACTTTCTTACTTTCTCGTATACGTACGTATATACGGAGTAATACACGTAGTGTAGAGAAAGTTATGTAATGCTTCGCGAAAAATCGTCGAATTTCCGGCAGAAAAAAAATTAATTCCCGGTACCTGAGAACGAGAATGTGGACAAATCCAGTTGCTAAATTAAGGCGGAAAATCCTTTAACACGTGTTGTAGCCGAAATCCTTGTTTGATGGGTCCTTGATTCCGAAAAAACAATTAAAAGCAAAACGTCCGTCCGTCTGTCCGTCTGTTTGTGAACACTGTTAGAACCGAAACCATGCGTAGAATATTTTTCCAAAATGAAGAACGACTGTGGGTCTGGCTCTAGTTGAAACTTTCAAATTTTACAAAGAATTCTTTAAAATGTTGGGGTACTTTACATGAAGGCCCCCGGACATTTTCAAAATTTTCTGAAAAACGGCCCCACATTTTTTCTTTAAATTTCTTGTAAGTGTAAAGTAAAATACACTTATAAAGTGGCATAGGTGTGATTTTTACGGTTAACTCTGAATTTTCGAAAATTGCAAATGTTTGAGTTGTTTTCGGCATCGTCCTACAACCATAAAATTGAAGGTAGAGATTTTTCCTTTCTATGAAATTTGTTGTCCATAAATAGCTGTTTGTTTAAGGTCATGTAGATTTTTTGAAAATTTTAGTAGATTTTGTGCAATAGTATGTGCAATATTTGCAATTTTGAAAGATAACAAAAACAAGATTTTCTCAATAACGACTTCAAATTTTTTCTGTAAATTTTTTTTGGGAGTAGTGCCAAATATACTCTATACGATGACATAAACGCCATATTACTCTATTCTTCTGTTTTTTTTTCAAAAGTCACAAAAATGTAATTTTTTTTACTTCTCTCACGTCGTTAAAATTTACATTATAGATGTGTTTCATTGTTCAATGCGTTTCTTAACACATAGGCTTCAACGTAGCTGTAATGATGGTTTCTTAAATGTCCATAAGTTTATTCATAATCGTTGAGTACAATGGATCTAAATTGGCGAATTTTCGGAAATGTTCGAACCAAATTTTCTCAAAAACTATGGAAAATTTGTCGTCGAAATTCTCCACAATGTAAAAACTATTCCGAAACCGAAAATTTAATAAATTGCGACAAATTATTTTTGACGTCGATAGATACCAGCCAGGACGAGAGATGGGGACAAAACCGAAAACCAGACGAAACAGTTTAGGAAACTAGTACGCCAAAGTCTGTGCCATTCTGTTGCACCACTAGTTGATATTCTTGTTAAGTGAAGAACTGTTGTATTCTGTACTATGCTATTGCAGCAGTATTCACGAATGACGATTTGTTAAAATATTTAATTAATGGCAGTTATACAACAGTATTTTATGTCAGGTTCTTCAGCAGCATGTGGGTTACGTTTTGGAAAACTCATGTTTGTATGGTTTTGTTCAGCATTTTTACTTATGCAAGCCACTAGTTATGTTTTTTGTGCAATAATTTCCCTCTAAATGTTCATAGAATCCTCCAATTCGTCACAAATTTCGGAGAATGTAGCAGAGGTCAAAAGGCTGTAATATTTTGGGTGGTTGAGCTGATGGAAAACGGATCTTTTGTAAAATCCAAACGTATCTAGTTACTGTAACAGCCAAACGTAGCCGGTTACTGTAGCAGCCAAACGTAGCCATGTATTATTTGACACCCTTCTAAATAGTATAATGCACATTTCTATCCCATAAATATTTTTTATAATTTATTCACATAACAAGAAAGAACAATTACAGTTAATTCTTTTCGACAAAACCAAATTGTCGCGATATCGGAATTAGAAAGTAATGAAATGCCGCGCTGGAGAGAACAAGGAGGCACCACTGCAAGAAAAAGACTATAAATGTGGTACACTGATGGTGGTGGTGGTGATAAAACTGCAAGTCAGTTTCATTATTATTATTATTATTAATTATTAATTATTATATACTATGTAGATACCATTAAGGGCCAAGGCTTCCCATTTCACGCGTGGTGAAAAACTTGGTAGGTTCCCATAGTTTAAATCAAATTGTTTCATTTAGTAATTGACCTGAACTCGACGGAAGCCACTGGAAATAGGTCCATGAATAGAGCTAATGCTAGAACAATCCTCTTCTGAAGGAGTACAGAGAATTGTAAAAAATGTAATACAAAGTTTATAATTATAGGATGTCTGTGTTAATTAATTAGTTTTAAACACTTCTGGAACTCCCACTTCGAATTTTACGGAAACAGAGAGGCGAGTTCAAAACCACTTCATATTAAAAATATACTTTTTAATGAAGTGGTGTCAACGAGCGTGATAACGATTTGTAATTGGCAAATTTTAATGAGAATCAGTTGTTCGTTGGCAGAGTTTCATCAATATTAAGCTTAAAGTTGCAGTTTTCAACGTTACTCAATGTCCGAAACGATGTTCGAAATTTTACAGGAAAAAACTTGGTGGGTTAGGGGCGGGACTTGGCAGAATATTCTAAGGAATCGCCGACAAAATGTCCTACACACGTCATTTTTTATAGTAAACTATTCATCATACATAATTGATAATCGTGGTAGTAAACGTCAGTATACTTTAATGATATATATAGCAGCCAATTTGTTTTATTTCATGATTTTTAACGCTCTTTTATTTGGGGGGAGTAGGGGGTCTGTGCATAGTTAGCTCCTTTGTAATTATTTTTTTGCTTGATATGATTTTCGTAATGGATTAGAGGCTGTTTCACTGCTTTTCTACTTATATTACTTCGTTACAAATGTCGCTCTTTCTCTTTTTTGTGATTTGTTCAATTTGTTAGGCGATTGAAACAGTGAAATACTTTATATTTCCTGAAACTGATCAATTTTCTTCAAATTTATTGCAGGAGAATCACCATTTTCCATTCATAATTTATACGATAGTCAACTATCTCTGCCGTGAATTTCGTCGTTTACTTTTGTGTATAGTTCCTTTATTCATTCTGTTTTCATCTCTGATGATATATTTATTATTTAAAAAATATATTTACTCTCCCTGTCCCATCCTCTTGTTCTGTATTCTCGCGTCCAACTCATCTCTCCAGTTTTGTTCGTGACTCTGGTACCAATCTTCTTCTTTCAGCTATCACAGGTACTTAATATTGATTGCGAACAATGACGCGAAAAATAAGTCACTTAAAAGTATCAAATGAAAATTACTCCAAAGGGTTTCTTTTGCTCGGTTTGACTCTATTACGCGCATTTTTTTTGTTATTACATTAAGCCTTGTATGTAAACAGAGACTTTTCGTAGTTCGCTACGTCAACGAATAAAAAAAAATAGTTTTTGATCATCATATACGTGAAACGCCATTTTTAATGCTTTATCGACCATTATATTTTTTGAATCATAGTCTTTATAATCTCAAATTATCTTTATCACTGCGCTGTGAAGATTCTCTCGTAATATTTTTGAGAAGATGTAACTACGTTTCAGGAGCCAGAAAGCAGTAATAACAAGTTGCCCAACGATACAATATGTCAAATTTAAGCTGTTAAACGGCGAAATGATTCTAATATATAAACCACCATCTGTTACCGTCTCACTGACTTCCTCAAATGTATTGGTGGCTATAAAAAGGCAGACTTCATCTAGCCCTCATTTCTCAAGATTTTGATGAAGAGAGTCGTAACTTTCTACATTACGAGCCAAAGGAGAATGGAACACCGGATGATTTATCAGGGGGTGGAGCATTTGGCGGCGAGAGGAGGCGCCGGGGGACGGAAGATGGAAGGCGAGGAGGAGAAGGCGGCGTCGTAAGTCCAGAAAGAATGATGAGCATCAAAAGGTGAAGAGATGGTTGTGGATCAAGAGGTGAAGAAGAAACTGAGCTCTCTTCTTGCATTGCAACTGTACGTGATCTTAATCTAAATCATCTTTCTTCTTGATCTCAAAAGTGAGAATACCGTGTTCATATGAGGGTATTTGCACACAATTATACTGTTTATTTTATTCAGAACATTGTTGTCTTTTAATAGTCGATATTCATAGAGGAATATGTGTAATGTTTTTGGGTCTGACACCGTTTTTTTATTTTATGGTTTAATAGTTCATTGATATGTGTTTACGGACCTCAAACAAAACAAGTAACGGTATTGTTAATACCCTTGCGGGCCTTTCTGATTCTTTATGCCCGAGGGCCTTTCGCATACTTTATGACCTGCTCTAATACCAACACAACACATACAATATTTTTTTGAATTAGATTTATTATAGTTACGATGCAATCAAATATAATAAATAAATGACATAATGCTCAAATAAGTAAACTAACTCGTTATATACATAATTTTTCTTCATTGATATGAAATTTACAATTTTCGTATGTTCCTGTGAATATAAAATTGCCACCAGTCACTCATATTTCACTGTTACGTATCACCTTTTTTTAAGACATAGTATGTGCTTCTTGAGTAGCAGTACTACTCGTAGTAATAAGATGCACAAGGCACATCGGCTAACATCCTCAAAATGTTATTTTTTGGTGTTATGACATATATTAAATTTCTTTTGGCAATAGAAGCAAATAACCTAAAAATAGCGTTTCATCAACGCAATTTACAGTATTATTCACACTGTTATTTAACTCTCAAGTACACCATAAATATTTTCATATATTTTTCGAAAGTTTACTGAATATCACTGTCCGTAGTTTTGTTAGTTTTTGCGATAATTTCCGCAGGAACTTCACAATATTCTTCCACTTTGTACGAACAAATCAGTCCAATAACAATTATGCAATAGTAAATATATACACACACTGTTTTGTTTGCCTCGCGTCATTTTGACAAATAACGATTACAATGCATATTTTAACTTTAGACGCAAGAAAAATTATAAAATGTTTCGAATTCTCGTTTCAGCAACGAACTAGTAAACCATAAATTCAGCAACGAGCTAGTAAACCATAAAGTTTTGTATGCACCACGGGCGTTACTAAATGTTTTTGCCCCCTCAGGCGACTTTCAACCCTCGGGCCAGAGGCCCTCGTATTTCGAATTCGTCTTCGGGGCAAAAACATCTACTTAACGCCCTTGATACATAAATAACTATTATGTGCGTGTGTAATTAGTCAAGCTGAATGAAAGTATGCAATGTTGAGTAGTGAGTATTTCAAGGTCATCGGGATAATTTCTAAAAAGTTTTGTGTACCATGGTTATATGAATGTATTAATATTGAAGATATGCGTATCTCTCGTTGGAACTTTGTTTCCAATTGTATTAGTCATTGTGTATTATGCTAAAGTATATCTGTCTCGAGTTAGACCATCTTTCTAGAGCTGACTATTATGGTTGCTTATCCCAGGGACAATTTTAATTTTTTTTTTTTTTGAAGTGGGATGAGATTTTTCTCATAAACGTCAAATTTAAACGGAGAAAGAAAATTCGGACACAGTTTTCACCTACCATTTTTATTTTTTGGGAAATGTGCCTCTATGCTCTGTGTAAGCGGAATTACTTACTGTACTATTTTAAACATATTTTCAGTACAATACAAAATTTTAACGTAGTTCCGTGATTTGGGATGTTTTCCCTCGTTTCTCTGGCAGCAGATGAGGATTCTCTCGGAATTGCAACTAGTAAGGACGGAAGGAGTAATGCTCACTCTGGCTGTCTCTGTGGAGCATGAGCTAAAGTGATCGTTTAAGGAACTTTTCCCTAACGTTTATGGCTTTAGACTCCTTACTGTTGTAAACTTTATGTTCTCAAAGTAATAAAGTTGAATAGCTATTATATAAAATGTTTTCTTAGATGTAAAAATAAATTTTATTCACTAGTTAATAAAGATTTTAAAACGAAAAGTATTTGTGAATAATTTTAAAGGATAAATGTCATAATTATTTACAAAATTTAATATCTACATCTGTACTGACTAAATTTAAAGTCCAATATTTTTTTATTTTATTAAGAATAAAAATGTGGCAAAACATGATAAAATCGGCTCGCATCCAAAATTTGTGGATGCAACGTTTTTTTTTCTGCGCACTTGTCTTACTTTGCTGCAATTGACAATTTACACACAGATGAGAAATTTGTGCTTCGGGTTGTTTTATACAAGAATATGAATATTTGTTCAAGAGACACTTTTGAGGGTGTAGATGAAATAAAGTCGTTAAATTTTTAATTCACTTCGTTTATTAGAATACTATCTATTTAAATAATTCATATTTTTAATTAACCATACCTGGACAATTCTAGCAGCCGGCTGTTCTGATCGGAAGATTTTCGTGATTTATCCAATCAAATACCAGGCGAATACCGGGTCAGTACCTTAACAAACGGGCCATGTACCGCTCGTGATCTCGCCTTCCTCCTACTGATCCCCTCCTCTACTCTTATTCACACAACCACTGACGCTTACATGCACTATATTACTACACACGCCGCGAGACCAATCGGGAGCTTACAACCTGTCTAGGCTGACGCGGCTTCCCAGCAAGGGAGTTCCCGGGAAGGGATTTTTTTATTGAAACTAACATCGTGTGAAAGTTAAAATCTATCCCAGCGGTAAAATAAATATAACAACATTTTTCTACTCCCATTGTATAATGCTGTCATTTGATGGCTGCAACCAGTTGCATAATGATAGTCATTACGATACAGATTTCATTATGATACAGGTTCTGGTCCAATGACAGAAGTTTACGAAAAAGTATTGACAATTAATCATTGAGAATCGTTCTAGTAAAGGTTTCGTTCAACTGTGTACATTAAAATTGCACATGATATTATTAGTATTTTTTTCGTGGAATATTATTTAAAATAAATTGGATCGTAATTTCACGTTGATCCTTTTGACTAGCGCAGTACTCGCGCGCAGGCGAACTGATACTACAGCCACCTGTGGCAGCATGTGAGGGTTGGATTAGGGAGCTGTCCGCTAGATGACCTTTACTGTATCCTGCATGTCAACCGTCACGAAACGATTCAATGTAAAAGTTGAACGTATAAAAGTCTTAGAATAAGTACCATGTGAAACTCGATGTAACGGGTTTCATACACTCGTATGAAGTTTACGATACTTGCTTTTCGAGGAATCATCGTTTCTAAATATATTGATGAGTATCTAATGTATTCTTAATGTATTTTCTATATTCTTGCAGTTAATAAATAGTTCACTTTTCCCACTTTTTATAAATAATTCACTTTTCCCAAAATTAACCGGAATTGAGTCATATGGATTAAACATGTAAGGTAAATCCATTTTAGTGTATCAATTATGTGATTTGGTCTTGACATCTTCGTTTCATCATTACATCATCGTTCCATAATGTAATTGAAATGAATGTAATGGAATGCATTGGGAAATGGCCGGTCTAGAATCACCAGCACTGATGACTCCTGGACTGGGCGATAGACTGGCGCCACTGACCGGTTGGTTGGTTAGTGATTCCTGGCGGGTCAACAGCTTAGATCATTAGTCCCGTAAGTGTAATGCATGTTTTTCAATCGGGAGATGGCGGTGATCTTCCCCCGCTGGATGGCGAGATCCGGCGCCGACCTACCGCCGGCTAGCGGGGTTTCCCCCTAACCAGGACTCTCCCACCAGCGGGGCACCGCCCCAGCCGGGATAGGCTCTAAGCTCCCGACCGGTCTCCGGGAATATGTGGTAGTGTAGTGCATGTTAGTGTGTATGTGTGTGTGTGTGTGTAAGGGGAGGATATGACAAGGAGGAAGGAAAGATCGCGCGCGGTCCGTGGCCCGTTTGTTAGGGTACTGCTCCGGCATTCGCTTGGTGGCTCGCCCGCGTAGAAGGCGCGGCTCCGAACGGATAAGCGCGAGGCCGTGTCCGGAGGCGGCGGCGACGGCGGCGGCAGCAGCAGCTTGTGCGCGCCGCTGTTGCGCCAAATTGGATATGGCGGCCGGCGAGTTTACGGCTCGTAAAATTTTACTCTCAAAGAGACGGCGGAGTCGGCGGCAGCGCGCGAAGCGACGATAAAGCGAAGCGCGTGCGCCCTCTTTGTCCTCTTCCGAGCGTCTTCTACAGGCTGATTCAAAATTGCCTTTCGATATTTGGAACTCTACCGCAATACGAAGATTGTCGTGATATGTTGATTTGTTCTTGCGATATCGTAAGCGTATTCCTGCAAGTGAAGGGAAACAAAGGGCCTAGTGTTGATAAAACGTTCGATACACTCGACGCAAAGCCGCTAACAGAGCGCTAGAGAGAGTAAATCTTCCTCTACCAAAGAGATGGACGGCAGTTTTACTTAGTCAACTTCGACTCTGTATCTGCAGTGCCTCTGTGCTGGATATCCCAGGGTTCTCCGAGCTTCTACTAGCACACAAGCCTAGTTGTATTTGAATCACCTTGTGTAGAGTCTGGCAACCATGATTCTTGTGAGTTGTGTTCGGTGTGGAAGCGATGTATTTAAGGGAATTTTGAACGAATGAAGCCCACAGCACAGCTGCATATAACTAGGATTGTGACCTCGTGTACAATGAAAATCTATAGAATCCTTGTAGGAGAAGTATTCAAATCTCTCCAGAGTTTGAATGATGATTATATATTCGTTTTAATTTCTTGGTAAAAGTTCCATTGACCTGAATAAACATTTATTCTTTGCGACTCTTGCCCGTAGTCCCCTTACCCGAAATTATTTTAAGCAGAAGCATTACAGTTCTGGAATCTTAGGTGCTGGATAGTTTATAATAGTATTTTATAAATCCAGATGTAATGTAGGTGAGAGTTCCAGAAAATTTAAGTTTTATTTTTCATATTTGTTGGCATTGTAGTTGGGAAAACTTTGTCAATAATTACCTTTCCTATCATGCGTAGTCCAGAATTTGTCACATTAAATCACGTATAATAAATACCACATTAGTGCGGCATCTTGTAACTTCTTTCAAATTTCCTTCTTGCCTCTCGCTCGCTCCTACCCTTCGATTTTCATTCCCTCCTCTCCTCTCCCTCTTTCTCTTTATTAATGTACAGTCTTCTCAGGAGGAAATTGTGGGAAAACCTCTTTCAAAGTATCCTTAAACTTTTAATCACACTATTAATGAATGGGACAAAACGCAATATTAAGCTTTTAGTGGTATTGTGGGAGCCCAATTATCCCAAAACCCAACGAACTTATTCCACAGATTATATTGCTCTGCGATTCTAGACACAGATACCAATTTCAAGGTAGAAGTGCTCTCGGAGCTGTGAAACTGTCTTTTCGGTTCGCAAGCTAATTTATGGCATCGTGTGCCTCCTTGATGGTGTACATATAATATACTTGATATGAGTGTTTGTATTCGTAGTGCTGCATGCTCAGCTTCATGCATCTCAAGGGAGAGAAAAAGAAATTAAAGTCATTTTAAAATTTCTGGTAACCTCAGGTTTGCGAACAACCGGAAATCCAACATGTCGAGAAACATAATTTATAGTTTTCCCGTGAGTACGCATCATTTTGTATTTTTTGTGTACAGCAAATGAAATATACGAGCTACTCGGACGGGTAATAAACTGCAAGGAAATAACATAAGCAAACACATACGCTGTTTGTATATTTATTTGAAACTTGGTTTAGGAGTTATCTATCAGTCTAAAAAAAGTACAGTTCTATTCATCTGTGTTCTTCTCATGCTAAAAATTGAGAAAATTTAAAAAAAATTATGAACTACTTTTTTTCAAGCTATATTAATTCGCTCATGCTTATTAATAGTTGTCAACGTTTTTAATTATTTTAATTTTAAATTTCTGTGAACACTGTTCTTCCCTGGTATTATTGGGGGTAAGAATGACAAAAGAAACATTTTCTACATAATTCAAAATATAGAAAAATTAATTTTTACTTTCTCGCGTACTATTACACAGAGTAGAGAAAGTAATGAAATACTGCGGAGAAGAAATGGAGATTTTTCGACGGGAAAACTCTTATTGCCAGGCCCTGGTGAAGAATAATTGGATGGATGTTGTTCCTATAAAGTAAATTACTTCCTTTAACACATTGTGTAGTCAAATTCCATGTTTTGGGGTCCTTGGTATCGAAAAATCGATTGACGACAAAACGTTCGTCCGTCCGTCTGTCTGACCGTCCATCCATCCGTTCATCCGTCCGTTCGTCTGTCTGTGGTCAACGCTAGCGCCTAAATCGTTCAGGCGATTTTCTTCAAAATTGACATTCCCCGATCGTTTTCAAGAAACTCGAGGCCCGGAGAGTTTGAAACAGATATCTCGATTTTTTGGACTTTAAAAGCCTCAACTACATTTTCAAAATTTTCTCTAAAATGACACCAATTATTTTAAAAATTAAACTGTTATCGGACAGATCAAAAAGTTAAAAAAAGGACCGGGACTAATTTTCGTTGAAATTCTTGATTTTCCGAAAATTGCAGAAATTAATTGTTTCGGCGTTTTTCTACAACTACAATATTAAAGATAGCAATTTTTTCGAAATAAAATCTTTTAACTAAAGAACTTGAAAGAAGTTCTTGTAAAAGTTTTTGAAAATATGAGTAGTTTGGGGACAATTTTGCATGAACCAGGGACAATTTGTAAACAAGTTTAAATGATGATTTTCTCAAAAAATGTTCCAAATTTGTTCTTTAATTTTTTCCTTGTGTGCAGCAGTTAAAGCGGGTATGAAGAGAGATGCTGCACCCATTTTCGTCGAACTCTTTATTTTCGAAAATTGAAAACGATATCTAAAAAATTAATAACACAGGTTTTTTTGTTAGATGAAATCTGTTCTAAAAATTTTTTTTTTCAAAAGATCACGGAGAATTTTTTAACACAATATGAATAATTAGTGTAATTTTGCAAATTTTTGAAATTGCAGATTCAAATTTTCCACATTTCTGTTGGTAGAATCTTTCATGTGTTATCAGGTTGCATTGGAACAATGGGAACGCCGCAATACGGTAGTGTGAATTTATCGGAATAACTTTTCGTTCTTGGGCAGTTTCTATCTGAATTGGCTGGTGTTTTGGATTGTCGAAATTCTGTTGACACTTTTCGCTACGATTGATACTATGTTTTACAAGCTATGGGTGTAATGTGTTTATATGGATAGAAATTACGTTTTATAATTTTTGGTAACCGTTAGTGAAGTGAGAAAGTACGCGCTGTTGTAGCTCCTAGTTTTCTTACAACTTTGCGGTAATTATTTATGTAATTGCTGGTTTTTTCTAGTTTTCGAAGTGGAAGGGGAAATATCGAGAATTCATTTGATTTATCTTCTCGTGAAAGAATTTTAATTCTTAGAGATAATGGTGTTATTTGTAATCTGTGTGGAACGTAACCTTACTCTGCATTGAAAAAAACCAAATATTATGTGAAATTGAAAGTTAACCTTATAATATTGGTTTCGTACCAAATGTATTCTCTAGCACACTTCTTATGTAATTAGTTTTTCAGTTGGGTGGTAGACAAATGTTGTGACTTGTATATTGCTTTCATTAGTTGAGGAAAATCACAGCCCCTCATGATCATTTATTGGATTCTAAAGCTTTTTCAGTCCCATGGCGATCATAATCGATAGACATATGTGACGGGTGAGGTCAGAGCAGCGGTTTTCTATGTTGCTACGATGCCGGACCAAAATCACTGTGAATGATGAAATTTGGAAGAATGCGAAATATTGATTGATTAATAGTTGTTGATGCGCCCGGAATCACAAACGTCATTAGTCCCGTAAGTGTAGTGTATGCTTTTTCATCGTGAGGTGGCGGTGATCCTCCCCCCGCTGGATGGCGAGATCCGGCGCCGACCTACCGTCGACTAGAGGGATTTTCTTCTACCAGATATCTCCACTTGCTGGGAACCGCCACAGCCGAGACAAACTCTTAAGTCTCCGATATGTGTGGTTGTAGTGCATTTTAGTGTGTGTGTGTAAGAAGTGAGGATAGGACAAGGAAGAGGAAGGAAGAGGAAGGAAAGATTGCGCGTCCATGGCGTTTGTCGGGGAATTGCTGCGGCATTCGCCTGGTGTTGATCGGAGAACCCACAGAAAACTAGCGATCAGAGCAGCCGGCCGCTAAAATTCTCCTCCAGACAGTGACTGAATTCGATCTAGCTGAAAAGCAAGTGTCGAAAATCCCACCACCGTCGATACTCGAACCTAGGACCTCCCAGTCAGAGGCACTGCAGTATCATCAGTTGATGCACAGAGCCACCTCTCCCGGTAATGCGAAATATGAAATGAAATTTGCATAATGGAATTGGAACTTCTCTTTGCTTCCTATGTTAACTTAAATATTTGCGTCATCAAAGTTCCGTCCCAATATCGAGAATTTTATTTCAACTTGCTGGAACATGAATATTTTTATCATTTCGTCGAGTATTTGACAATATTTAAACAATATTTGCCCTGAGTTCCAGGAAGAAATAGACGACCCATCACCGGAGCAACAATTCGAACCAGTTGTATATTCCAAGTCCTATCAACAGGAAATCATAAGATTTTGCCAGAACATTAATATATTTAATAAAATATAAGTGACTTCCTGTACATATTATCATACCAGCCATAATTGGATGTCAAGTTTTGTACTCTTAAAATAACCTCCTTTCTATTGTAAACTTGTGGTTATGTGGTTTCGAGGAAATCTCATGTTCAGAAAGGTTGGAGGAAAAAAGAGAGAGAAGGTGCGGTCGAAAGGGTAGAGACTATTGTAATGGGTCACTCGTAGTTTCTCCCAACTAAATACATGCGGATGTTGGAGCAGCACTGTCAACAACGGATCATAGACTGCCCGCAAAAATCTGTGGCACCCAGTTCTCCTTATTATTCTTATGACCGAACGATGGGCTGATTTCCCAACTACATGTGGTTTCTTCCTCACTGACCGAGAAATGCTTTGTTGAGCGTTTAGCAGTGTATGGTTTTTACAGACGATGGGGAGCTGACCTAACATCTAACCCCGTCCTTTACCCGGCTTGGGACCGGCAACAGCGACTGCTGAGGAACTCTATCGGCCCCGCGCCCACCGCATGCTGAGTTTAGTCTAATGCAGGATTTATGGATTAATGGTCAAGATTTATAATTGATACGCGACTGTAGCAAGAAAGAAAAGGAGACCAAAAATCAGATGGAAAGATGATGTTATGAAGGACATTAAGAGACTAGGGATTAGGAATTGGCATGGGGTGGTTCAAGATGGAGGAAAATGGAAGACAGTTTTGGAGCAGGCCAAAACAGTCAAGAGAATGTTGTAGCGCCTTAGAAGAAGACCGAGAAATGCACCACTCATGTTTGAATGAATCTTACGACGTGCAGGTCATATCCAGTTAGGTGGCGCTGTTCCTTCCCTCCTGAAACGTGAAATCCGGCGCCGACCTACTCGTCACTTGCTTCTTCTGATGTATCACCCCAGCAGAGCTCGCCCCCAACAGTGTAATTTCCCAGTGTGTGCGGTAGCGCATGTGTGTGTGTGTTAGTGTAAGGAGAGAGATATAAACAAAAATGAGGAACGGGAGATAGTGCGTGATATGTGACCTGTTTGTTTGGGTATTGCCACGGGGGTGGCCTTTGTATTGAGCGAAGAAACCAGGGGAAAATACCAATCAGAGCAGTCGACCGTTAGACATCTCCAGGAGCGTCTGAATCCGACCTTGCTGTGAAGCTGGAGTCGGAACCTTGCCACCGTCGGAACTGGCACCCCAGGCCGCTCCGGTGAGAAAGGCTGCGGGGGCAACGGTTGTTGCCCCTGAGCCATCCCAACGGGTGGAAACTGTCGCCCCGCCCCAGCCCGCGCGTGGAACAGCGAGCGCTGCTGCGGTGGCGGCAGTGGGCGGCGCGCAATCACTGGCCCATCGGCGCCGCTATCAATTACCCGCGGTCGGAAGCCGCGGCGGCGGTGGGCGTGTGATGGATGGGCGCCGGCTAATGGGCTGCGCCGCGCCGCCCGGCGCTCCAAGTGGCGACTGTCCGGTGCCGCGATGGCCGCCCCAGCAGCGGCGAATCAGGAACGCTTCGCAAATTCGGAACATTTTGAATTTTCTGAAAGTTAATATATGGGAGGTTTTGGCGAGTGGGAGGATGGACGAGTTTGGACGAGTGGGAGAATGGACGAGTTTGGACGAGTGGGAGAATGGACGAGTTTGGACGAGTGGGAGAATGGACGAGTTTGGACGAGTGGGAGAATGGACGAGTTTGGACGAGTGGGCGAATGGACGAGTTTGGACGAGTGGGCGAATGGACGAGTTTGGACGAGTGGGAGAATGGACGAGTTTGGACGAGTGGGAGAATGGACGAGTTTGGACGAGTGGGAGAATGGACGAGTTTGGACGAGTGGGAGAATGGACGAGTTTGGACGAGTGGGAGAATGGACGCGTTTTGGACGAATGGGCGACGAAAGTCGACGAGTTTTTGGAAAATTGTGATTATGGGTACGTTGCATTCGCAAATAAATATATGCGAAAACGTAAAAACATCGATCACAAAACGTCGCTGAATAATAACGATCTGCTTTAACATATAATAAAAAACGATGTTTGTACAAAAACATCAATGCTTTGAAAATGTTGACGTCGATGTCGAATAGTTAGTTGTGGATGAGTGAGAAACTCGACGGGTTCTGGAAATGTCGGATAATTGAATAGTTTTAAAAATTAAGAAATTTAAATATTTTAAATTTTGCTCATAGAATTAAGTACTATAGTTAAATGATTACCTCATAGATTCTATTTATTTAACTTTCTATTAATAGAGATTCCTCGGCCATTTAAAAAAAGTGAATAGTGAAAAAAAATAATGGAGTTTTCCTTTTAAATTATAAAACTTCCTAATTGTGTAATTGACGCACATTTAGTAATAATGGATGAATTTCTATATGTTATAACATTTGCTCGATTATTAATTATGATATTCAGGTCTTGGTGACTTATTTTGTTAAATATTAATTATTTCTGCTGACGTAAGACGCTCTTATAAGTGTTCCGAGGTCCTTCTAGGAACAACGAGATTTTGCTTCACATATGCTTTTGTATAGCCCTTATCGCATTTGTTCCTGGACTCTTAAGAGAAGATAGTTTTTATTACATGAGAGCGAATATTTACTTATCTATACTTGCCAAAAACGCACGTTTCAACCTGTATTCATAATTCAACTTGTATATGAGTTTGGAGAGGTATTTCAGAACTCTTAAAAACAAGTGGCAACCAAATACACATACACTACTCCCCATAGTACATCACAACTTTTTTTAAACTGTTTGTGACAATAAATAAATAAATAAATAAATAAATAAATACATAAAATAATAAATAAAATAATAAATAAAATAATAAATAAAATAATAAACTTCTCAATTCAACTATGTACTAAATCGCCTATTAGAATTAAAAACACGTAGCAGGGGCCTGTGTCTTCAAAGCTGCCTGACTGTGGCCCAGTACAAACGAAGGCAGCTCGAATATCGTTCTCTTGTCGTTTTGGCCCCTACACAGACCTACCGAGGGAGAAAGTTTCATTTCGGTACTCGACCACCTACCGAAGCAGTGGTCTCCCTGCCTGCCAGGTCGTGTTAAGTGCTTCTCTTCCCTGTGCCCATTACCTTGTCTGTGCGGTCGCCCTCTTTTTCCTCTGCTTTGCCTGCGGATGCGGTCCCTCTCCCGTCCTCACCCGTCGTAAAGGGGCCGTGTCCTCGGCGCTCGCCCACTCTTTAGGTCTTCCCTGGGGCTCCTCGACCGCGCGCGGTCCCGTTTCATCGTTGGTCAAATCACTGTCCTGCTAGCCTGCGGCGCGGGCGGAGTGAAAGCCTAAATATCCGTCTGTCCTCCTTCCTTTGTGGGCGAAAGCGCGTGGGTTTGATTAAGGCGAGAGAACGGAACTATTTTGGGATGTGGCTAGGACCGTGGATATTCATAAGCCGCCTTTGATGAGTGTGTATTTAATGATGTAGCCAGTCGGGTGGGTGTTTGTAGACAATTACATCGCTCAGCACGACTGATTCACGGTAAGTAGTTGCTGTATAGCTCGACAACTGAACAAAATGGCAGTTCGGCATTCCCGTTTCAGGGTTAGAGGGAATTTATACCCCTCCTCTGCCCACGTACAACCTTTCTTTGCTCCTGTAATCATAACAGTCCGTGCAAAAGATCGCAAGTTCGTTCAATATTCTAAGAAAACATTTTTATTACATGGGAGATCACTTATTCAAAATAATTATTTTGTGTTTAAAAAATCGTATTTTGTGTTTAAAAACCCTGCTTATTCACAGACGAGTTTTTCGCACTTCCTGACCTGCAGAAGCACATTTCTTACACTTTGTAATCTATCTCTATACATTGTTAGTTTATTGGTGAGCTATTTTTGAGATTCCGACCGTGTTATTCTTGAGAACAAATATTTACGTGGACAGTGCCTCCTTTGATGCGCTGCCCAATTAGAGGCCGCCGATGGCCCATTGAGGAGACGGCGCGGCGCGCGGCCTTTACGCTGCCGCAAACAGCTGCAGGGCGCGTGCGTGGGACGGCGGCCAGTGCAGCTGCGCGCGAGCGCCCGATCGCGTCCTTGACCCACAGCGCGGCAGGTGCCCACGGGCAGGCGGCGACGGACGGGGGCGGCGGCGGCGGCGCCGGCAGCGGCCGAGGGCTGCTAGGTTCCCAGCGGACGCCCACGCCGCAACCGCCGCCCCCGCCGCCACGTCGCTACGCCGCCCCTGCCGCTCCATCCGCCCCCGCCTCCCCGGCCGCCCAGCCGCCCCCGCCGCCCAGCCGCCCCCGCAGCCCTCGCCGCCCCCGCAGCCCCGGCCGCCCCCCGCAGCCCTCGCCGCCCTCGCAGCCCTCGCCGCCCTCGCCGCCCCCCGCAACCCTCGCCGCCCCCGCAGCTCTCGCCGCCCCCGCAGCCCTCGCCGCCCCCGCAGCCCCGGCCGCCCCCCGCAGCCCTCGCCGCCCTCGCAGCCCTCGCCTGCCGCCCCCTGCCCCGCCCCCGCCCCCCGCCGCCCCCGCCCCGCCCCCGCGTCCCGCCCCCGCCCCGCCGCCCCCGCCGCCCCCTGCCGCCCCTTCCCGCCGCCCCGCCGCCCTTCGCCGCCCCCGCCGCCCCCTGCTGCCCCCGCCGCCCCCCGCCGCCCTGCCGCCCCCGCCGCCTCCGCCGCCACTGCCGCCCCCGCCGCCCCCGCCTCTCTTCGCCGTCTCCCTCGCATCCGTCTCCCCCATCGCCCGCGCCGCGCCATCGCCCTCGCTTCCCCCTCCCCATCGCCCTACCCCGTTGCCCGAACCACCCACGGGACCCCCGCCACCCCCGCCTTCTCGTACCTCCCTACTCCTCGCCGCTCATGTCGCCCCGCCGCCCACGCCATCCCACAGTCCACGACCGCGGCGCCACCTCGCAGTGTCTGCCGGCCACCGTCGCCTCCGCCATCCCCCAGCCGCTGCCCTGTCCGCCAACCTCCCACCCCGACACCCTTGCCACGCCTTCCTGCCTCCACCGGCGGGGAGGGCCCCAGCTCGGCGCCGCGAATGGAAATAGCCCGCACGTGGCAGCGGGCCAGCGTGGCGGCGGCGGCGGCATGCATCGCTGGAGATGCAGACGCGTGGGGGCGATATCGCGGTTTACGCCCCTGTGCCCCGCCCCTCTCTTCTCTTCCGTCTCTTTCTCTACGGATTCATTACTTTCTTTCCCACAATTTAAACATACACTTTTATTTCACTATTCCATACAGACCCGATCAAAACGTCCCGATTTGGAAAATAGAAAGACAACTTGCTGTTTCTCGAAATGTCCCGCCAAAATGACAATATTTTTTTAAAAAATTTAAATTGTGTGTCACGCGTTCTGTGCCTTTAAGGACTCGGCGGCTTAACGACTCAGCTTTGGTATCGTTACGTCTAGGAGTTAGGCTTTGTTCCTAGTCCGCGAAGATTTAGAGGACTAGTTACAAGAGTTACTTTTTCGCAGTCTATGCAAGGATATTGATACCTACACTGCTTTTGGTTTTGAAAGTGTTACTTTGACGTTTGTGTACGGAACCATATTGTGGCGTCGTTCCCAACTAATAATAATGATTCACAGACACTAGTTCTGTATACTAGACCAGAGTTCTATGTACAACAGTCGATTTACAAATCAACTAAGCTGGCTTAGAGCATCAATTGATGTCACTGCAATGCCTCTGGCCGGAGGGTCCAAGTATTTCAGTCCCGGCGGTGGCAAGATTTCCGGCTCTAGCTTGAAAGGTAGGTCAAATTCAGGTACGGTCTGGAGGAGAATTCTAGCGTCCAACTGATCTGATCGGTAGTTTTCCGTGGTTTCGCAGATCAGTACCGGAACTCTACACTAGCAAACGGGCTAGGGACAGCGCGCGTTCTTTCCTTCATTTTCCTTGTCCTTTTCTCACTCCCTTACACACGCACTTACATACAGTAATGTACCACATACGCTGGGAGACCTGTTAGAATCTTAAAGCTTGTCCCGGTGGGGCTGTGCTCCGCTTCTGGGGGATACCTGGTTGGGAAAATTCCTCAGAAGCCGACATAGATCAGCTACGGATGTCTCCATCCAGCAGGGGAAGATCACCGCCACCTCCAGCGGTAAAATAATATGACTGCACTTATGGAACTTGTGGCCTTAGCAGTTGACGCACCGGGAATCACTACACGTATGTGTAAGTTCTGAGGTTATTTTGCGCTATCTCCTCGCCCCTTTACCTACTTGCTCACTGCCCCTCGTACCTTTGGCTAGTGCAGCTCCCACCTCTGGTGGTAATTGGACAGCCAGTGCAGCGCACCAGCATTGCCCCGTGGGGCGCACGTTCCGGATCCCTGGGCGACCACACGCAAGGGGTCCAGAAAGCGAAGCCCGTCCGTCTGGTCAACTGCTGGCGCTCTCGTGATCACCCTAAGCTTTCCTCCGAGGGTGATCGCCCGTCCATCACACTTGCATCTTGGGGGCACTTTTCTCGTCCTCGGCTGGTATCATTTTTCCCGCACCCCTTCCATCCTTCTACAGTGCATGGTAGCCTGCATTTTGATGCGCCCGTCGACGTGTTCGGAAGCATGGCCACCTACGGACGACGTCGCAATACACTTTGCTGTACGCGTTCGCTAAACCGTATAAAATAACTGGAGACCGCAAAGTAAAAACAACACGGAGGCGATATGAATCAACGCCTCCTAGATTAGACGGACGGATTCGGGCGGATTCGGTGGTATAACGGTCAGCGTACCGGACTGTTTTACCCAAGTTTGTGGGTTCAAACCCGATCGAAGCCGTGGATTTTTAAGGGCGAAAAAATCCTTTGTACGCCTTCCTTCGGAGGGGAAGTAAAGCCGGCTGTCCCACATAGTAGATTTACTGCATGTAAAAGATCCTCAAGCCTAAAAGATGCCTCTGAGCAAAATTGAGATCCGCCTGTTTCGTCGCTCAAGATAGTACCTCCTTTCTCCGCTAGGTGGTGAAAGGAAGTTGCGTGGTTAGACGGAACGGCCCGAGTCTCGCCACGTAAAATAAGGCATTAACCAACTAACTAACATACAAGGCCTGCGCACTGGAGTATTTCAAAGCCAATATGGCGGCCAGAGAAGGCCGACTTGTACGAGTTGATGCGATGTAGTTGTGTACGTTGAATAGCACGTCTAGCTTTCGGGTTACGGTTATGTAGATGTGGTCTGTTGTTGAAACAGAGAGGATCATGACGAAGGGGTCCCCAGGTGAGGAAATTATGATAAAAAGTGAAATGTTTCACTTGCTAAGTTCAGTGTTTACTTTCAACTACTGGCGTGTCAACTACTTGGATCTTGTACATCGCTCATAAGCCCCGGTCCGTAGTCCCGTAGTACATATTGTAGCTCGGGAGGTGGAGGGGTCGCAACGTGATTCGGCCCATACCCCGACGTGGACTTGCAGCGGTTCCGCCTCGAGGTGTCTCGGCCAGTCACTGTCCTGCCGCCACAAGCTCTAATCTCCTGACTGGTCCCCTGACATGTGTTTATAATTATTTTCTATAAGACTGTGAGGGGCGCATGTTATTGTAATTCCTGTCGCAAGAAGAATAGCTGTAATTAATAATGGGATTTGTATGGGATTGAACAGTTTAATTCCTATTGGTGGTCAGATTGTATCTAATTCAATTGTGGTAGTGTAGTGAATGTAAGTGTGCGAGTATGAGGGGAGGACTGGTTGGTGAGATCCGTGGCCAGTTTGTTAGAGTACTGATCCGGTATTTACGAGAACTTGATGTTGATCGGAGAAACGACGAAAACTACCCATTAGGCCGCTAGAATTTTCCTCCAGACACCGGCTGAATTCTACCTATGATTCCTATATAAAGTTGTTGCTCTTCCTGGGTGGAGTTAACTGGAATGACACGGTGTCGACCAACGCGAAGAGAAGAAGCACAGAGTCTGCGCTGCGAGTCAAGCGGACGCGGCATGCGCAGTCCGACGTCATTCACGCGGGGGGCGTGCTTTGTGTCACGACGCGCAGTAACAAAAGACGCGCGCTAAGAGTGCCGAGGAAGATGACACTCGGGCGATGTGTGTGTGTGTGTGTGGCGGCGAGTGGCCGTCCCAGAATAGCCCGAGCGGCTTTCTCAGGGGGGCCTTCGCGTCGTATCTGTCGGCCGGCGCCTGCTCGTTGCGTGCGTTCGCACTTCGCCCGTCTGCTGGAACGACTGCGCGGCCTCCGGGCGTCGCGACGCCAACACTTAGGGGCGGGCGTGAAAGCAGTCGATGGCGCCGCGGAAACTGTGTTGGCGGGGGACGAGTACTATTTTGGCTGTTTTTTTTATTCAACGAATATTTACAGTCTATTTCCCTCTCGCATACAAGGCGGCAACTCCCTACCAGCATTCACCTGGAATCCATTTCACTCCTAAATGGGCAATTTTCTACGTATCATATCACAAAGGCCGGCGCCTCGAAAGTTCGCACTTTCGAGTTAACCTGTTCGCCGACGAAAAGGTCCAAGGGTGGGGCGGGCAGTAAAATAAGTAAACAATGTGTTGATTGATTGCTCGAATGATTAGTGATTCCGGGCTCATCAACTGCTAAGGTCATTAGTCCCGTGAGTGTAATGCATATTATTATGCGAAAGGTGGCGGTGATCTTTCCCCACTAGATAGCAGGATCGCTTTGCGGGAACTTTCCCTCAACAAGGTATCTCCGAACAGCAGGGCACCACCGCAGCCGGGACAAGCTTGAAGCTCCCGACTGGTCTCCTGACATGTGTGGTAGTCACATTTGTGATTCGAAGTGTGTGTAAGTAAGGGGTGACAAAAGGAGAAGGAAGAGAGAGGAAAGATCGCGCGCGGTTCGTTGCCAGTTTGATAGGGTATTGCTCTGGCATTCGCCTGGTATTGATTGGAGAAACCACAGGAGAAATAGCGATCAGAGCAGCCGGCCGCTAGAATGATCCTCCAGGCATCGGCTGAATTCGATCTAGCTATCTATTTAGCTAGTGTCGCAAATCCTGCCACCGTCGGGACTCGAACCTTAGAACCTCGCAGTGAGGGGCACTGCAGTGATATCCGTTAATACCCGGAGCCACCTTCGCCCATATTAAAAAATATGTAAAATAGTAACGATTCTAATTCATTCAGAAGGTCTTGTAAAGGAGAAAATATTATTAAAGGCGCGTATAGTAATCCTGTAAAAATATGTATTTACTTGAAAATCTTTTTCTTGATCCTCAGCGTAACTAACTATTCATCAAAGTGTTTCGTCCAGTCCTGGTATTATTCCAGTTGGACTTGGAAACTGGCAACATAAGTTAAGCCATGTACGCAACAAACGCATCGTTTGCTTGTTTCGTTGGGAAGATTCGACGCAATAGACTGTGGCCGTTTTTAGGTTTACAGAGAACTGTGCTCTTACGTCACTTCCTGGCCACTGTTTGTGACATACGTTGACTGGAGTGAATGATAGACAAAATCAAAAAATGTTGAAAGCGAGAGGGCAGAAGCAATGCGAACAAACTCTGTAGGTGTGGTAAGAAGAGAGATGCCAAGAAAGATAAAAAAGAAATTTAAAATGAAGGTGAGAATGCAAATGGACTCGTTGAGACGTCGATGAAGGTACCGATGCGAAAGCGGTGCGATATTGAATTTCAGCTGTGGAGGTTATGATTGAGTTGCAAGTTCTTCGTTCCTGTGGCATTGTTGGTATATATAGAAGATAATGAAGAATGAAAATAGTAGAAATAACGCGTAAAAGAATAGGCCCGCGAAGTTGAAAATTATGAAATCAAGAACCTTACTCATTCAGAGACCAGTGATCCGACTTCTGAACCTCGCTAAACAGGAGCGGATGTTTCCGAAACTGAAGTGTCAAACAACCAAGAGATCGCGGATATTTTCGACGGCCTTCCAAAGCCCATTCGCCTAGCGCCGACCACTTTTGCCGTACTAGGGCTCACTTGGCACTTTAAAAGATGTAAAGATGTGAATTACTGTGCCAGTTCGACTGTGGCACCGTCTCATCCATATGAAACGCATACAGTTTGTATACAGTTGGGTGAGTTTCACCCAACGTTCTTTATACATTGTTAATTGGGCCGAAACTGTGCTAATCTGTAAGTGGCTCAGCGGATTGGAAACAGGCCGCCAGATAGCACCTTGTTCCTCTCTGGGCGCTTGAAGAGAGTATTGGTAGAGTATTGAAGGACTATATGCTTATTCAAATATATTACTAAAAATAAATTTTTAAGTAACTTTATTGTATACACATATTTGTGGTTAAAATTGTCTTTTCCTTTTTGTTGATGGTGCCATGGCACGCTGACACTACCTTACAAGCCGACACTACCTGTATCGAAGCGATGACTCTGGGGAAACATCGAACTCGGTTAGCGTCTAAAAGGAGGTAGCGTCTAACCTTTTGATGCGTCCAGACCGCATTATCTTGTGCTTCGCATCTAGAAGGTCATATGTCATACATACTTTATGGTTCAAAAACAAAGTTGACTGTGTGGTATTTTGTTGATAATATCAGAACGATGGCGGTTCTCGGAATTTCTTTTGGCAGGTATGGCGTGGATAACCATGTATAACATGGTTATCCATGGTTAATAAATGCAAGGATAACAAAAGCATCATCTTTCTGGCCGAAGGCAATTTTGAATGATCCTGAATGTCGTTTTTTTGCATATATCAACATCGTTTCAGTTATGACAAAAAAAGAAGCAAAGTTCGTAAAATTTTGTACACCAGTATTGTACACAAGAGTAAACCACGAACATGCTCATACAACCGAATAACCAGGAGATGTACTAAAAATAATCCTGATCACAAATAGTTAGGAAATGTACCAAAAATTAGCCGGTTTACCAGTGTTCAAAAGAGTCCGTAGTTCCATTGCGTGGTCGTCACTCAAAATCACCAATCACTTCTCACCAATAACTCACTCTTCACCTGGGTCGCTTGAACTACCCGTCGCTCCCGGAGAGGGCCGTTTTACACTCTCTCCGGGCTAAAGGTCCGCTGGCTAGCCCGGCCGTAGGGGCGATGACGCGCCAGGGCGCGCCGACTGGAGTGTGACCGCTGCCCCTGCTCCCATCGCGTCGGCCTCTCTCGGGCTCCGTCCGTATTTTCCGGGGGCGCCGTCGTCTTGCCGCTGAGCCGATGTGGCGGGCCTTTCAAAGGCACCAGAGGCGACCACTACAGTTTATTGTAAGTAAACTAGTAAGTGATAAAAGGAAAAGTATTCACAAACAATTAAAGATATAAGTCTAGGGTGATTTCTTTTGAATAAACTATTAAGGCCCATTCACAATGCAATCACAAACATAAGCATAACACATAGACATAGACATTAACACAAGCGAAGAGTTGGCGTATTCACAATGCCGAACATAATCACAGGCAAAATAAGAGTTTCTATTGGCTATGAAACGCAGCACACGAATCGACACGAATAGTTCGCCCATCGACTTCGATACTCTATTTTGAGTTAACGAACTGTGATTGGCTCATTCCTTATGTCTGACATAAGCATAGCACAGAAGCTTGAAGCTTGCAAGCTCTTAAGTTAACGTCTTACGTGTTATGCTTATGCGAACGCATTGTGAATGAGTCCACTTGTAGACGTAGTCCTAACTTTTATGTTAACGCTATGCTTATGCTTATGTTTGCATTGTGAATGGGCCATTATTGACCATCCACGTATAAAAACACAATTCTATATCAGCAAAACTGAGTCAATGGAAGAGTGTAACAATTGTCCCATATTTGCAGACAACGCATACTTGCCATCGCAGGCTACAATCACTGGTATTACGAATTTCTATTCACCTCGCATGGGAACGTACTCCTTCCGCCGAGGAGACAGAAGTCTGCGGAAACGACACCGTTGACGGCAGAAGCGCTCGCTTTTGAATCCGAGGCCGCCGTTTCCGGCGACCAACAGCCAGCGATGCGTCTCCGGAGCGTAAAAGAAGGCCGCCAGAAAGAAGCTCTCGCGGAGGGAAGCTGTAAAAGTGGTCTAGAGGAACAGCACAAGAAGGGTTTGGCTGCGAAAGTCGTTGAAATTGTGGCTGTGCGGTTATGACGTTCTCAATGGCGTCACGGTTTGTGAAGAAATCGCCACTCGAGAATATGCACAATCTGGTTGGGGATAGAAGCAAAGATCATTGACACAAGAAAAACATGTGTGAAAATCCGGACAACTGTTGGTGTGTATGGAGGTTTGGCTTACGTAAAATCTAATTGTACAACTAAAACGGCTAAATTTAGCTCAGAGTCAGCTAGCCGCTAGCTTTTCAGCGAATCTAACTGGGAGGTTTGAGGGTTTCAATCCCGATGATTTTCGGATTTATGCTTTTAAGATTTTCAATACTAGCTACATAGATGGATAGAATTATGCCACTCTCAGGAGGACAATTCTAGCGACGTGTTACTCTGACAGATTTCTCTGATCTGTACTAGGCAAGTGCTGGAGTAGTATTCTAACGAACGGGGGCACAGACCCGCGCGCAATCTTACCTTCCTTTGTTGTCCTATCTTCTCTCCTTACACACACATGCACACACACACACACACACACACACACACACACACACTACATGCATTACATGTTTACCATATTTTTGGAGACCAGTCGGCAGATTAGATCTCGTTCCAGCTGGGGCAGAACTCTGCTGCGGGAGGTATCTAAGGGGGAATTCTCAAGCCGACGTAAGTCGGCGCTGGATCTCATTGGCCAGTGGGGAGGAAAACCAGCACCTCTCGGAATAAAACGTTCACTGCACCAACGAGTCTAATGACCATAACAATTGGCGTGCCCGTATCGGTCATGTACAACTAAACACTCTGATAAATGGAAATCCTCGCAAACAATACATTTTGGAACGAAGTAAAACTGGCTTAAGAGTAAACAAAAATGAGTAGCTCAGTAACACTATAACTTCTGTATGATGTGTTGAAATAACTGTTAAAATGATATTTTCATTTACACAGGAGGAAAGAAGATTATTTTTGTTCATTGAAAAGAATTACGTTCTCATATACGCACACACAGATACTCAAGCGGAAGATGATCTGTGAAATGTTAGTCATCCCTTTCTATCTGAACAGCATTTAAGTAACCTTTGAGACACACATGGCTGATAAAGGAGGTGGTTACGTCTGCCAGAATTTTATTTTTGACTTTTGTGGCATCGTTTGTTAGGATGTTTAGGAGAGTCAGGATTTGTTGCCTAATGGTCTTGTTAACCCAGCACTGCCGTAAGCTAAATCCGACGTCGACAATGTATATAATGAGCTTTATCTCGCCCAACTTTCAACAAAAACTGGGAAAATTTGCTGTTTGCGAACGTGAAGGTTCCGGAGAACTCTTGTGGTAAACATTTCCATGTGGCGATAGATTTTTTTTGTTGTTTTGAAGCTTCATTCTAGTTCGAAGTCAAGCATCACAACAGCAGTGCCGGAGCTAAACAATTTTGAGCTCGGGGCTTAAGCGTAGTCGCCCCTCCCCCGCGATAAATTTAAAAACGTGGAAGTTATTTCAAGAAACTAAAAGAGTTATTGTATTTCAACAAATTTTATTCAACAAAAATTACGTTTAAGCCAGAAAAATCTTTTGAAATATATTTTAAATAATAGTTTTAAGTAAAAGTATTTAGTATCAAATAATTTAATTTCCGTGGTAAGCTTAAAACGGTAATAAAATTGTGTTTAGATAGTGTTTAATAAAATCACGTGTTGGATGCATGAAATGATAAATATGTATTTCGGTAGAACATATGTTAATGTTAGTGACTTTTGATTCATATCATGGAGTTCTACCTGATAAGTAATGACTATAATTATTTAGTATTATTTGGGGTAAAATATTAATCGAAAATTTTATGAAATATCAGACTCCTCTATCGTGATTTATGAAACTACGATAACGATCCCAGACTTTTAGATTACAAAAACGAATTGTACGAATAATAACCAAATACAACCCACGTGATTCATGTAAGCCTCTCTTCATTAATCTAGGAATTTTACCATTACCTTGTCTGTTTATTTACGAATCAGTTGTTTTTGTCAAAAATGATTTGCTTAAGGGCGGGAATATATTTTCAGAAAATGCCGATGTCTATTACTATAACACTCGACGTAGAAATCATATTCATCAGGTGACAGTATCAATAGCTCAATACAAAAAATTCACATACAATACATGTACATTATTTTACAACACTTTGCCAGATGACATTAAACGATTAAATTCAATAGAAAAGTTTAAATCACAAGTGAAATCGTTTCTGCTGCATAACTGTTTCTATACAATTAGAGACTATACTGAGCATCACAAAAAAGTAACATTAATTTTAACAATGATACATAATGCATTAATTACCATTTGGACTGTATAAATGAGTATAAACAACCTGTAACAACTATTGTAACACAGCTTCCGAGTCAATGACCCCCATCTCGATCAGGTTTTCGTCCAGTTTCCCTGATCCATTGAGCAAATGCTGAGATGGCCCCTTGTTTTGCTTCTGGACATAAATGTAACTTCATTTTCTGTGCACGTCTTCTAGAATTCAGTGGGAAATACAATTATTCAAATTATCGTTTCCATGTTGTCGCGGCAGGAAGTATTATTCGGAAGGACAACATGATAGCCAAAATTTATTGCTTGTTTATCCTTGAAAATAGATTTTATTACATGGGAGGGTGGTTTTTTTTTCTTTCAAAATTTAAGTAGTATATGACTTAGTGTAGGGATCACAGAATTTTGAAAAGGTGCACACAATTCATTTTTCCCCATAGCACGTCATACGCAGTTTGAAATGTTTTTTGACGTAAAAATAAAAAAATAAATAAATAGATTTTCTCATTCTATTTTTTTCAAGTTTTTACTATTTTTTCCCATAAGTCATTGGGCCCCTTGACTTGCGGGGCTCCGGGCGATCGCCCTGTCTGCCCATGTCTAGCGCCGGCACTGCGCATCAGCCCTTTGCACACAACATAGTTCGAGTTATAATTAGTCTCCTATAAAGTCTTAATTTCCAAGAATAATGAGAGCGGCGGACTCTTAGCCTCCAACGGCGAGTGGCTGCAGTTCTGCAACCGAAGCAGCATATCCCCAATACTTTCTAAATTCGTTTTGCTAACACTGTGGAATTTCCAGTGTTAGCAAAATAGATGACCGATTACTCTTCCTCGTTCTTCTCGTGATTTCTCTTTGCCAAATTAATCCAAGAGGCGTTAAGCATGGCAAAACTACAGGCCTCGCAATAGTATTGCAACCTTGAACATGTTTAGTGAAAATGAATATGAAAAAAACTACGAATTTTGGAATGAAAAATAATTAAAATATGTTTATCTTTTTATGATAATTTTCTTTACACTTTGTTGACGTCCCTATCCATCAAAGATTCTAGCCCCTTGTTTGCGTCTGCTTAAAATCAAACAATTTATGAATTTTCCCCTACTGAATTCCCGGCATATACTGCAACACTAACATAAGCATTGGATTGATGACCTCCCACGATTTACCTTTTTTCTTCCTTCCTTCCTTCCTTCCTTCCTTCCTTCTCCTCGTTTCTTTTTTGGTTCCTCTGTGATGTCAGCCCTAGTTGAGATACAGGTACATTCTTCTGTATCACCAATTTTTGCCACCTCTAGTTGCGCTTCGATCAACAGAATTGCCGGGCATTCCGCAGCTATTTCGAGGCGAGGACAATAACGCTGTACTGCTGTGTAGAAGCAAGAAGGGGACGCCCGGGCATGCCAAACGACGCTGGGGTACAGAAGGGACAGGGCCTCAGTAGGATGTGCCTTTGTGGGTAACGCTTCGTCTTGGATTCGAAGGCGCCGTATTACGGTGTAGCGTCATGCACAAACGTATTGGTAACGAACGGCCGCGTGGCATAGGCGACGCTAAGGCGCCACGCGTTAGCCTTTGTTGAGGAGCGGATGTGACGTCGGCGGGAAACCCTAGGAGGCAGCGTGGTGGGGGGAAGGGCGAGCGTCAGCCCTGGCGAGCGGCGAAACGCTCTCTTGGTTACGAACTGCGGTACGGTACGGATCGGACGGTCTGGGTGGGCGCGGGCCGCGAGCTGCGCAAGAGCCGGCAATGTGTTGCCGTACAGAGGCCGACTCGAGGACGAGTCGTAAGTGGGTTGCGGCGCTTCACGCCATCTAATGCTAGTGGTGTGGTGATTAGTGCGTAGTGGTGTGGTAGCCGTAACGGGAAATTACTCCGTGTAGGGATATTAGTAATTACGTTATTTTGTAATAAGGTGGTGGACTGATAATAAACCTCTAAATTACTAAACCCACACTCGTATGTGTTATTATTGCAACTGCATGCCGCCACAACGGATGGGATGGGGATTTGCCGACCACTCCCTTGGTGTCTCGCACTGCACTTTCAAAAGCACAATCGATCGCGTTGTGGTACGGCGTGTGGCGGCCGACGGAAAGAGAAGGACGGAGATTAAGTTGGGGAGGATGTGTACAGCACGTGGAGGAAATTACCGCGGCAAAGCGTCGGTGTGCGCGGGGGCGGCGTCGTGGCAGCGGTAGGTGACGCCACAGGAGCAAGGACCCACAAACGAAGCACCGCTCCCCGTTGGCGATATTTTTGCTCCGCGAAGCAACTCGACCACGCACGTCAAACCGTGCCCGCACGAGCTACTTGCCCGCCTGGAGAGTCCGGCGCTCCTACGGCGCGGGCACCTTCCCCTGTCAACGCACTCATTTCCCCTTAAAATACAGAAATGAGTGTACATTCTCAAGCCGGAGCGCCGTGAGGCGGGAAATTGTGGCTTCATACGAAAATATGTTGGTGCTATTTTCTTCTAACGAATAACCGACAATTGCATTATGTTTATATTCTTTACTACTTATTACAGGGCCGGCTGAAAAGTAATGCACACTTGCTCGTAACGGGCGAACAAAATATCATACAGATGCGCGCGCATGCTCATTTGATAGCCACAACCTTCCCCTCCATATGTTCCAAGTTTCGTAACAATCGGTTAAACGGTTGCGCGATCATACGTGTTAAAATGGCAAGCCAAACAGCCACTATGTGCACGCGGTTGAAACAACGCGCAGTGATTGAATTTTTGACGGCGGAAAACATTACGCCTACGGAAATTTATCAGCGTTTACAGGCTGTTTATGGAGCTGAGACGGTTGACAGAAGCACTGTGAATAGGTGGGCCATAAAAAGCAGGAATTCCGAGCCGGGTAAGTTGAATATCTCTGACGAACAACGCAGTGGACGACCAATTTCTGCTACCGATGATGAGCATCGTTCTCGCGTGGACAATCTCATTCAAAGTGATCGCAGAATCACTCAACAACGAATTGCGGATGCTTTAGGAATATCAAAAGAAAGAGTAGGCTTCATTATTCAAAAGTTGGGCTATCGAAAAATTTGTTCTCGCTGGGTACCGCGTATGCTTACGGATGAAAACAAACGCCAACGAAAAGAAGCTTGTGAACAACTTTTGGAACGTTATCGACGCGAAGGAGACGATTTTCTTTTCAAAATTGTGACTGGAGACGAAAGTTGGATTCATCATTACGACCCAACAGAAAAGAGGCAGAGTATGGAGTATCGACATTACGATTCACCGAAGCCTAAAAAATTCAAAACGGCGCCTTCAGCGAATAAGGTTATGCTCACTGCTTTCTGGGACGCTCGAGGAGCTGTGATGATGGAATACCTCGAAAAAGGGTGTACTGTAAATTCGGAACGCTACATTCAGACATTACAGACATTACGGAAGCGTGTTCGACGAGTACGATGCACCACTGATCGAGTTTTACTGCACCATGACAATGCAAGACCGCACACGTCACACGCCACTCAAGAAGCGTTGGAGCGCCTGAAATTTGATGTTGTTATTCATCCTCCATACTCCCCGGATTTGGCTCCGTGTGATTTTTACTTATTTCCTCTATTAAAAAGGGACCTTAAGGGAAACAGATATGCCAATAATGAAGAAGTGAAGGCCGCTGTAAGCAGTTGGATACGAAAACAACCGGAAGAATTCTTTAGGAACGGATTTGAAAAATGGGTTCAGCGGTGGGAGCGCTGTGTGGAGCGAGATGGCGACTATGTGGAAAAATAAATATGTCATTTGAAAGGTAAAGAATTCTACTTTAATGCTTTTCTTTAATTTTGTGAATATCTCATTTCATTCTCGAGTTATAAGCAAGTGTGCATTACTTTTCAGCCGACCTTCGTATTATTTGATTATTTTCTTACTGCATTTTCCCTTATATAAACATCTTTGCTAAGTGGCCGGAATATCTTTGAATGGCGAATTCTTACCTTGCTTTCGTTTTGTGTTGTGTTATTAAATCATTGTTATTTATTTTATTTAGTAATAATGTGAAATAAATTAACCCGTCTGTATGAGTTAACAATTCTCGCTTACGGACGGACAGCGCTTTTAACAGTGAAGCATATTTGTCGTTATACCTTCTAATCTGAACGTAGAAAGTTGATGCTTTTATATCACACTTAATTTACGTGGCAGGATTACAAAATCAAGATACTTTTGATTTAGAGTTTTTATTTTTACTCTGAATTGAGAGTCTGAAGATGACTGTATTATTTCATTTTAATGGACCATCCATTAGCCTTAACAAGAAAATAGTAATTATTGTAGCTAAATTTGTAATAATAACTGTCAAGTAACTTCTCTCAATTACGGACCAGGTATCCGGTGACGTACCGTTATTCCGTAGCATTTGTACAACCTTTCCTTTTAAATATCGCGCCAATTTCTCTGGACGTAGTGCCTGCGAGCTCTAGTAAGCTTGTTATCTTGCCCGCGACCTTGACATGCTTGAACTAGACTATTGAATTGGTTATTTCGAAAGGGAACATCTCCAATATTTGTAAATATCTAAAAATGCATGATTGTCACAACTTGTTTCAAAATGGGCGTGTATCTTTGATACATGTGAAAATGTCACGTGTTACTTATTCGTTAATGTAATCTAGCATGTGTGGTTTTCTGATTACTTCCAGTATGCCACTTCTCAGATGGGGCGTCTTCCGAGAACATTCTCGTCCCGATCAACTGTTGGAAATGTGGCCTTTTTCAAATAATCGATTTAGTTATAAGTAACTCGTACAGGATGTCTCAGAGTAAAAGTTATACACTTCTAGGGTATGAAGCAGACAAATTTTCGGGCCCCGTTTAAATATCAATGGATGATAAATTGTCCATCAATCAGAGGCAAATGTCATAAATGTTGCTTGGAATTTTCCAGCACAGATTCATTGGCAAAAAGGATATTCTTCGACTCCCTACATTCCCTAGAAATTTGTAATATTTATTCTGAGAATTCTTGAGTGCGCTCAAGAGTGACATTATGACATTAACCGCACCATATGACATTGAGCGCATTTTCGTGAACAACGGGCTTTATGGGGTGCATGTGTCGCTTAACACGTGGGTGGATGTTTTTCCGTGGTGGTTAGTTTATTTTCCGATGAAGCTGGATCAGTTGCTATCCACTCCGTGCATTAGAAGACCTTTAGAGTGCATTTATAGTTTCCACTTCCAGCACCAAATAAAGGACTCTTATAGCAAGAAGCAAACTGAAGGTATAGAAATGAAAATCGTTGATTTATAAAGCGTGACAAAGTGCCAACTCGTCTCAAATGCTGACTGAATAATATTGACAGTGAAAAGAATCGAGGTAAATGTCTAGATATATTGAATCGAACGGGTAAGAAAAATCGCTTTTATTATCAGGTGTTATCAATGAAAATTTAGCAAACGAAATTGCACAGCGCTTAAAATGTGAACACTTTTTTCCAGGACTACAGTAGCTTCTCCGGTATTTGAGTCAATTTTGGAATGATCGATAGACGAATATAAAATTATTTTTAAAATATGACAGGGAATTTTGACTGGAGTATATTAGCTATAAAAGCTTGCGACGTGAAAGTTTTTTTTTTTCATCCCGGCTTAGAGATTTTGTTTGCTGGACACAAGGTAGCAGAATACGCAAGTTAGGATAAGAGTCTTGCTATATTCGTTTCCTTTATTTCCTACTTCCTGTATGGACATATGGAATCCAAATCTGGGGCACAGCCAGCAGAACAAACTTATCAATTCTTCAAAGATTCCAGTCAAAAATTTTAAGAGTCATCTCATCAGCACCTTGGTACATGTCTAATGCAGCACTCCATCGAGACCTCAGTATTCAAACAATTCAAGAGAAGATACAAGAAATTAGCCTAAACTACAATAAACGCCTGGAAACCCATCCAAACCATCTAGCCCTAAACCTTTTAGACAATAGCCAAGAAATATCTCGCCTCAATAGAACCTCCTCTTTGCAACTTTCTTACCGCTTTAGTATTTGACATTGACATTCACAAAACAAAAATAATTCTCCGTTTTGTGTTATTATTATTCTAATATTTTTCTCTCTTTTCTGTTATAGTCTTTGTATATTGATCCTGGAAAGTACCAATGGGGGACTTTTCTGCAAATTATTATTTCTTTGATCATTTTATTTTGAATTATCATATTTACTTATTATTTCGAATTGAAATAGATTGTAAATTTTCATTGTGTTAATAATAATAAAAACTTTATTTCCTACTTCAATACTTATAATGTAGGTGTTTTTACTTCATTATAAATTGAATAATGAGTTCCTAATGAGATCTACGTTCTCAAAGGAAAGTTCCGGTGAGTTCACCTAATACGTTTTTACAGCAATGGAGTGTGTGTCATAGGAAATTAAATAAAACTAATTATAGTTTCACTGCGATTCATCCACCGCCGCCACCGCCGCCACCGCCGCCACCGCCGCCACCGCCGCCACCGCCGCCACCGCCGCCACCGCCGCCACCGCCACCAACGCCGCCACCAACGCCGCCGCCAACGCCGCCGCCAACGCCGCCGCCAACGCCGCCGCCAACGCCGCCGCCAACGCCGCCGCCAACGCCGCCGCCAACGCCGCCGCCAACGCCGCCGCCAACGCCGCCGCCAACGCCGCCGCCAACGCCGCCGCCAACGCCGCCAACACCACCGCCCGCGTTGCCGGCGCTTTCCGCTCTCCACGCAACGGCAGACTTCACGCTCACCAGTGGAGGCGTTAGGGAGATTTCGCGCCACCCTTCTTGCGGTGGCGACGTTATGCTCTAATAGTCACGGGACCACCTTGAAGCCTTAACGTCTTACCTTTTACTCCAATTAAGACAGAAATCCCTTTGAAGGTCACGAGCGGACAGGAATCCCAAGCTTCGTTACGACTCAAATTTTTGGTATTGGAACTCCCGATTAGATGTCAAGGTCCCTCTCTCTTTCGAGTTCGTGACCTTGAAAATACTTTGTTTTAATTGAATTACTGGCGTAACTCATGACCATATACCTTTATAAATAGTGCACGCCTGTAGGAGTCTACGATCACCCTTCCAACGGCAAACTGGCCGCCTGAAAACAGGAAAGGTTGCATTTTTTTCAACTTTGTTAAACCGATTCTCGAATGTGAGACAAGTTACAATTAATCCTTACCATCTCTACCTCTCTGGCAAGAATTAAAGGAAAATGTTGGAACGGTGATAGGTAAGATACTCGCGAAAGAAAAGTTGAAAACATATCTTCACGTCATAACGAACGCTGTTATTAGATATTCCTTACATTCTAAATGAAAGTCGATTAAAAATCCCCGACTGCACACGCATCGCTCAGGACCAGAAAATCTAAATCTCCCTGTATAATGGAGATTTGTTTACGCTTGATCCTTGATCCGTGCTTCAATTGTTTCACTATTTCCCCACACTCTGATATATTATGCAACTTCTCTGTTCAATGCCTGAATTACCTCATTTGTTATAGTTCTTAACGCAAAGTCGCAATTGCTAAATCTCATCCGAACGTTGTTCCTTACAACTGTATAATGTCGTTGGTCACGTTATCAATAGAGTTTAAGGATGTTAATGAAGGTAATTTTTCTTCCATTTTCGAAAAAAAAGCAATTCCGCGTAAATTTTGTTTTAATTTTTCTCTTAAAATAAGTGACGAGAAACGTGGAGATTTTAACTTCTATGGTATTTTTTGGTTTGATTGTAAGAAGGTAGATAAAGATACATAGATAAACGACAATGGATTTTTATAGCATTACAATGGCGTATTACTGCAAAAAATAACGTAATAAATCTGAAGTGGTTTTCAAAAAGAAGAGAATGGCCGATAATCAATTAACGTACTCCTGAACCAATAATTGTTCAACCTTTTGTCGACCTTGGTTCTCATGTCGAAGCGCTCGTTCGATCAAGTGTACATTCTGACACTGTCAACGAGTCTGAGAGTATCTGCTAAACACCAGTGCAAGATGCCAATCAGAGAAGAATGTTCCATGCGTAACTTTGTGATGAGATTTCTTACCACATGTCCGTTGGAAAAAAGATAATCTTTGACACAGTACACACCGGCGAAGGTGGCTCAGGGCATCAGCTGATGCCACTGCAGTGCCTCTGATTGCGAGGTCATAGGTTCGAGTCCCGATTTTCAAGACTGGCTGGACAGCTTCGTGGCTTTCAGCCACTCTCTGGAAGACAATTCTAGCGGCCGGCTGCTCTGATCGGCTATTTTCCGTGGTTTCTCTGATCAACACCAGGCGAATGCCGGGACAGTACCCTAAAAACTCGGGCCACGAATTTTTCCTCTACCCCCGTTTCCTCTACCCCCCAAGTGTCCCCCGTGTCAGCCCTAACCATTAATTGGAATATTGCATTCAACAAGCTACCAATGAATAAAACATGACAGTTATTTGCCTCTAGGGAAATAACATTTTATGTAATATACAGATGTTTTACACATCGTTTACCGTAAAACTAATTTTCACATATTTTTCGTTTTAAAATTGTCACATCATTCAAATTTATGAAGACTGTAAAATTCAGTCTATTTTTATTCACTGTATAATAATTGTTTCATGACTGTTCCTTAAATGCGTAAGCCTGCTAGTGTTTGGTGTATTGAAATAGCGTATAGATGTAAACCTGTGGTAGATCTTGGCCTTACAAAGTAAATGAATTTTCTGATTCTATAAATATTAAGTTTAGAGAATACAGATTTTTCAGAATACAGAATTTTTACAGAATAGAATTTAGTTTTCTTTTCGTGCCTTTCTTTTGTTTCATCGTTTACGGCATCTTCAGTGTATTTCAAAGTATCTGAACTTGGGCACAAATCAAACGGAAGACGGTGGTTGGCGTGGGGTTGGAAATATAGCAAATCATGACGCAATTGTAAGAAGAAACAAATATTTGAATGCTGTACGTGGTAAAAATTACAAAAACGGTGAAATAAGGGTAAATTGAAGGGGAATTATAGAAATCAGCTAGGCTTGCTTATCTCCCGCCCAGTATTGATTCAACTTTGCAATCAAAACTGTCGAAACCATTTTTTTTTAGAATTAATAATTTTGAGTTAGTTCATGTTATAAATTTAGAGTTACTACCTATCTATACCTATCTATATTATATATCTATATACTACCTATCTATATTATAACCACTAGACCTTTCCATCCACCTATCGTTGACATTTTAATGCCGTCGATCCTTTTTCTCGCTTTGCCTTTTCCTCACATATTGTACCTTCGTTTTTGTCATTTCAAAAAAGTCGAAAGTAGAATGATTATTGGTGTGACAATTAAAATGACTTTTCCTCGATTCCAAGTGATCAAGACGATTTACGCTTCAATTTACCGAATGTTCCTGAAATCACCTAAGAATTTAGAATGGATATAAACAAGAACTTATACTTGTATGGGGAAATTTTCCGATAAAAATATGGAAATCCATAATTTTCTTGTATCTTCAAACAATACATTATTGTTTTCAAATGGATATTCAAACATTTTCTAATTGGTCACACAAACTGTGGCTTTCTTAATGGAATTACCACTTCTTGTCAGAAGTCAGTACAACTACTTTTATTTTATTTTTGTGCCTCGATGAGTTATATTTCATTCCTATCATATCATTCCCATAAATCAGCATTTCATACAGTTTATTATGGCTCTCGTAATATTTTTCGTACTTCTGATCCAGCTAGGTATGTTGGGAGTATTTTGTTGGCCTTTGAATCTGATATTGTCGTATATATCAATACGAGTATCGGCTGTCTTCAACAATTTTCCTGGAACCTTCTGGCTGCTTTAAATATAGCGCATATAAGCGTCATTAGAGTTACACAATTATCTCAGTATGAATGTTACGAACGTATAGGGCACGCAGAGGGTCAGATATGATTACTTTATGTCAATGAACACGTGGTGGAACGTTTCATATAACGGAGTAACACATTGTGATACTTGCCTCTGATTGTTAGGCTACGACTAATGCACAGGTGTATGGCAGGTCTCATTCTGTTTCTTTCAAGGGGATTTCAAGAACCGGTGAAACCCTTGTGCATACTTAAGTGCCTAACAATCAGGGGCCAATGTCACGTTAAATCCGTTGTATGTAATTTCCTACTTCATGTTCATTGACAAAATAGATAATTTATCTAGATGCCTCTCGACTTCTCTGATGCTTTAGAAGTTTGTAACATTTATTCTAGAATACCTGTACCAGGAGTTCGCAAATATTTCAACCGCTGTTAGGAATTATGTAACAAGGGTTCTCTGGCCTCCGCAGCCACAGACTGTCGGAAAAATATTAAGATATTTTAAAACGGAAAAATATGAAGATTTATTTTAAAAAAATCAATGGCCTACGCATGGGATTTTATTTTCCCCTTGCGAGAATATCATCATTCCTACACCAGTTACTATTATGGGGTATTTGCGTTAACTATTACATGGTACAAAACAGTAATTTTTCCGTTGCGTGAGAAATTTCAGGGGAAAACCCCTCACCATGCCCTTCATCAAATTAGCAATAAATAATTCTTCTTTGTTTTTGCCTCAGCTTAGATTCCCATAGAAAATGTGTTTTGTAATTTTTCAATTTGGTCGAAGCCTCTAAGTCACTGGAAACTTTGTGCGCATTTTCAAGACTTGAAGGGGTGTTAAAGACTTGGAAGTTCATTTGCAAAGAGAGTGTGCACTGCAATTCTGACGACCGGATGGCGGGATCGAGCGTGACCGCTGGGGCCACGCACAGTAATATGATTGCATAATATGCTGACGTAATATGCCCAAATTCCATCTATTGAGATACTTGCGTTTCGCATAATTGGTATCCGAAAGCTGTACGTACTTTCTTCGGCAATACTGGAGTTTATCCCCAGAGGTTCGACTCACTATTTCCGAATAATATTTCTCTCTACTTCACAGCTGGCAGTGGAATAGAGTGATATTGCCACGTACTCGGGCGGAGACACGTGGTCCGGTGGCATTCTTGCAGCTAGCAAAAAAAAAATCGTAATGAGAGTACACAACAGATGACAAACCGCACACACTATGCATAACCAAACAAGTAAAGGACCCAAATGACGCTCTTCAATTTTCAGTTGCATTTTTCGCATCGGCCACTCTGCAGTAGCATCATTACAAATGGAAGTCTCTGATTGGATAACGGAACCCTCTGACACTGTCAGCCTCTAGCTGTCGAATAGACAAAAACATTATTCATACAATATTAGCACCATGTTCTGGATGTTGTAGGAGAGATATCGTGAAAAAGGAGACTGCGCAAAAGAAGCATTTCTCTGCCAACTGACATTGAAAATACAGTGCATCGAATTGAGAAACGCGCAGAGATGGCTCGGGGCATCAACTGATGTCACTGCAGTGCCTCTGACCGGGAGATCCTAGGGTTCGAGTACCGACGATGACGGATTTTCGACATTAGCTAAATAGCTAGGTCGCATTCAATCTGTCTGGAGGAGAAGTCTGGCGGCCGGCTACTCTGATCGGTAGTATTCCGCGTTTTCTACGATCATCACGCGAATGCCGGAGCAGTACCCTATCAAACGAGCAAAGGCCCGGGCGCGATCTTTCCTTCGTCTTTCTTGTCCTTTCCTCATTTCTTACTTACACACACATGCCTTACACTACAACACTTGTCGGGAGACCTGTCGGGAGCTTAGAGCTTGTCCAGCTGGGGCGGTGCCAGGCATGTGGGAGATAGCTGATTGTGGGGATAATTCCCGCAAAGCGGCATAGGTCGGCGCCGGATCTCACCATCCAGAGGAGGTAGATCACAGCCACCTCCCGCGACAAAAACATGCACTACACTTACGAAACTAATATTTGCAGTTGACGTGCTCGAAATCACCAGTCAATCAATCAGTAATTGAGAAAAAGATCGTTTGGTTTTTTCCCCATAAGAAAAGGCTCATCCTGTGAAGCGAGAGCTCTGCCGCTTGGCAGCCTGTGGGCGCGTGCTCCGCCCGCTGCCGCCCGCCGCTTCCGCCGCGCCGCGCCTCGCGTTCGTCATCGCGCGCGGGAACTGTGCGCAGTGCGTGGGCGGGGCGGGGGCGGACCGGCAGTGCGTCACCCGGGCGCTATCGCGGACGCTATAAACCGCCGGCAGCGTCGGCGGCCAACGACCGCAGCAGCCGGCAGAGCCAGGGCTGACTCCCCCCCCCCGCCTGGCCCTCCTGGCCGCGTTCTCTTCCGTCCCTCGTGTCCACGCCGCCTACTACGCCGCTTGTACCGTGTACAGCGGAGACAATTTATTTACGCGGGTCCCTTCCACTCTCTACAGCCTCTACGCCGTGGCAGCCTCGGCGTATTCCCTTGCCAACACGCACACGCCAAAGTTTGGTGTTTGGTTCTAGGGTATGGTACTAACTAGGGTGTAGGAAAGGTGTTTGGTTACTAGGGCGCAGGGAGATTTCAGAGCGGGAAATGGAGACACCTAGAAAATAGCCATCAGCCACCCTAATTTATTGTCTCGAGTATAGCTGAACGCCTCCGTCGGAGGCGCAACCCCAGGTTCGGTTCCCGGTCGAGGCAAATGAGACCTGTGCGCTTTCCTTACAAATGCCCCAGTATCTATTGCTGTGTGACGATGGGAAAGCTCACTCTCAGGTTATGGTATAGGGTGAAGGGATGTCTTCGTGCCAAACACACGAACCTCTTATCCCATGGCCGAGTAGTTGGGTCATCGCTGGTCGGGCAAAGGCCCCCTAGCGAGCTGTCGAGCCAAAGAACAAGAACAGGAGAGCTGAATCCGACGTACGGTATGTTTTTTGTTCTGCCCTGCACGGCACCGATAGGTCCCGCTCTGTCCTACATCACCCGGAAACAATGTACTGACCGGCAACAATGCCCTCTTAGCCGGGTGTCCATGAATCCATTTAATGGAGGATATTGTTACCAAATTTGAGATGTTTCAGAGTTGCGAAAACTTTTCTTCTTCCTCGGCTGCTCGCAAGTGTTGGTGAATAATTTGAGAGCCGTCGGTCTAGTGGTTCAAAAGATTTTGAGAAACCTCTTCCATTTTTAACTATTAAGATTAATGAGTGTTCGACTGTTGTGGGTTACGTTCTATGTAGGTCTGTACGAGCTGTCAGAAAGTGTTTTATCTCTATTTTAGCTTGTAGTCTGTGTGCTCAAATTGTGTGTGCGCGCGTGTGCCCTTGTGTTTGCGCGTGCGTGCCCGTTCGTGCGAGTTCGTGTGTATGTGCGCGTCCGTGTATTTCAGCTGTGTATATTCTGTGAATGTGTATGTTTAGTGTAAATTAATGTGTGTTCAAAGCATATCTGAATATGTTTGATTTATATTCATGTCTGTATTTTTGATGAATAAGTGTGCGTTCGGTGGATGTGTGTGTGTATGTATCTCTGTATGTGTGATATGTGAATGATCGGTGGGCGTATTCGATAACCATGTATGTATATTAGGAGCATTTGTGAGGTTTTGAAGTGGGTTGGTTTGTGTTCGCCGTACTTTCGTTCTGCTTGAATATGGAGCGAGTAGCGTGTAACGCTATGCGTGTTTCTGAATGTGTGTTTTCGTGATTTTTGTGTGTCGGAGGGGCTAGGAGAGGTATGTTGCCAGATGAAACATAACTGTCTAAAAATATTTGGGAGATCTTTTTCCGCTTCATAGAGATACATTAAAAATGTTTATATTTTTATGCTGGAATTATTTATGGCGGAGATTCAGTAAAAAAAATTAAATGAATGGAACCACGTGGATGTCACGGAAACACTCTTGATAGCTAGTATTTACACACTTTTTACCTGTATCCTTTAAAAATGCTCTTTGCTCTTCTCTTTAGCTTTATGTTCCTCTGTTTTTTATTATTCCATTTCATTCATTGTATTCTTTTCTTTATTGAATTCTTTATTAATTTTATTAAACCAGGATATTACCAGTTTGATGTAGTTAAGTTATAAAGGACGATTCTAGTTCTTTGTTAGACAGCATGTAAATCTAATTGTTACTGGGCTACATAAGACAGTATCGTATAATTTTAACAATGTCAGAATTATATTACAAACTCCCCGTCAAGGGGATTTTGCTGGGATTTTCGTGTTAAAATTTAGTTTCACTTACTGGCACTATTACTGTTGCAATTCACTGCAGTTAATTGTTTCCGATTAATTCGAATCTGCAAGAGTCGTATGATTTCAGGGGATTACGAAAATAATGACAGGTTAATAGTTTTGAGTTGTAGAAAACTGTGATCTGTGTATTACGGAAGTCTGTAACTTCTGTTAAGTAATGCCCAATGCAATTACCGGAATCTTAGAGAGGACTATTGTACAATAGTCGATATTTTTATACAATATAGTTTTGTCAGTAACCATTTGCTTATCTAATTTTATTACGCAAATTTTTTAATGTTCCTTTCAAGAAATAATACTTACCTGAATAATACAAACTATTGTTAAATGCACTCTGTTTTAGTTCTGTCATGTGTTAAAGTCGGTCTGTACACGGTACAATTTCTCATACTGTTTCAGTACAGATACATCAAGATTTCAAACTAGAGCATAAAAGCCAAAAATCGCGCATGCACGGTGTGTACGCTTTTTGTATGAACCGCCACAAGACGCCGCTAGTGGGAGCCTACCAGGAAATAATTAACTTGCGACCTCTGAGTACTCTCAGAGCCGATATTTCTGTGCGTGCGTTCTGGCTGGTCTTTATTAAGTATTAACCATGAGGAACACAGAAAATACAAATAGAAATGCAGAGATAGGGTAAGAGGTAGTATATCACAATATCACTTGGGACAATGGAACCTTGACACACAACAACAAAATCGAAATGGCCGATTACCGACGCGTCAGATAAATCCGTTAGTGAACGATTCTGGTGTAAGAGGCACTCCAGTATAACTGTAAGCTTTCTGCATGAAAAATTACGAACACGCTCAAACGTTTTCATGCAGAAATAGTGCATTCTGGACTGCACGTTTTCTGTATGTCCAATCCGCACGAAAACCGACCTTTACAGGTATTCTTGTGCTCGGAAAACCTAGGTTGTAGTTCATATTATATGGTTTGTAATATTTATACGAATGAATAGAATTTGAATAAGTTATAAAGAAGCACATTACTGTTTACATGGATAAGCTCTAGTTTAGCCTATTTCATAATTTTATATTTTTTCGTCTTATTATGCAATATTATATGTTGGAAGCAATCACTATTAAAGGTAAATAAATCTGCGCGCTGGAATGCGTCCTGTCGTAAAATCTCTTGACGATTTCCGACCGTTTCTACATCTGGATCACGACTTTTGGAGATCTCATTCCTTGTTTCATTTCCTGATCTACGTTTCACATTCTCTGCTACACTTCTCACTCGATAGTACAACTAACAGATATCATTAGCGTTGGAAATTTTTGTTATTAAACGTCTACAGGTATGCTATTTTAGAATCTAATCATATTGGCATCGTTGTATTCATATAAGAAAATTAATCTACAAAATTCAGTGACGACAAAGTGTGATTTGATCAGGAATTTAAAAATTCTAAGGTTTTGATTTGGGTTACACGATGAGAGTTCTTAACATTGCACCGGTAGCGGTAGCTCAAGTGCATCAACTGATGTAACTGCGCGCCTCTGACCGGGAGGTCCTAGGTTCGAGTCCTGACGGCGGCAGGATTTTCGACACTAGCTTTTCAGCTAGGTCGAATTCAGTCGCTGTCTGGAGGAGAATTCTAGCGGCCGGCTGCTCTGATCAGTAGTTTTCCGTGGTTTCTCCGATCAACACCAGGCGAATGCCGGAGCAGTACCCTACCAGACGGGCCACGGACCACGCGCGATCTGTCCTTCTTCTTTGTCCTATCCTCTCCCCTTACATACACACACTAACATGCACCACTCTATCACATATTCCGGAAAACCGGTCGGGAGTTTGGAGCTTGTTCCGGCTGGGGTGGTGCCCCGCTGGTGGGAGAGTCCTGGTTGGGGGGGAAACCCCACTAGCCGACGGTAGGTCGGTGCCGGATCTCGCCATCCAGCGGGGGAAGATCACCGCCATCTCGCGAGAGAAAAACATGCACTACACTAACGGGACTAATGAACGAAGCATTTGACGCGCCCGGAAACATGAAAAAATCAATCAAACTTAATATTGCTTCTGTAACTTAGTGGATGCTGCATTATTATCGATTTACAGTGTTGCAGATTTCTTGTGAAATCTGTATGTGAAATCTGTGAAAAAATAGATTTATTTTGGCGGTAGGTAAATGTTGTGTTCTAAACAATACTAGTTGGAACCTGCAAACATTCCGCACTTAGTAAATCATTGTTTGAAAAGTGAAAATACCTTCATAATGAAACCGAAGCCCGGCTTCCAACTTTGAATGAAAAATATTCTAATATTGTTGCGTACTGATTAACAAATATACTTCTACCCTTGCGATTACTTTGCGATTATTTTGTAGCGAAGACGCTGATAACATGTGATACATTTTGTCCACAAACTAAATAAGGAAGGAAATTAAAAATTGCTTGAAAATTGTAAAGTAGAGAAAGATGATTGAAATTACGCTTTCGCCTGCATAATCGATTTTTCATGTAATTACGTGTAATTATTTCTTTTATTACTGTGAGCATATCCACACAATTATACACTCATACAATATTTTATTCGATTTCGAGATGCTCTGATTTCAGAGAATTCCTGCTTCTTTTGTGGTCCCGAGAGAGCCGAAAAGAAATTAAAGAAAGCTCACTCGTTTCCTCACTCGTTCAGAAAATGTGCCGCCATCTACTAATCCTTGGTTGTGGCATCCGCGCAATTTTCAACGTGGTAATTCATTCAAATGATTTTACAGTCCTGTACATGTTTTTACTACGCTTAGTTATATTGGAATAAATATACGTGTGATAATCTCAGGGAACTATTTTGGTGTTTTGTGATACACAATACTAATTACTTAAAAAAATTAACATTTAAAAAATTCAACGAAACCCTCGAAGAAAACCCCTCAAATAAATTTGCCCACTGAAACATCCACAAGACCCAAAAATCTCCTAAATTTAGGGGGAATACCCTAATCTGGCAACATAGGTTTTAAATTCAGCAGCGTCAGCGGCGGGAAGGGACGGGAAATTGGGCATTCGATGCCGCTCTCCCGATATCTCCTGACGCGCCACTTGCCCGCGCTGACCCTCGCTATCGCAGTTGCGGAGGGCGTTTCGAAGGTCTTGTTAGAGCCCGACATCGATGATTGATTTATTACTAGTGTTTCCAACTAAGGTCATTTGTCCCGTAAGTTTAGTGCATGTTTTTTTCTCGCGGCGAGGTGGTAGTTGTCTTGCCCCGCTAGATGGAGAGATCCGGCGCCGACCTACCGTTGGCTAGCAGGTTTTGCCTAACAAGGTATCTTCCACCGCGAGGCAACCCCACCGGGACCATCTCTAAGCTCCGGACCGAACTTCCGGCATGTGTGATAGTGTAGTGCATGTGAGTGTAAATGTGTGTAAGGGGCAAGGATAGGACAAGGAAAGATGGTCGCTAGAATTCTCCCCCAAGCGGCGCGGCGGGGCGCGGCGGGGCGCGGCGGGGCGCGGCGGGGCGCGGCGGGGCGCGGCGGGGCGCGGCGGGGCGCGGCGGGGCGCGGCGGGGCGCGGCGGGGCGCGGCGGGGCGCGGCGGGGCGCGGCGGGGCGCGGCGGGGCGCGCCGGGGCGCGGCGGGGCGCGGCGGGGCGCGGCGGGGCGCGGCGGGGCGCGGCGGGGCGCGGCGGGGCGCGGCGGGGCGCGGCGGGGCGCGGCGGGGCGCGGCGGGGCGCGGCGGGGCGCGGCGGGGCGCGGCGGGGCGCGGCGGGGCGCGGCGGGGCGCGGCGGGGCGCGGCGGGGGGCGGCGGGGCGCGGCGGGGCGCGGCGGGGCGCGGCGGGGCGCGGCGGGGCGCGGCGGGCGCGGCGGGGCGCGGCGGGGCGCGGCGGGGCGCGGCGGGGCGCGGCGGGGCGCGGCGGGGCGCGGCGGGGCGCGGCGGGGCGCGGCGGGGCGGCGGGGCGCGGCGGGGCGCGGCGGGGCGCGGCGGGGCGCGGCGGGGCGCGGCGGGGCGCGGCGGGGCGCGGCGGGGCGCGGCGGGGCGCGGCGGGGCGCGGCGGGGCGCGGCGGGGCGCGGCGGGGCGCGGCGGGGCGCGGCGGGGCGCGGCGGGGCGCGGCGGGGCGCGGCGGGGCGCGGCTCTGGCACAGACGCTTACTGCCCCGCAAATTGAGTTTTGTAGCAGACGCTGGGCGATCGGGGCTCTGAACGAGCGCGGGTCTCGCCCGTCCCCTCCTCACCCCGCTTCCACTGCTGCCCCACCCCCGCGCAGGCGCCTTCGCTGCCGGCTATAATGCCGCGTTAGCTCGGAACAAAAACTATTGCCACTGCAGTGTCTCTGACCGGGGGTTCTAGGAATCGACTCCTGACGCTGGCGGATTTCGGAACGAGCTACACACCGATTCAGCCGATCTGGAGAATTGTAGAGCAGGGTGCTCTGATAGGTAGTTTTGCCATATCAATGCCATGTGAATGGTTTCATTAGTCAATTGTAAGTGATTGCTGTAGTAGTCCCTTAAAACTCTGGCCACACACCGCCCGAAATCTTTCCTTCGAGATGCATGTCAAGAGACCAGTCGGAAGCTTAGTTTCCTCCGACCTTGGCGGTGCCCCGATTGTGCAGAGACCTGAAGAAAGCGAACTCTAGGGTGCCGACGTCTAGGTCGGTGCCGTTTCTCACGTTCTACGGGCACTTAACTCATGGGAGTAGTGACCGTAGCAGATGACTGCCCAGGACACAAAATAATCAAATCATCAGCTCGCCACTGTCACTCTTGCCCCGCCGCCATCCGCGCCCCCTCCCCTCGCCCAGTGTTTCACCACCCCGTCCGCCTGCTCTGCCGACCTGGGTTCTGAGTGCAATACGCGTTCGAAGTGCTCCCAAGAGATTGCTGCATATTTCTACAGCTTGCTTTCGTGTCTTGCACTTGCGTTCGTGGAATCTTGCACTTGCGGTACCGACATTGTTTTAGGGTTGTTTGAAAAACAGGCACGTATATTTAGTTATATGAAGCTCGGCAAATTTGTTTTCCATTAATCTTTCGTCCATCAATGGAATTACTCTTTGTGAATCACGTAGCCGTCATGCGCTTAGGAAAGTATGATTTTGTGACCACCTTCTACATGTGTATCCTCTATGACAGTGAAGCCTGGAAAGGTTCGTTGCTTCTTTCAGGTGGTTGTGCACGAGGTCGTGTTCGTCTAATCATGAAACCTTAAAATACTTCCTTTCGTTAAAAATTCATTATTCGTCGAGTTGTTGCTGCCTTCTTTCACATTTACGTATTCCGTTATATACATGATGCTGTGCTATATGCAGTACGAGAGCATTAATATTTCACCCAAACCACAGCAAAGACTCTGATCCCAGTGCTGCATTTTAACTCTCTGCAGTCCCCAACAGCCCCGTCCTCCCCCCGCCCCGCCACGGCCCGGAACACTTCTTTGGAACCTTTCTCCCTCCCATAGGCTCTCTTCCTCTCTCTCTCTCTCAGCTCGTCCACTTTTCTCCTCTGCTCGTTCCGGTGCTCCGCCCCCGCTCCATGGCCTGATACCTCAATAAGCGTCGCACGTGAGTGCAGCGTTACGACGCAGGGCTGGGGCGTGGAAGGGGGCGGGGCAGGGGGCGCGGCGGTGGCGCGAGCGCCTCTTTCGCGTCGATCCGCGCGCCGTCGCCTCCAATATCCGCGAAGGCGGCGGCGGGTTCCATTTCGCAGCGCGGGATCAACTCCCTCACGACGCCACCGCCGCGCCGCCTCGCTGCAAGCGCGCTCGCCCTGCGCTCACTCTTCGCCCACTATTCGCTCCCTGTCCGTCCCCCGTCTGCCCCCCTGTCCGCTCCCGTCCATCCCTCTCTCCGCCCCCCGTCTGCCCCCCGTCTGCCCCCCGTCCGCTCCCGTCCGCCCCCGTCCGCCCCCGTCCGCCCCGTCCGCCCCCCGTCCGCCCCCCGTCCGTCCCCCCGTCCGCCCCCGTCCCCCGTCCGTCCGCCCCCCGTCCGCCCGTCCGTCCGCCCCCGTCCGCCCCCGTCCGCCCCCGTCCGCCTCCCGTCCGCCCCCGTCCGCCCACCGTCCGTTCCGCCCACCGTCCGCCCACCGTCCGCCCACCGTCCGTCCGCCCACCGTCCGCCCACCGTCCGCTCCCCGTCCGTCCGCTCCCCGTCCGCTCCCCGTCCGCTCCCCGTCTCCCCGTCCCCGTCCCCGTCCGCTCGCTCCCGTCCGCGTCGCGTCCCGTCCGCGTCCGCCCCCCGTCCGCTCCCCGTCCGCTCCCCGTCCGCTCCCCGTCCGCCCCCCGCCCTTTCTTCCTACTTCCGCCTTCCCTCCGTCCACCAACTGGCTGCCCGCCCTCCGCCTATCCTCTGACCACACGTTTTACTTACATCTTTAATTGCGTCCTTCTTGCCTCTTTAGTTGCGTCCTTCTTGCCTCTTTAGTTGCCCCCTACTTGCCTCTTTAGTTGCGCCCTTCTTGCCTCTTTAGTTGCGCCCTTCTTGCCTCTTTAGTTGCGCCCTTCTTGCCTCTTTAGTTGCGCCCTTCTTGTCTCTTTAGTTGCTCCCATTGGGTCTCTTTAGCTGCTCTCATTGGGCCTCTTTAGTTGCGCCCTTCTCGCTCCTTGAGTTGCATCCATCGGGTCTCTTCAGTTGTCCCCTTCTTTCTTTAGTTGCCTACTTCTTGTCTGTTTAGTTGCCGTCGTACTTGTTATTTTTATTTGTTTCTTTACTTGTCTCTTCGTTCTCCACCTGCGACGATACTTGCCTCTTCACTCGCCTCGCCACTGGCAATGCCTCAAATATTCGTTGTGAATGGGACACTGAAATCACACAAAATAGGACTGCATGTGAAATATTTATTAAACTGAACAAATTTCAGCAAAACAAATATTTTATTCATTGATTTTTAGAAAAAATATTTATGAATAGAGATCAGAGATTATAATTTTTGGGAAAATTGATTACTGGTAATATTTTTGAAACGTGTTTTGTGATATTTTATTAACTATCACTCTTATTATATATTCGTTATTGAAAACTCTCGAAACATTCATGCTCGTGTACCTATCTGTTTATCTAATCAGTTTTGAAATTTTCCCTCTCATATGATGTAAAATAATTAGGTTCACCAACGATGTTATCATGGCAGTGATTTATTGCTGCAAAGCTACAGTTTTTTTAGTTTTAGGTACTGGCGGATCATGCATAATTTTCATTTATTTCAGACGCCGAGAATAATAGGATGTGGAAGTTGAAGCAAAATTTACAAATGTTAAAAATGAGGAGAAGAAATATAACAAGAAGAGTATAACAAAACAATATAGTCACGGTGTAGCGTCCTGAATAAAGACGACAGGATTCTCATATGTGTACATTTAATTTGTACATAATATACAAGAATAGCATAGGATTTGTACAGAGCATATATCAACCGCGTGTCGTTTGCGGAAAACTGATGATCATTCTCATAAGAACCTCACATGTTGATATGGCCCCATGGTAATCTGTTGTCATGGTCATCAGGCGGGACCGTCTCTCATAAAGGGATGAGAGAGCTAGTCTGCGACATTACCACGATTATGATAGTAATATTTAGTTGCATTTTAAAATATATATTCAGGGTATCTCTTTAGAAGATCGTGAAAACATTCACTGTGCCGAATTTCGTGAATTTCTTAAAAATGAATGGTAGTGGATCTGAGATATCTCTTGCTCTGACTAATTGGTTTTATAATATAAATATTACGTGTTACGAACTAATTAAAATATTAATAGAATGAATGGTTATTTGTCATTTGTTCATTTCTTATTGTGGCAAGCATTGCAGTCGAAAACAGTCGTCTTTTTTACCTCTCCCACGTGCAAGAGTGTATGTTTTGCGACGTTATAGCTAGCGCAGCGAAGATGCCTCTTAAGGGGAGTAGGTACAGCCATTTTAGGTCAAATTTTCGATTTTCCCTTTTTTACGTAATTTCATTCCCTGTGTATTTAGGAGTTTGGTGCTACTTTTTATTTTGCTAAAATCCGACCAGAAATGTGTTTTTTATACATTTCTCTGAATGTCAACACTTGATGGCCACGCCCCCTTTTCACAAAAGCATTTGTCCTGCATCTATTTACGTGTTTGTGTGTGTTGAATTTGTGAAAGCACTCAGATATAGAAAGAAATTTATCTTTTCAAGTGTTGGCTACACTTATTTCCACCATGGAACTCACTTTCCGTAGTTTCTCTCTGGTATTTTGTTTGTTTTCTGTATTGCGCGAATTTGTGAGTTTGACTTGTGAGTAGATCTGCATTGCAAAGTGAAGTATTTATTTGTGAAGTGACGTAAAGTATTTATATAGTGCCGCGAATATGCCGCGAATTAAGAAGTTCGGGGTAAGAAAAGTGCATAAGAATCAGCACAATATCAAAAAGAATGAAAATGTGAAAGACAATATTACCACGCCAACTCCAGTGGTGCAAGTGGAACCAAAGCAAGTCAGCTCTGCTGAGAGGAAACTGTCCATTCGAAAATGCTTGAACAACGATTTCTCTGAGGAAATGCAAATGAACGACGGCGTTTTGAAAAGTGGATATCAGCTAATTGATTTACATATGCTGTCAATTGCTGTAAACAGCTTTACAAAATGTAAATATTGTGATGGTGAAAATTGTTTAACTGTTGGTGAAGTTGTGAAGAAGAGAAAGGGATTGGCCTGCAGTCTCGTCATTATCTGTGACAATTGCAAACACAATCTGTGCTTTGATACATCAAAGAAAACTGGCAATGGCTTTGAGGTTAATTTAAGGTTTGTGTATGGTTTACGGTGCATTGGCAAGGGACGAGAAGGAGGCAAAGTGCTGTGCGGGGCAATGAATCTACCTAACCCTGCTACAAAATTTAAGTCAGCTATGACAGCAATATCAACTAGTGTTGAAAAATGTGCTGAAATATCAATGAAGCAAGCAGCATTAGAAGCTGTAGAAGAGAACAATGGCTGTACAGAAATTGCTGTTGCTGTTGATGGAAGCTGGCAAAGAAGAGGTCACAAAAGTTTGAATGGTGTTGTGACAGCAACCTGTGTGGATACTGGAAAAGTGCTTGATGTTGACATTCTGACAAAATATTGCCATGGTTGCAATAAATCTAAAGACACTGAAAAACATGAAAGTAATTGTGTCATTAACTACAGTGGTTCTTCAGGTGGGATGGAGGTGGAAGGTGCTGTAAACATTTTTAATAGGTCTACGGAAAAGAGAGGTGTTCAGTGCACTGAATATTTGGGTGATGGAGACAGTAAAGGGTACAATGCTGTTGTAGAATCAAAACCCTATGGTGACATTAAAATAAATAAACTTGAATGTGTTGGGCATGTGCACAAAAGAATGGGTGCTAGACTAAGACGTGTGGTGCAAGATATGAAGGGGAAGAAGCTGGCTGATGGGAAACCAATAGGTGGAAAGAATAGATTAACAGGAGGTGAAATAAACAAACTGCAGGACTATTATGGTAATGCAATTAGAAATAATACTGACAGTTTAGAAGCAATGAGGAAAGCCGTATGGTGTACTTGGTTCCATAAAGCTTCAACGGATGAGAATCCCATGCATTCCTTGTGTCCGAAAGATTCCTGGTGTAAATATAATAAAGACCCACAAAACTATAAACATCATGGCCTTCCTAGTGATGTAATGGAAGCAATAAAACCAATTTATAGAGATCTTTCCAAACCAGAATTATTAAAAAGGTGTTTGCATGGAAAGACACAAAATGTCAATGAATCCTTTAATAATTTAATTTGGAACAGAATTCCAAAGGGTGTGTTTGTAGGGTTTATGACATTAAAATTGGGAGTGTTGGATGCTGTTATTAATTTTAATGAGGGATGCATGGGAAGGCTAAATGTTTTAGAAGATTTAGGTATCAGTGCAGGCTACAACACAGTTACTTCATTTGAAGCGATAGACAAATTAAGAATATATAAGGCTAATAAATCTATTGAAATTAAAGTTAGAGAACTGAGGAAGAAGAAAAGAATATCTAATGATGATGAGGAAGATTCAAAATCATTATATGAACCTGGTGGATACTAAGGTCAGTTAAATTACTACTTCAAACTTTAAGTGTCATTTCCCGATATTTGTAATTTTTATTTTTTAGGTACGCTTACCTCTGAAATGAATACAGATATTCAAATGAAATTTATACCAGTTATAGAAGTGAATTAAGTCTACTGATTGAAGGTGTATTCATTTAAAATAAATCATTGTTTTTGGATCTAGATGCAGATATAGTTGAAAAATTTCTGTATTTTTTTCCACTATGAAAATATTTTTTTTCTTGTAATAAATATGAAAGTAATGGAAATGGCAAATATTTTAATCATACAAAGAGACCCTAATAAGTATGTATTTAAAATTTGAATTGGCTAGGAAAGAGAATGTTGAAGCTAAGCGAACCTGAAATAAGGTAATTTAACATGGGGCTGTATAGGCAGTACCTACTCCCCTTAAGTGTGATTTTCAATGAGTGTTTTAAAAAAGAGTGTATCATTGAGTGTATATAAACCGACTGGTTTATAATCGAGATACACTTTGTCAGATTTTTCACCAGTTCAATTTACGATTTAAGCATACACTTTCACTTGCCTTCGGTCTTTTGATGTACTGAGAATAACTTTCGAGCAAAAATAACGAAATTTATTCATTCATCGTAAACCTCATCCTAACATCCCTTTATAAATATTATCAGTTAGAAAATTAATTTTACGTGGATACACGTACTGTTGATAACACCCTATGCAACCCGCATTCATCCACCTCAAAATTAGGTCCTGCAAACGCTAAGTTACTGGAGCATCTTGAAGCGAGAGGCTTGTGAGGAAGATGTGTTGTATACCTTCGGGTTAGAGGAGGGCGGAGGAACGAGGAACTGACAGGCGCGAGGTTGGTAAGAGAGAGGAGGAAGGCAAGTGGGGAAAGGGCAAAGGGAATTTGTAGGCGATGGTAAGAAGGCAACGGGAGGGACGTGCGTGCGCAGTGGGGATTGTGACGAGAGGGTGCGGGGGCGGGAGGCGGATGGAGCGAGAGAGCGTAGTGTGTGGTGGGGCGAGGGCGGGCGCAGAGGTGGGGATTGTCGGTCGAAGGGGCGCTGCCGAGCGGAGAGGCCACGCATCGGTGCCTGCGCTCTGGAGAGAGCGTATTTCCGAGGAGTGCGAATTTGGCGTTGCTTCAGACTGCTGCTGTAGTACTGGGGTCGGCGTTCGGCCTCGCTGGCAGCAGTCGGCTCCGCCCCTCCCCTCCCTCTCCCTCTCGCCTCCGTCCCCCTCCTCCGTCTCCCCCTCCTCCCTCTTCCCCTCCCCTCCTCTCTCTTCCATTCTCCTCCTCCCTCTTCCATTCCTCTCCTCCCTCCTCCCCTCCCCCTCCACTACTCTCCCATCCTCTTCCATCCCCCTCCAATCCTCTCCCTTCTCCTCCTCTCCCCTCCCATAACCTCTCCCCGCCCCTTCCTCTCCCTTTCCCGTCAACTTCCCCTTCCCTTCCCCTCAACTTCCCCTCCCCTTCACCTCAACTTCCCCTTCCCCTCCACTTTCCTTGCTTCACTCCTCTCCTTCCCAAGCACCCCGTTACGTCCCGCCTCATCCATCTTCTCCCCTTCCCGCTGCGCCCCGCCCCGTCCCTCCCCGCCCCGCCCCCTCCCGTTCCGCCCCACCCCACCTCACCTCCACCCTCTCCGTCCCTCCCCGCCCATCTATAATTGGAAGAAAAGTACCAATTTGTGGGACACTGACAGAAAATATACAAGAAATACTTTTGTATGAGTAGGGTGGTTAGGAGTTTCCAGTTGGCGTAAGCATATACAAGTACTTGTAAAAATCTCTATTGTCCTAGAGTGCGTTACTTCCTCATATGAAAACAAAGGGACCGGTTACAGCATAAGCTTTCACGTTCAAACATACTCAGCCACAGTTATTGCATTTTTGACGGCAGAAGGTGGTAGTGGAGCAAATATAGTTGTTAGCCAAACTCGAACCAGCCGTTTTGACGTGTTTGCAAACGGCCTTATTCCGTTGCACGACAACGCCGCCCTCGTGTGGCAACAGCGTGCAAACATATGCTGCGCCGCTTCAAATGGGATGTCTTCGTCATCTTCCCCTGCGCACTTTGGTCCTGAAAAAAAGCTCTCAAGGCTCTCCCGTTGGCAGATGATGATGAGGCCCGCTGAAGAGCGTTTCCGCAGCGAACCACGGACGTTGCTCTCTGTCAGGAGATCCATCATGTAGAGAGCCACTCGTTTCTACCGCCAAGGCGACTGCATTTAAGTAGAAATGCTATCCATATACCATTCTTCATTCTCTTTTTCTTCACTTATATGTATATTATTGAATAAACTATTACAATACGTTGTTAACGGGTCGGATGGTTAAAAATAAAAATGTTTATATGTATAACCGTGCACTAAATTCGAACAATACAGCAGGATTTAAAAAAAAGCGTTCGTGAACTAATTTTAAAATGATATTGAAAATTCATTTCACAGAGTCTCCTTAACAAATATAGAGGAATTTATAATTTAAAAAACTGAAAAATATTTTATCAATGCCTCACGTGTCTCTTTTTCATTCTAGTTTATTTTTCTGAAATGCTGTGCCGTGATAGTAGATCAGTTTCATTTGGCCGATGTCCCGCCAACGGCGAGGAAACAATATTCTTGAAGAGCCGAACTTAAAGTTCTCTTTAAACATACGAGGAGCTTCGGACGGACTCCTCTCTCTCGCTTTATCGATTTTATTCAAACACCTCTCTCTGCAAACGCGCGATGCCGGTGCGATCCTTCATATCAGAGCCGTATAAATCTTCCACGGCGCTTCCAAACGTAATGAAATCTCAGCACAGCGGTGACTGATCACCGGAGCCGTAATGGCGAAAATATGAAGCTCGGTCTGCTTCCTTGATCTTCTTCGGACCGTCTCTCGCGCCTCCGCTGCTGCTGCTTTTTTTTTTCCTTTTTCCACCTGACTTCACTGTGTTACGGACCAGCGATGGCTTGAGCGAACTTTCAAGATGAAGGTTCCTGGAAGTGAACTCAGGCAACCTTCGTCCAGAGCTGCTTTTTCTCCCCAGACGCTTCTCTTAATTCTCTATTAGTTCACTTTGTTCGATGAAATAGTTTTCAAGTGATATTATCAACAGATGTATCTTCTTCCAACTTCTCTTGAGAAGTTATTGATATTTTTATGAGAAATATTGCTTGTCCTTCATTATATTGAGCAATTACAGAGAAGATATTGAGGCGTTTATGACAATGCGAAACAATAAGTTTACTTGGTAGAACTTTTTTCCACACACTTGAAACAATGGATCGACAGTCAAAAAATGAATCATGGAAGTATTGACAAATATGTAATGAAAATGAAATTTGTTGTGTGATCTCATAGATCATTTCTATCCAACACGCATTTAACCTTACACAATTGGTACAATCCGTCATGAAGGACGTACCCTAGATAATTTAATTTAATATTCCGAAAGCGGGCATGTATTACCGGCTGATGAAATGAAACAGTCAAATAATGGATCATGCATGCTCCCTCTCTGCTTTGTGGTGGAATTAGACAAAACCGCAGACTTTCCGCAGATGTGATTCACTGTTAATAATGGTAGTGCACATCAGGTCACGATTAATTCAAATTATCACGGAAAGCAGTTTACATTATATTCAATTTACATTGTTCACATATGACGTTTATGATTCACGTAATTGTTTATAAATTATTAGCATTTCTATTTTCAATCTAAGTGAAAGGAAGTTGAAAAAATTGAATATTCAATCGTTTATTAAACCAAGGGGCCTGAAATTGTCGCGCGTGCGTCAGTGTATACACGAGTAGTTACGAGGAGCCTACTAGAGGAGGGCCAGTTGCTCTGATCAGGTGGGAGAATAATTACCCTCTGCCAGTTTTGTGGCGGATGCCGGAGAGAACATTAAATAAGGGGCCACAAACCTTGCATCGTCTTTCCATCCCATTTTGTCCCCAATCCGTGAATAAAGCGGCTCATTACTGACAAGACAAGCTTGAGGAAAATTCGGACAAGCTTGAGGAACATTCGAAGCTATTGTCGATTGTAATTGGGCCTAACTGCTTCATTGTCGCCCTGTCGCAATACTTGCTGCATTGTTGAAACAATGAACCGCGACAGTCACAAGACTGCCGTAGCTACCTGCTTCAAATTTCTCACAATGCATTGGCGACATTCAGGATGTCGCCTCAGCTACCTGCCTCAAATTTCTCACAATGGATTTTGATCGGCGCTTTGCAGGCTATTTTGCCGACGGTCTAACTGATCGGTAAATGGGCCACTTTAGCACTGGACAATGGCTGATTCAAAATAGTCTTAAATCAATTCACTTTTGATCTCCAAAAGTTCAGGCAAAACTACGAATGTCGAGGCAAAGATCGAAATGGGAAGACTCTCTTTAGAAAGATTATTTTAAAAATGTGAACGAAATCTCTTGCAAAAATATAAAATTTGTGTTTGCAAAACAGTTTTAGGAAAAAATTTAAGAGTCAATGGAGATTCAAGCAAGTAGGGAGATACTCTGAGGTGCCGTTCGAACTGCTGATTTCTTTTGTCTTCGTTCATTTTAATATGAGAATTGTGACATTACTCGTAATATCTCGGGCAGTACTGCAACTACGCGGATGTGGAAGCGAAGCCGGCCGTCGTTAGTCGAATTGCTTAACCACGCTCTGTGAATTCACAGAAGTTAAGCAGTTCGAATCACCAAAGATTCCTAGGCGAGTGACCTTCAAGGAACCCCGGTTACTAACGACACCGAGCTCCTGGCCGCAGGGATAAAAGACACTTACTGCGAGATGACGAGACTTGACGAAAATAATAATAATGGAGGATACCTCTATGCTAGGCACCCAACGCCCAAGAAGGGTTCAGAGAAGCGTTACATCGACGAACACACAAAAAATTAAAGAAAGAAGTAGAAGAGAGGAGGAAGCAGTCGGCGAGGAAGAGGAGAAGACCCCGGTTACTAACGGCGCCGAGCCCCTGGCCGAAGAGATAAAAGGTACTGACTGACTGCGGCGTGACGAGACTTGACAAAAATAATAACGGAGGGATTACTCCATGCCAGGCACCCAACGCCCAAGAAGGGTTCAGAGAAGTGTTACATCGACGAACACACAAAAAATTAAAGAAAGAAGAAGAAGTATTAGAGAGGAGGAAGCAGTAGGCGAGGAAGAGGAGAAGACCCCGGTTACTAACGGCACAGAGCGCCTGGCTGAAGGGATAAAAGGCCCTGACTGACTGAGACGTGGCGAGACTTGACAAAAATTATAACGGAGATTACTCCATACTAGGCTCTCAATGCCCAAGAAGGGTTCAGAGAAGCGTTGCATCGATGAACACACAACACATTAAAGAGAAGAAGAAGAAGAGAGGAGGGGGAGAGGGAGAAGGTAAGAACGAGGAGAGGGAGGGAGGGGAGTGGTCGCCGAAGAGCAAGGAGTGAAAGGGAGAATTGGCTTCGCTGAAGTTCCTCCTGGCGGCTTGTCGAGTGCTGCGCCTGCGGGCGTTGAGTGACACCTGGGCGCGCATTCGCGCAGGGAGGCGGGAGCGCGTATCTGCACTGCGTCGGGCGCTGACGTTCGCGGGCGACGACCCGGAGCAACATACTTCTGTCTCTTCGCCTCCCGCGCCCCGCCACTAGGGATGGCAAAACAATCGATATTTTCGAGCACAAACAACGATGTTATAACATCCATGTTTTGCTTTCGATGGTTTTTTTATAGATCAATATATTTGTGCAGAAACATCGATGTTTTAAAAAAATTCTCATGATATAATTAAAATTTCCAGAATCTATTTTATTTGAGGATTGCTCGCAATCAACAGCTATTGATAACTGACACTATTGTCGATCCAAAGGCGGCACGAAACCGTTTGCTATTCACAAACTTTTTCCGGTGTTGTTACTTTTTTATTGTTTTGTTCGTGGTAATATAGCTAAGCTGCAATCTTGGCTACATAGAACATTGATGTCATCATGATGGCAGTCAAATTTTAGACATACTTTAAACTAATATTGACCAGTTATAGATCACATTAGAAACAGGACATTTTACTAATTGCTAAACTTTGTCATCACTACTCAATCTTAATATATAACTAATGGTGCTACAACGCACGTACTTTGTCGCATTAGAAATGTTATAATACAGCAATTTCTGTCCATATTAACACATCCCTTGTACAAATCATTACCAATCGTAGAGCATGAGCTGCAAAAACTAATTCATAATGCTAATACTTCAATACAAATACTGAGTTCCAGAATACTGACTAATACAGCCAATTAAAAACTGAGTTCTATTCTGCGAGAAATAATTCTCCCATTAATGAGAAATATTGTCGCCCATTAATGAGAAATAATTCTCTGAATTTCGAACGGCTGTGTCGTGGCGTCGCCATTGCGTTGCAACCTGATATCTCTCTTCAGCAAAAGAAATGTGGGAAATTCGATTGTGCAATTTAGAATCGAAAAAATTATGCTAAACAACAGATATTTTCACAAAAAATGTGCGTGACCTTATTTAAAGAACTGATTTTGGAGAACAGATTTCATTAAGTAAAAAAATTCTATCGTTGATGTTGCACTTTTGCAATGTTATTTTTATTCTATTTAGAAAAGTTCGCTGTATGCGGAACATACCCAATTTTTAAAACTTCTAAAGCTCTATCTCAGGACGAAATTAAAGAAACAATTATAATCATTTTTGAGAAAATGTCGTTTTTAATTGCCTATATTTCACGCAAATTTATGCGAAAATTATATTTTCGAAAAAGTTAATTAATTTTAATTAAAATTTTAATTTTATTGACCGAGATGTCTTTGAAGAACAGATTCGTTAAGAAAAATATATCCATCTCTAGTATCATAATTGTAAGAAGATGCCGAAAAAGAAATTGATCTTTTGCAAATTTAAAAAATTCAGAGAGCAAAGAATATGCAACTTGCGACATATTTTTATCTTATTTTACTGTCTCAGAGTAAATAAATTAAAAAACTTTGAACCATGTTCTAAAAAAGATAGAGATGTTACGGTTTCATGCAAAGTACCCGCCAATATCAAGCTATCCCATTTAAATGCGCAGGGCGTCGATTTCGGTAAAATCAATTACTTCGTTTTAATAGATATGTTTAAATACTGTTGCATTTTTTATGCAGCTAGATTAGACGTTATAAGTATGTATGAACTATGGCAGAACAGCTCTTTACGAGCTAAGGCGTACCAGAGGCGTCCCGGCCTTCCGGCCATGGGTTGAGGGGCACGGGGGACTAGCACGTAGCGATCTCTACGCCGTATCTCTGGTCTTCTCAGCCTGAGAAGTGAGCTTTCTCGTCGTCACAAAGCAACGGATACTGGGACATTGCAAGGAAAACGCTAAGTTCATTTTTGCCCCGACCGGGATTCGAACCCTGGGTTGCGCCGTGGAAAGCGAGCACGCGAACCAACGAGTCACAGAGGGCTGCAGTCGTTATAAGTATTTCAGCAAAACACACTCATCTTCTTTTTTTTTCAATTACTCGAATAATGTAGTAGTAATCGTATTGCCGGCATGCTCTTCAACATATGTTCTCCATAATGCTACCATGAATGTTCACAATAGATAGTTATTTACATGATGTTCGTAATAGATTTGAAAATGTTAACGTGATTGCGTAAGAGGTACATATTCTTTACGCTTTGTTTTTATAGAAAAGAAGACTGGAAAAACATTAAGTTTGATAAGTTAATTCTTTAAGTTTAGGCTTTAAGTCATGATGCTAATCCAAATTTTGCTAAAATCGATAGCACCAAATCAACAAAACGTCCATCAAGTGTCTGTTAGTAAGCGTATGTAAAGTTCTCTGTTCTATAGATTCGAACACGGGATTTGCTAGTCAACCATTCTCCGATACTAGTTACAAATGTTACAACGATGGTACTGTTTTTCTTCATTGTACAATCTCCATTGCATAGATCTCCATTTTCGTTTGTATAACTTATTTCAAACGACTCACAACGTGCGCAACACAATACTTGTTTCAATAATTCACCTCAGTGAGTGACACTTACCTTTTTTTGCTTACAAATCGTGCACAATCTGTACCATTAGTGAGCTTTTGTTCATTGTATTCGGTACATAGTGCATGTAAGTTTTCTTTTGTATTTTCTTTCGATTTCCCTCAGAGACAAAAACAATAATGGAGCTTTCGCATTTACATGCAACTATCTAAAATTCTTGTAGCATAGCCCATATCGAAGCACAGACAGGATTATCCCGAGCCATAAAATTATGAAAGAATCTTACATTATTGATTTTATGATGAATATCAAAGATCATCTTTTCGGAGAATGCTAGAAAGTCTGTCGAACATGATCATAGGACACGTAATTGGGATACACGTATGTTAAATGCGTATATCATTTGACATTTGTATTCATTTTGAGATTTATAAGACGTAATATTTATGGTAGAGTTACAAAATTGAAGGCTATTTTAACTTACATTTCATCTTGTGAACTTGAGCAACTACTACATCGAGACGGGTAGCAATTTCATTTGGAGCTGGAATGTTTCAAGAGAGAATGAGCTTCAATATAACGCCATTTTCTACCCAGATTATCAGATATTTTCGTTGGTATGTTTATGATAATGATAATGATAATGATGATGATATGGTAACTCATAACATCGATTAGTTTTATCGTCTTTGCACGAGCTTCAGATACGTGATGGATGGGTCAATGAGGAGGCCCATGTCTAAACAGAATAATTACAAAAGTCACTTCATTTGGCTTTTCGTCAAGCTGTTAATCATGTACAGAATATCAAACGTAAGAAGCACTTGTAATGTGTAATGTAAGCTGAGCTTCCTTAAACAGCTGCGAAAATATTTCTTTTGAGCAGACCACGCTAGTTTTTATTATTTCACTGTTTATACCAAATAGTATGTGAAGACCATACATAGAAACTGATGTGTCTGTATCCGTATGGGGCATAGTCTTTCGTCATAGTATATTCTCAAGACGCATCTACCAGCCAACTTCATAGCTAGGTCGAATTCATCCGCTGTCTAGATTATTCTAGCGGCCGGGTGCTCTGATCGGTAGTCTTCCGTTGTTTATCCGCTTAATACAAGGCGAATGCCGGTGACGCACTGCGTATGACAACTCGTTACGCACAGAATGAAAATACGCGAAATAACAAAAATATTTGCATTTTTGATTCAAAATCGAAAATTTTTAATTGTTTTTGGAATTTCCCGATTTCGTTGGTGTCAAAGGAAACCATTGACGCCTCAGAAAAGGCTAGGGACTACATAGTTTGCTTTCATTTCTGCGCGCATTGGAAATTAGTAATACAGACGCAAGTAAGAGTTCATCAATTCGTTACATAAAAATATCTTAGTTGACGTCTGCATTTCTCAGCTAGAACCCTTACTGATACATGTCTTGCAGTCCATTTCTCGTGAAACTGCATCTTGGGATGTATCTATCGCTTCGACAGGAATCACTTTTGCAAGAAGGGTGCCTCAGTGGTTTTAGAAATCCAGAAAATTTCCTTGATGAAGGCATTTTCGAAGAGGCAATTTACTTTTCTATTTTCTTAATTAAAGATTCCATTAGAAACAAAAAGCTGTTCCAGGTTATTAACTTCTGTCGTACCTTAAGGGATTATAATAATTTAGGTTCAGGCTACTTTTCAATTTTATATCTAAATCGTTTAGGACTCGGTCTGTTTTCTCGCCATTTCAAATTCCAATAGAAATAATAATCCTCTCACGGATTTCAATTCGGCCATTTCTGCTCCAATAATGTGATAATCGCTAGCGGTATCATAAATGTGGCAATAAAAAGTTAGAAAAAACGTCAATGTGAAAGCTAGAGGAAATGAAACTCGCGTAGCCGTGAGATCAATAAGAGGACGAGAGAGATGGAGGCACAGCCGCAATGGAACCCTTGTGGCAGTATTCCGGCAATCGCTTCGTCCTACCGCCTGCAACTTTTATCGCACGGATGACATAGACACTGCGAGTGTTATTGGCTTTTCTTCTCCTATTTTCACATTATTCCAATTTAAAAATGTATTCAAAAGTGCATTTAAACGTTTGCGAAAAAAGTACTCTTCTGATTATTTTCATCAAAGCACTTTTACGTAAAACTTCTTCGATTCTGTTTTGTAACTTAGTCACAGTTACAGCATGCTATAAAGCAGGAAGACAGAGCATGTGCATAGGAAATTCTTTCTCTTCGCGGTTCTTCTATAGTCCCTTACTTATTATGCTTTGGTCCTAAGGAGAACTCTCTCGAGAATGGGACATCCGAAATATGGCGACTTTTATCGGTATCTCGAATCTTTCTCTCACTTTATTTTCAATTTTTAGCGTATTTTTCTTCTTTTTTTCTTCATAGCACGGGAAGTATCCTCATGATCATTATTTGTACCAATAACTTTTGTGGTACTTTAAATTAAACAGTAATTTCTAAATTTGTTAGAATTATTTGCTCTATTTATTTTCTTAAAACATTACGCAAATTAGAAGTCATAATGTTAAAATGAACACGTTAACTTTTAATTCCTCATATTTTTCATTTATTCTATATATTTAATGTGCATATAATTTTAGGCCTATCACCTGAAGACAAGGAATCGAGTGTCAGAACGATATAATGTTTTTAATGTAAATTTAATGTGAAAGCGTATGTAAGACTGTATAAAATTATTGGTCGAGATAATACACATTTTTCCCTACTTTTCTATTTCTCTTGTGTTTTATTTTCTATCCCCCATCTTGGTCCTCAGCTATATCGCGTCCGAGCGGGAAGTTCAAACCCAATCGGTGTCTTCGTCCCCGTTGTTGCGTCAGCCGTACAGATTATACCGCAGTCTCATTTACCTATCAATTTCCATCGACATCATTACTTCTCGGCATAAGTAGCGATTTCATCAACGTACAGTCGCCCGTAACTCAAAACAATAAGCTTTATGTAAAATATGCTTCCGAATGAAAAGATTTGGTGTTAGCATATTGGTCTTCGTCATCTTTATCCTTTTTAATGTTCTCATGAAATGTCGCTGCTTCGCCAAATTCGTACCCCACCAGCTACCCATAATTTTATTATTTCTCTGACATGAACAAACGTTTTGATATTTTGTGCATCATCTTCCATCACAGTCTTTTTTCTTAGTATGACTTTTTTTCGCAGAATCTTCTTCTTCAACTCCTTTGCTTCTTTTACTTACTCGCTACCGCTTACGCAATAAAGAGAAAGTTACGTAATGCTGCGGGAAAACGCCGCCAATTTTTGGCAGGAAAACTCTTACTTCCCGGCTCTGGCAACGAAAAAGTGGATAAATCCACTTGCTAAATTTGAAAAAAACAACAACTTCTAACTCGGTCAATAGCCAGAATCCATGTTTTGTGGGTCCTTGATACCGAAAAATCCATTGACGGCAAAACATCTCTCCGACCGTCAGTCAGTCTCTCTGTGAACAACGCTAGCGGCTAAAACGTGCAACCTATTTTCTTCAAAACTCATATTTTGCAAACGATCTTATTCATGTCAGGGCCCCTCGAATTTTAAACCGATATTTTAATTTTGGTGAGTACTTTACATGAAGCCCCTGGGATACTTTCAAAATTTTCAAAAATTGGCTCCAACGTTTTGGATTAAATTTTGTTGGATAGTGTGAAGGACGTTTAAGAGAGTGGTGCAGGTCTCATATACGTTGGAAACCCTAATTTTTCGAAAAATGCAATATTTTTTCGTCTTTCTACAACTAAAATAATGAAGATATAGATTTTTTCCCTTAATGAAATTGTTCTTTCAAGGTAGATTTTGAAATAAGGTCATTTTTCGAAAATTTGAGTTTTTTTCGCGTAATTTTGCGTGAAGACAATTTTTAATTTTGTTTAAATAATTATTTTCTCGAAAACAGCACCATAATTTTGATTAACTTTTGACCTCTGATAGCCTATAGAACGCTTAAGAGAATGGTACAGACTGTTGTTCGTTAAATATTCTGATTTTCAAAAATTGCAAAAATTCAAAATTTTTTCGGCATCTTCGTACAACTACAGTGATGAAGATACACTTTTTCTTAATGAAATGTGTTAATGAAAAGCAGATCTTTAAATAATGCCATCAGCAATGTTTCGGAAATTTGAGTATTTTTTGCAAACATTTGTGTCAAACATGAGGAATTTTTATTTTCTCTAAACCATTGTTTTTTAAAAACGGCACAGAATTTTTTGATGGAATTTTAACCTTGATGCACATCTCGTGTTCTTTGAAATTCCTGAATTTTCGAAAATATTAATATTTTTTCGGCGTCTTCCTACATCTACAAATGTAAAGATACATTTTTTAAATTAATTGTGCTCATCAAAAACAGTAAGAAACGGAGATATAATTGTCGCCGACCTGGATGGCGGAGGTGGCTAGAGCGTGTGCCGACTCAATGCCTTGGTCTGAAGGGTCATGGGATCGAGTCCCGCCGTGAACACAGTTGTTTGCGCATTGTCTTTTTTATATATGTGCGTTGTCACAGAAGGCCTTGTGAGTTTACTGACTATAGTCTGAGAAACCCGCACCTAATTTTCCATAGTATGTAATGAGTTTTACAAAATATCATGAGTGATATTTGTTAATTCGAAGAGAAATTGCAGTATAAAAAATATTATGTAACCATTACTAAGGGCGAGAGAGTATGTGCTGTTTTAGTACTACTAGTTTCTAGAGTGGAGAGAATAATATGCACTTTATACTTTTCAAGGGTTCCTTTCTTTTAGGAGGTTATAAAATAAGTACACATTTAATTCGGAGGTATCGAGTTCTATAATTTTGAGGGTCTTTTTAACGTTTGTTATCTTAAGCCCCACCGTTGAGCTGGTCGAAGTTTTTAAAATGTTAAATGCCTCCGTTTGCGCTCGTTTGCCGATTGTATTCATCTGGTTCTGCCTAACTCTGAGGTCAAGGAATCGATTAATAATTAAGTAATGCCATGTTCTTTCCATATATCGTAATGATGGATTTTCTTACATGCTTGGGGAATTAGGGATAAGATTTTTCTGCTTGAAACTTGCTATTTTTCTTTCTATCTCTTCCAAAAGTAGTTACTTTCAATTAAACACATGAAAACACATTCAAATAAACACATGAATTGTAAATTAAATAACACCAAAATTGTTTCAAGATCAGTAAATTTGGTTCAGAATTTTGTAGTGCAGAAGAAGAAGAAAAATAAAGTTTGAACCATTATGTTTTCTCCGAAAAAATCAGCAAGTTTGATCCCTATGGATTTTTCTATATATTTAGTGTGCCTCGAGCCCATTCCTCGTATTGCCCCCCCCCCCCAACAAAAATGGATTGTCACGAAGTGCGTATATTAGATCCGAGATCATATTTTCTCTTCATGGTAAATTGTACCGGTATTTGTCTCTAAACACTTGCAACGGCCCTTTCCTAGAAACGAGTGGGCGACCCGTCCGTACCAGAGGGGGTATCTTTCCCCTCTCCATTCCCCCGTTTCCCTCCCGCTCCCATCCCATCCCACCTCGCCCTGCGCCCGGCCGCATCGAGCCGCCAGCCGGGCTTCACGGAACCGGATCAACGGCGGGCGCGCGGCGGAAGGGCGGGGAGCGAGGGGCGGGGAGTAGTTACGTGGCGAAATGGGAGCTCCGGTCGCAATCTCACGGTCGCTGGCGCCACCGCGCCGTGCCGGGCCCACCTCTCGTCCTCCACGCCCCTTCCCCCCTTCACCGACCCTCTCTCAACCCTCTCACTTCCTTGAAGCGACCCTTGAAGCACCGCCGTCGCGTCGTCGGTCTTTTGAAGCCGTCCATTGCTCGCCGGGGTGGCACGGCTTGTCAAAAATGAAACGTGCGCGATTGTGAAGAATTGCAGGAATTTCGTACAGTTTTGCTCGACCTCAAACGAATCTACATTAAACAACAGGTAAAATGCAGATCTGAAGTCTTGGTAACCACTGGATCGTTTCGGTGAATAAGGTGCTTTTTGAAATCCGAGCATTTACTGTTCCCGCTATTGCAATATTATACATTTCACTTGCCAAAAATAATATTTACAAAATTAATAATGCATAACAAAACCCCAACGTGTTGCACAGAAAATGAATTGACAAACCTGCAAGGATTTGCGAAGCCAGCACTCGAACAGCAACGAAACAAGAACGATTTTGCAATTCCATTTCCTTTGTTGAAGGGAATGAACAATACATGGAAAATGAATCAAATTTATGATTGAGTTCTTCACTGCTTAATAAATTGATGTACTTAACTCCAAAGTTATTCCACACGATCTACTCATGTACTAAAATTAGGGATGGAACAAATGAGGCATTCTGTAATAACCGACCAATCCTATTTCATTAAGTATGAATTTACTAGTTTGCTAGTGATTAGGGTGACAGAACTGTAGGTGGTAACGAATCTTGGTAATTCAGTGTACTGCGAAGACCCTCATGTGCTTCAGTCAGAGCTTCTGAATGTCTACGCGTGGAATGAAGGATAACCCAAACTTGTTCCTGGGGGATTCTCTTTCCATGCAGTTGGTATGCAAGTGGACAATGCATTGATTGGAAGACCATGACGAAGCAATCCTCCGACCAATCATATGCCAGATTCGTTCGATGGTGACATGAGACGGACCATGTGTGCCCCGAAAGCAGAGATGCTCGTCGTTCTTGTAAGAATCATTCCCCGCTACTTTCAGGCGTGCGCAGTTCTGCGAAATATGGTTTGTTAATTTGCGAACAGGATGTGGAGTACTTCGGCAAGGGATAGTAATTTCAAAATGTTATTACGTGACTTCCCGGAGCCGTCTCGCCTTATAACAACCAGTTGCTGCAATTAATTCATCTAGATGTCATACTCCTCTCGAAAGACGATAATAACTCTGTTGATCAGGCTGTCATCTCGGGTAGAAAACGACAAGTCACGTATACGCCAACTCTACCACCTGTCGGAAATTGATTGATAGATTAGTGACTCCGGGCACGTCAAGTGATAAGTACATTATTCTCGTAAGTGTAGCGCTTTTCTATCGCGGGAAGTATTCTTCCCCGACTGGATGGCGAGTTCCGGCGCCGACGTCGGCTTGCGGGGAATTATCCAATCAAGTTTTTCCAACCAGCGGGGCATCGTCCCAGTTGGACAAGCTCTGAGCTCTTGACTGGTCTACCGACAAGTGTGGTTGTGTAGTGCATAGTGCATGTGAGTTTGGGTATAAGTCAAGGGTGGCTGAATTTGATCCAGCTGTCTAGTTAGTGTCGAGAATCCTGCCACCGTCAGGATTCGAACCCTAGCCCTAGGATATCAGTCAGAGACATTGCAGTCGTGTTTTTGAGTCACACATTAGGGCTTGGATATTTCTGCTAGTAATTTCACTTTTTAAAATCGCCTATTTATGGCCCATAGCACTGCACTGTAGTTTTAAACCACGGAGACGCTACAAAAATAAAATCTTTGGAATACTGACGCAAATACGCGGGAGGTGAATTTATGAGCAAATACGAGTCGGTACGGGGAGTCGAGAGAGAAGCGGCAGGACGATGGCTATTTCGAATATGAGGACTGCGGGTTCGAATCCAGCTTCGTCGTGGGTTGTACATTCTTATGTTGTGGCAATGTCGGCACTCCCAAGCACCATGCATAAACTTTCTCGGTTTATTCCATTGTTCTTAGAGCATTCCATCTGTGTTAGTTGCATAGAAACACGGGATTTGTGATGAGTACGCGATGGAACAGCACACCGCCATTCTCAAATGCCTATCTCTCCCCCGGTAACAGTGTAGTGCCTGTGTCGCCAGGTAATGGTTCGGCCGTGTATTCCCTATTCTAGATCAATCCGCAAATCATCTGCTGTGTTACTTCCCCTTGCGGTGGTATTCTCGCTATAAAATATATTACTGTGGCATCATGGAGAAAAACACACAGACATTTACAAGTATGTACAAGTTTATTTACATGTATGTACAATAACCAACTTCTGCTCCGAACCTACACACTTGTAAGTATTTCCCTGTGGATACCCCACATAGCTAGGGAGGCCCCGCCTCCTCTGACGCTACTCCCGCGCCGCTACCGTGACCTCGTCACCCGTGCACTAGGCACGACACGCTCCAGCCTGGGCGTAAAGTTTTGCGCATCGCGCGAGGTTTCCAGAATAAAAAAAAACCGTGTGAGCTCGTCGGCTCCATTTTATACCAGAGTGCAGCCGTCACGTGACTGTACAAGGTGTAGGAGGGAGGCTGGCGTCTACCACGTGACCTTCCCGGTCAAGCTGGCGTCCCCTTTGTCTAAATGTATCCCAAAGCCGGGCCGCCAGCTATTCATGCCCGCAGGTATGCGATACTTCCGCTCCTCCTCCCACCCACGGCCGCCACCGTGACGCTAGACCACGCATGGCGTCCAGGTCCTTCCAGAGACCCTCTCAACTTTGATGACAATACCCCGATTTTACTAATCAATTCAGTACTTCGGCAAAACGATTATCCAGGCACAACTCTTACTTACTGTGATGGAACAGCATCTTGCGCTAGACAGAGTTCCCGCCCCTGATTCCTCGTGCCAGTGACGGTAACATGCGGTCCCGTCTAGGTCTAGGACAAAACGGGAGCCGTCTTGACTAAGTGGGATCACAACATGCACAAGGGCAACTTGCCGGCAACTCAGGGTGCCACAACAGCAGCGGTTGAAGATGAGTTGCTGGCAAGGCTACGCCCTTCACACAGCACACATAGTCACACACATAGTCTCTATTACTTTATCACTTGTAAATACTTGTAAATAGTAGTTTTAAGTCTTTTGTGAAGTTCTTACAAGTCAAATTTTCATTGTTTATGTATCATAAAGGCTACATCTTAATATTAACAATTATTACTATCTTCTAAATAAAGAGTTGTTATAAAACACCAGTTTTTCAAAAGCGAATTTGTTAACTAGTAGATGAGACTGGCATAGAGGTGAGTGCCCTGATACAGGTCTTCCTACTACGACTAGATCGACCTTTTGGCCTGTTTACACAATAAACACATAGTGTCCTCTATTCCAACAACACTGTCCCCTATTCCACTCAACTAATACCAGACCAATACAATACGCGCACGGGACACGCGTATGAGATATACTAAGAACACTGAGTATGACGACCCTTGGCCACTTCAGGAAATAAGAGAGAAAGTGGTAGGCGACAGTAGCTCTCCTGGAGGATGAACAGCACTTGCTCGGTGGGGAGGACGTTGAGACTACCGAAACGGTGGTTCCCTCTAGAAACGTAGAAGTTCAGAGATAAAACAGGCACGTCTTGGGCCTGGCTCCGTGGCAATTCACTTGAGAAGTTCAAAGTGGTAGAAAAAGAGATTTAGCTTCAAAGCCCTATACGAGAAGAAATTTTCTGTCTTCGTGAAACAGTTTTAGGAGATTTCGTCAATTCATTAAGTTGTGCTGTACGTAATTCAGGTAAAGAATGTTTTTAAAATAAAATAAAACTCGATGTGAAAAATGTTTTGAATTTAAAATGTGCAGAAATAATGTAAAAGTCAATTCAAAATCAACAGTATAACTCTTGGCTTTGTGGAGGAGCTTCGGAAATAACGATTGAAGGAAATAGAAAAAAATTGCTTGTTGAATCTTAGGTATTTTAAAACATTTTTAGTGTTAATCTTTTCTAATGTTCTATTTCTAATTAAAATTTAGAAAATAATCTTTTAGATTTTTGATGGTCACGATAATTTATTGTAACTCTTCTTACATGGAACTTTTAAAAAAAGATTAGAGTTTAGGATTCTAGTTCTCATTTCAGTGATAAATGCTTAATCATCTATGTAGATTTTTGTTTAAAATAGATGTGATGACTTTATTTCTTTTCCATTTATTTACGAATGGAACATACTATGTCTCTGTGAGTAATGATCTGAATGTTGAGTTAAATTTTCAGTGTACCGCATCGGCAAAAATATACAGGATGAGTCACGTAACTTTAGCACCTCCTGTAATTTTTGAACGATCGAAGTTATTGCAATGCCGTTTTTCCGAAAGTGTGTGAGGTAATGTAGCTAAATGATGCATGTCTTCCTTTCCATTTTATCACGTGTGTTTCAAGAGACATTGAAGTAACTTTGTATTTTTCAAATGGAACTACACAGTTTTTTAGAGGACCATAACGGGCGTAAAAAGACAAATCCAATGACATACATATTGTTATATGTTAGATAAACATTTTTGAGTAATTTAAAAAAATCAAAATTATTCAATAAAGTGCTTATCTAACATGTAAAAATATGCATATTATTGGATTCGTCTTTTTTACGCTCGTCATGCTAAATCAGAACAAATAAGTCTAGTTCAATTCGAGAAACACAAAATTACCTCAATATCTCGAAAAATACAAATGATAAAATAGAAAAGAATGCATATTACTTAGCCTCATTTCCTCGTGCATTTGCTCCGTGAAAACTGCATTGCAAAAACCTCAACCGTTCAAAAACTGCAGGATGTGCTAAAGTTACGTGACTCGCCTTATATATTGTATTTATGGCCTCATAAGCCATAAATTCATACTTTAATCACCTCTTTTTACCCCTCTGAATCATTTAAAACACAATGTTCCAATATATGTTGTCCATAAAATAACTATTACTGTTCGTATAAGAAACCATTCGATACAGTTTGCCTTTATTGATTCGCAAATATGTGTCTTTATTGATCCATCAGCATTGAAACAGTCGTGACCTGTTGACCTTACGCTAACTATCATTCATCTGTAAACACATTGTATTTTCCTAGTGAATACATTATATCCTAGAATTACTGTGTCATTGACACAGATTGATGGTAAAATACTCATCACTTTTCCCCGTCGAACCGTTTTGTTAATAGATAATTGCTTTTATGTATTGCAGGGCGTCATTTATAACGACCAATTGCGCTCATTAAGTGTTGTTGATTTATTTGGACGATCGTTCAGTGTGGAAACATGGTACAATTGGCCATTGCAATCAAATTTAAGATAACATAGGACTATTATGGCTGTTAAACTAGCTATTACGAATGAAGTTCTGTGAAATGAAATTGAAATGCTCTTGTTTCCGTTCACTTCATGTACTTTTTGTTGGCAATTGTATGTTAAATATTGTTCCAGATTAACAAACTCTGTGTACTGTGTACATTTAGTTACACGAATGTCGGGGACGATGTATCTCGTAACGACTTTTTTTTCATTCTAAGAAAATGGTAATAAAGAGGACAATCAAGAAAGTAAATTATCTTTGATTATTAATTCAATTCAAAGTATTTGAAATTTTTAATAATAATAATAATTAATAATAATAATAATAATAATAATAATAATAATAATAATAATAATAATAATAATAATGATAATAACGCACTTTTTTAGAAATTGAGTTTACCTTCCTTCTTGGGTTGTCTTAGGATGGAAAATGCAATGAAAAGGAGAATCATCTGTTCTCTTAATTTTACTTAGTCAATGAATCTTCGACTTAGGTAGATGGCACGTTTCGCTCACTACAAAGTATGTTTCTTCAGTTGACAAAAGCATCACTCTCATCTTCATCACTTCTGATACCCAACAGCATCATGCAAAATCACGACATCTAATAATTTTAAGATTTGGTAAGATTTGACATGTTTTCTTACCCATCTTCGGTTACCAATTAATTGTGTCAGGGTTACTTAATCAACTTGTTAAAAACTATGAAGTGCGATACTTACTTCATTCTACTGGTATTATTTAAACAATATACGCAGTTACGCTTCATTATTTACTTTTTCTTCGTTGCTGATTTGATATACTTTTTTAATGTTTTCCAAACTGAATTATTCCGAGTAAAAAAACATGATTCTAATTTTTTTATCTTGTATTTAGTGTCGCCGAAAAAAACTAGTTTCGATAATAGAAGACATGACTTGACGAAGCAAAATAATAGAGTAATTACGTAAATAAGTAAAGAAAATTTACAGACGAAAAATTTAGGGACAAATTTGCAAAATTTCGAAGAAAGGGAGTTGCGCATATCTGAAGTGTGTTGACCAGTTGGTGCACCCGAAACACAATACACGTAGAGAAATGACAAAACAACGTTTAAAATCCACGGTCTAATTTACATAAATACAAAAGCCCACCGCCGAGCAGTTCGGTCCAAAGAGTGTTCGCCGCTGAGGACTCCTCCACTCCGCAGATCCAGCGCTTTGCCTGCGAACCGCTCCCTTCTCCCTTCTTTCTCTTCGCGACGGTGGCGCAAGGGCTGTCGACTTTTAATATCAAACTCCCCTCGTCGGGCCCCTTCTCATTATTTTTAATTTTCTAACGGCCTGCAGCGGCGACGTGGCCGGGGGGGGGGGTGAGGCGCGGGGCGCGAGAAAGTTTGTGTGCCTGCGCGGCGCTCGCTGTTTTGGCGAAGTTGCAACCGCCCCCGCCTCAGCCAAGGCAGTTTCGACTCGCTTCCCAGATTCTCGTTACCAAAATTCATAACTCAGTCTCGACTCTTCTTCCTCCTGCTGACGTTGGGCAAAACTGTTTTTTGATTTGGTAGTTTTCGAAATCGGTCTTTCAGTTTCTTTTGAAACCACTGTGGAGGTGTCAGGTGCCAGAGAATAGGCGAGAAATATTTGTTTCGGGCGTGTTCGAGGCAAGAATGGTTGTCTCTCGCATGATGTATCAAGAGCAATTAATTTGTTTAGTGCTCAATTTTATCCCTTAAATTTATCATTTGAATTCTCGTCTAACATTCTCTCTCTCTCTTTCTCTCTCTCTCTCTCTCTCTCTCTCCCTCTTTCACTCTCTCCCCCTCCCTCTTTCTCTTTCTCTCTCTCCCTCTCCCTCTCTCTTCCCTCCCTCCTTCCCTCCCTCTGTCAGACACGCACATACGTCTTTTCTCTTTTGCACGTGTCCTGTGACATAGCGTTAACGCTTCCAGTTCGGATGCCGAGCTATCTCACAAGGGTAAATTTGGGAGACATCTGTTATGCAGAAGACCTTAGTTTTATAGGAACATCCTAGGAAAGAATATTCTGACAACCATTTACAAGTTGACTGGATGAGTATTCTATTTGGAAATAAAGAGTGTGTTTTCTATTACTTAAATTGTTCAGCTCAGAGAAAGTAGTGAGAAAAGATAGTCCATATGGCAGTTGATATTTGTTTTAAATTTCATCCTCGTGTACTTCACTCGTTACATTTCCCGTATATATGCACAAGTACTAATACATTATTTGTGAATAAATAATAAATGAAGAAAATTAATGAATTATATATTGTGCTTAATTCTAAAGCACAGTTATTGATTCTAAAATGTAATTTACCACTGTATTTTTCTCTTTTACAGGTAAGTTCCTAGCAAAATCTAGAGCAACATTTGTCATCGGTGAGTCCATAATCTTCAAAACTAGTATAAAAATTCTGATTCTAGGTTACAACTGTATCTCGACTTTACTAATGTATTTCCGACGCATACAAGAAATTAGATTTTTGGTTTCAATTAATCGTCTAATTCTCATTTGTGGAGACCTCAAGCTAACTTCAATACACGTTTTCAAAACTTAATTTTAAAATAAATTATGGATGGCATCATAGCAAATGCATTTGATTCTGAGGAATTCTTTTCTAAAAAATAATGCATGAAGATTTAAAACCAATTCATTGAGAGAGATAAAATGTGGGAAATATCCTTTAATACTAAATGTAGAAAACAACTTTTTGTGTTATTTTTTGAATGTGAATTTTTCTCAATTTTATTGGAATACTATTAGCTTAGGAGTTTGACTTGTCTCTGAGTAATGCATTTCGAAATAACGACTGGCGACCGGCTAAACCGTTCAGCGAGTATCTCCAACATTGATAATTGATATGCAAAAATCGATCTGGCTGATGTCGCGGCTCTTTGAATTTGAAAGAGATTTTAATTCTGAGGGGTACTTTACATCAAGCCCCCCGGGACATTTTCCAAATGTTCAAGTAATGGCTATATCGTTTTTTATTCAGTTTTGCTGGTGGACGGTGTTAAGGACGTTTAAGAGAACAGTGCAGATTTCATCCTCGTTGAAAACCCTGATTTTTCGAAAATTGCAAAAGTTCAAACTTTTTTCAGAGTTCTCCTACAACTAAAATATTAAATAAAAATTAAATATTTTCCCTTAATGACTGAATAGAATACTGAAATCTATTTCTCAAAGATAGATTTTGAAATAAGGTCATGTACAATTTTTCGAAAATCTGAATACTTACCGCGTACTTTTGCGTGAAAATAGGGCGAGAATGTACCTGCAGTTTAGCAGCACTAGTTTCCCATGGAAAAGCGTTGATGTTATAAAAGATTCTTTTGAAAAAGCAAATATTTTCTAATGCATTGTGAACGCAATAAACAAGACTTTTTATAAAAAAGTAAAATATTAAATAAATAATATTTGAAATATAATGTTGAGTTTATTTATTGTTTTTATAATTTATTGTATATTTAAAGTAATAATAATAACAACAACAACAAGTTTTACAAATAATATTGATGTTTATTACAAATATTCATTACATATTTTTATTATTGTATTTTTGAGTTCTCTTTACATTCAAGAACACGTGACTGCAATTTTCAAAACAACCACGTTCTTTCACTCATGTCAATAGTGATATGTTTTAAAGGGAAATCCTTCCTTTTTCTATTAGGATATTCTTTCCTACTGCTCCTAGTCATCTTCCTAACATTATCCTTCCATTTATGGAAGCAAACCCTCCACTTTCTTCACTATTTCATGTTATTCTTTGTCGAGGGTTATAACTTCAAATCCCTACGGGCAGCCATCGGGTCACAACAACCAATCTTTTTCCACGGAAGCCAACATAAACATGACGTTACCAACTGAACAAGTGAAGTTTTCCTGAATTTGACTAAGCTCTAATATAAAGGCTTCTACATTCAACGGTTTTCCACCGTAATCTCTTCTTTGATAAACTTGTCACTTCCACTGAAGTAATCAATTTTTATTTAATTTTGAAAGGATTTAAAGGAAAGGATTTTAATTCCTCAGAACTATGAAATATAAATTCCACAGCAATGTAAAATCGTACACAAGAAGTTGAGTTACGGAAAAAATGGCAAATAACAAGAAGTCAGACATAGAATACGAAGCGTTACACGTTCAAAAGACACTGTTCAACGAGGACCTATCAAAACTTAAGTTCATTAAACAATGAAAGAGTAAATTGAGGTATGAGAGAGAAAATTTAATCAACTTCGACAGCTAACAAGAAAATACAGGTTCCGCAAGCTGAAGAGGATCAGCATTTTTAGCGCTGGAGAAATATGTTACTCTTTGAGAATGAAAGTAGAATCCATGGTTATTTTTATATAACTAGAATAGATAGTGAGTCTTGCGGTACGATTGAAAAGTTGAAGGACAGGGCGAAGATGGGCGACAAGTCCGGCATTCTGAAATGATTAAAGATACGTTGGAATTACACACATTTTTAGGACGAATTCTTGGAAAATTAAATGTATAATATACTCTTTGGATAATTTTCGATGTACGAGGCGGTAGTCATATCGAATCAGCTTGCCCCGTTGTGTTTATTTTGCAGTACCCAGTTGTACATGACCGTGACTTTTTTGCGGTATGCGGATGATTGTCTATTTTGTTGTATGCGCACGGCAAAGTAACACGTTCTAATCAGTAAACAGGGAAGTTAAGTATTATTTTCCATGAACGAGTGCTGAAAAATAAATTTCATACTCTGGTTTCACTAAAACAAATCGGCGCTTTATTGCCATCTTCGAAGAGGTCTCCCAGCTACTCACTCTCACGCCGCCAGTAGTCGGTCCCACGCTCTCTCTTTCTGCAAACCAATTGCGATCGTCCGCGCTAACAGACGCCCTCCGAGAACGTGACACCGGGGGCAGAATGATCTTCACCCGGCGGGATCATCTCGAAGATAATTTACCGGGAGCGGTAGCTCAGTGCATCAACTGATGTCACTGCAGCGCCTCGGACCGGGAGGTCCTAGGTTCGAGTCCTGATGGCGGCAGGATTTTCGACACTAGCTTTTCAGCTAGGTCGCGTTCAGTCGCTGTCTGGAGGAGAATTCTAGCGGTCGGCTGCTCTGATGGGTAGTTTTCCGTGGTTTCTCCGATCAACACTAGGCGAATGGCGGAGCAGTACCCTAACAAACGGGCCACGGTCCGCGCGCGATCTTTCCTTCCGCTTCCTTGTCCTATCCTCTCCCCTTACACACACACACACACACATACATATACTAACATGCACTATACTACCACATATTCTGGGAGACCGGTCGAAAGCTTAGAGCTTGTCCTGGTTGGGGCGGTGCCCCACTGGTGGGAGAGTCTTGGTTAGGGGGAAAACCCACTAGCCGACGATAGGTCGGCGCCGGATCTCACCATCCAGCGGTGGAAGATCACCGCCATCTCCAGAGAAAAAACATGCACTACACTAACGGGACTAATGACCAAAGCAGTTGACGCGCCCGGAAACACGAAAAAATCAATAAATCGAAAGTAATTTATTTTATTTATTAGGTAATTATTGCACACATAAATTACACAACCTGATACTGTTTGGCTAGACCGAAGGCCTTCAAGCCATTACAATATATCCTAATTCATTCTAACTTTTCGAATTTCGGTGTTCATCACAGATGATTTCTCCATCGCTTCAAAGTCGCGGAATAGTGACCATATGGAAAGGCTAAGGAAATGGGGAAAACCTGCCATCAAATGAAGATTACATGCTAATCTATTCTAAACTATTTTTAAACTATTTATTTATCTATTTATTTCGTGGCGAGGGTGGCATGCATTCTCCTTCCAGTCTTTTGCCTCTTCAGCGGTGAGCAACGTCCCTTAGAGATGCAACCCGGCGCACGTGCGCGGAGTGACAAAGAGCTGATGGCACAAACCGGGAGGGAAAACGTGACGGCGTCGGAGACGACTGTCACGGGGTTGAGGTTCTACGGAGAAGAAATAATCCGCACTGTGAAAGACTCGTTTGCAGCCAACGGATGTCTGCATGCTGCATGTAACAGCTATTATTGAAAAATCGGCATAATCTGGTAATTCAGTTTGCTGAACCATTGTGGACGTTTATTACATAACTGCATTCTCGACCCACTTAATCAGGAATAAGTTCAACCTAAAATTTCCATTTTCATAAAACATATTTGTTTAAAGTATGATTCAAGTCGTCTTTGGATACATTTTTTTCTCAGTGTGGTTATTATAATTATTCCTACTATGGTAGGATAGCATTTTTTCTGTTTAGTGTTCTATGAACTGTTCATACATACCGACCCTGATCGTCCTACAAATAGGCTACGAGTAACTGTTATAGTGCGCTACAATAGTCCATTACTTCTCCGTTCTAATGGACCTGAAGTGTTACCGAAACGTGAAATCAGCAATTACACTGCGAGAGGCAAGCATAGTAGCTGGCGTTCTGCATGGACAAGTTGGAGCGAATCGCAACAGAAGCCAGAAGGTGCTCCAGAGCAGGGATTCCCAATCACCCAGTGAATCCTTATTGAAACGAATAGGCTAATGCAACCCTATGATCTTTTTTAAATGTATGTATTTTAAGTCGCTTTAGAAACAACTAAGGCCATTTGCAATTATTATTATTTTAAACATTATTATTATTTTAAGTATTTGATACGACACATAATGAATTACTATAGTTTTTACAATTTTTTAAAATATTTCGTCGAGAACGATAATTTTTAAATATTTAAACCTGAATTTATAACTTTCAATTGAATTGAAATTTTCCTTTACTAGATTTTTAACGACATACTTTTAACTTTTGAACATTTTTGGATAATGTGACTGGCCAATAGGAGTCCTATTTTGGGAAGATGTATTGCTCAATTTTCTGTAGATAGCAGTGGATGAGAGTGAATGAGAGGGGATTAGAAAAATATGTATTGAATTTACCAGTTAATAGTTCTGAAAAATAATTTTACACATCTAACGGAATTTTGGTTGTTTAAGAATAATACTCCTCTTTTATTACGTTTATGAGAGAAAGACGGAGCTATCCAATTTTTATGAAAATATGCAAGAATCATCTGCGTGCAACCAGTTGAGAATCAATACTATTTCAGAAGGGTAGGGGATTTTTTATTTTAGAGAGCCGCCTTCTCCCGTAAATATTTTTGAAAAAAAATTGAAAAAATGTTTTGAAACAAAATATGTACGTTTACCAATTTACACCCTATTAATGTTGCCACCCGTCGCAGCTCTCATTGTGCTCTCGCCGGTGGGCAAAGGGCCTTTGTAAAATCCAGCAGAACCCCGACAGAGCGCAGTATATACCCTGCGTGGCCTATTACTCTACACCTAATGTCTTTACCAGCAGGCTCAAGGTGGGCTCCAAGGCGTTAGGCTTTACACGCATCCCCCGCGGGCGTGCGAGAAGCCTTTGGTTTCGGATACGTCTGATCGTAGTATCCCGTAGGGGTGCTGAGTTCCCGCATTCTGACGCTGTTCTGTGCAAAGCAGTGCGTCTCAGTGCTCGCCGACAATGCGCGGCAGCTACCCAGCTGCATCTTTCATCGCTTCCTCACAGGGCTGCCAGGTAGTTGGAAAGTGAATATCACAATGCGGCATCTATTATTATTATTATTATTATTATTATTATTATTATTATTATTATTATTATTATTATTATTATTATTATTATTATTATTATTATTATTATTATTATTATCATTATCATCTATTATTATTATTATTATTATTATTATTATTATTATTATTATTATTATTATTATTATTATTATTATTATTATTATTATTATTATTATTATTATTATTATCATTATCATTATTATCATTATTATTATCACACTATTATCGTACGGTGGTAACATCAAATTATCGTCCATTTTATCGAACATTAATAAAAATATGGCCCAAAATTATCGTATTTTTTTTTCAAAATTTTAATACGTATTACTTCAATATTTTAAATTGAGAATGCAATCCATTGAGGATACAGCTGGTAATACAGAGATTTTATTACTTCACTATATAAAATTTTATTTACGTATGCTCATGTATATATATATATATATTCAAAATAATGAAATATCTCTTTTATTTCTGCATGTCGTAAGAATACGTGTACAGCGTTTTCGCTTAGCTTAGTCTATCTTATTCAAAGTGGAATACATTACACCGGACAATTTTTATTTGATTGAAAACTGCATTAATAAATTAACTAGAACATAACTGCAAAATGTAATGCAGTTTCAGTCGAACAGAATTTGTTTTTAGTGAGGAGTTTTTGCACGGGTTTTTAGCGTACAGCAAGCGACTTCACATTTAAGCTTCTGCGCATGCGCGAACTCGAAGTGATAGTGGAGAGCGCTATTCCGCCGGATTTAGCGGGCGACTTGTATCGCATTGTAATCGATCAATAGGGCATGTAAGATCGAATAATGCTAAAATGTATGCTGTCTTATACCTTTCTGGGGTCATTATTAAAAATCACATTGAAAACATAGTAGTCTACGACAATCACGTCAGGGCACAAATAGTACGCTTACTTGAGCTTATGTTTTAATCTATATTCAGTTCCTATTTCATTCATTCATTTCATTCATGAATAACTATATATTTATATGAATAAAAATTAAGTTTTTTTAAAGCTTAATGTGCTGTCCACTTGAAGATTTTGATGTTTTGTACTAATTTTCGAGTTGATTTCGTAGGACTACGCAACATTATATCTGAGATTTCATCAAGTTGTTTTCCCGTTAAAATTGTGAAGTTTGTCGCCCTTTCTCATTGCATCGTGAACTGAGCCAGTCTCATGAAATATATGTATTAAGTCCCGAACAGCATCGCGATGTGGACACTTGGAATTAGAAAAGCGCGCACGAAATTGTAATTTTAGGTTTTTCGTAAACTTGCCATTTTCATGAAAAACATGTTCCACCAAAAACGTTCTCTCTTCACTTATTAACATAATAATTAGTTAATAATGATGACAATAATTAATGCCTCGTCTCTGTATTGTGTCTAAAAGCACGGATCCAGCTCTCACAAGACTTTAAAAAATATGCCGATCACCATTACTACTGCGATTTAATTCTTCACTTGTTCTCAGTGACCTGGTTGCTACCAACATAATTGAAATTTTAAATAGGAGGCGATGTCGGCTCACTGCGGAGAGACATTTCTGGTGTACTGTAGTTGTAATATAGCTTTGAGCTATTTACATTATTTGTGAACAAAATATAGAGTTCATTTTAATCGCTTATCATGTTTCTATTATCATCTGCAGTTTATGACGATTTCCAGTGATATTTTGAATAGCGCGACAATATTCTGATTGGTGCCTAAGCTTTATGGCTATGGTAGAATATTATTTTGCTAAGATCACTGTTCTCTTTGGCTAGGACAAGCTTCAAGCCTTAGATAAAATGTTTTCGATACTTTGTTAATGTGATCTTTAATGCACGTAATGATTTAACTCCATTTGGATTTTGTTGCGAGAATAAACCAGGGAACTTCGGTAAACAGTTTTATGAATTTGTTTTGAGTTCTTTCTAATTAATTCGTGTGTGTGTTCGCTTTAACAATAGTGGCTAAATCAGTATCTATAATTCACGTATTCCAAAATTTACTTATATTATTGTTTCTATATATATATATATATATATATATATATATATATATATATACATGTGTATATATATGTTGAGGGTATGAAATTCCCAATCTATGACTTGTATTGGGAACTTTGGGTCGATTGCCCACCAGCTAGCTACAGTGTCCCCCACACCTGGGCTGAGTTTTTTTCCCTCGCTTAGGGAGTGAGAGACATGTGGCGAATATGACATATTCTCCTTGCCTTAACTAGCAAACTCCGCCTACCTGAGATTTTCTTCTTCACACAGCTACAGAAACTAAGACAATTTTAAAGGAAAGCTAAAACTCTCTTTTTGCCTCGACTGGGAATCGAACACGATGCGATAAATTTGTTGTACCATTGTATTGAGCAAACTGAATACATTTTTATAAAACAATGTTTGCTTGAGCTGAAGAATGGCCTCTGCGTGTAACTGAAGCGTCACGTGTGAATGCAGTCCCTTGCGGGTTCGCTGTAACTCTGTGGCCGCCAGTGCAGCCAACGCCCCCGCGCCTGAAAACAGAGACTCCGCACATAGTTGGCCAGCGCTGAGACGCACTGCTGTGCAGAGAACAGCGTCAGAATGCGGCTGCGAGAGCCATGTGATGGAAGACGCGTTGTCTGTTGCGGCCCACCACGGTGCTGCACCAGAGTTTGTTTGGGGGGGGGGAGGTTGTGTGAAAGCAGATGCGAATAGTTGCGCGGAAATAAATCGTTGTGACAAGCACTGTGGCTCTTACGCAACAGGAAATGTTAAACTAACGTGTTTACGAGAACGGATTCGCAGAGTTGCTTAGAGTTTTTACAACTTCAACCGAAAACAAACGTGACCTTCCTTTCATATTGTATTGAAATCAACGGCGATTTGATTACCGTGCGCGAACGTAAAGGGAAAGTGAATGTCGACATCATATCGTTGCGATAAAGAGAAACAAAACATGTGTTTACCGGCGAACGAGAAATATTGTGAAACACTGGTCTTCTCAATTAAAGCGATATTATGATAAATGTGCACACAAAGAGAATTGTTGTTATTGCAATATGTTTGTTTAATGTGGACTGATCGACAATGATGAATTTATTTCGTGATTCGGACAAAGATATTAATTGTGTGTAATATAAAATTTCTCATGGCGATATTGTACACGAATCACAGAACTATAAATTGTAGTTTGATTTTTTGTACAGGTTTATTCATTAAGTCCAGTTTCAAGAATATAGCTTCTATTGTCACTTATATTGTTGTGTAAAACACGCAGATACTTCGTAGAAGAAAAAATGTAATAAGAAATGATGCAATTAATAGAATATAATTTCAAATCAATTTTCATTACACTTGCAATATACAATAAGTCCGTTGACAATGGACAACTGGATTTAATATCACCATTTAACGCAGGAGTTACAAGATCGGATTAGTTCTAGAAATATTAGTTACTTGGTGAAGGATTTCCAGAAATATGTCATCCTCTTTAAAGTTGAGCATATCTCGCGTTCTTAGTTTCTTACACATGGTCCATTCAGCCAACAGATACTACTTGCAGTTTCTACACTTCACTGTGTTATAAACGTACTTGATGCTTGCTAGATGGGTCAATATTTTGCCTGGCAACCACACGACTGTCGTCACTTCCACAGCCGTTGCGAGTGCTGCCATCCCCATTACATCTAACCCTCTGCCATCGTGAACGCCGCTCCCTCCCCACCTCGTCTCTACAATCATCCATTTCTACTTCTCTACTAGTATCTTCATCGCAACAACAACGCGAGCATTTTCTCGTGAAGGAATTTTGATAAAATTGTCTCAACTAATGGCGCTATTTTTTTCTCAATTTGGTATGCCTCCCGATGTCTTTAAAGTACAAAATACGAATTATTTTTCGTGTGAAAATAGAATCAGATTTTACTTCATTATTGTTTTATATCTTTCCTTCGCGGATAAGGACCGACGGTTAAAAGTAACGTAATCTAAATCGATTGAATTTGTTCTTCCGGTTTCGTGAAATGACTTTCAATTACATTTTATCACTGTTTAACATCCCTATAGAGATGTGAACAAACAGTTGTATTACATCATCGAAGTTTGCTTTTGAAATAAGAGTTCATTTCTTTAGTACGATGTGTTTCTTTAGTCGTATATGCCACTAATCTACAATTATTCTGCTTATTCCACAAGCGATATTTGGTATCTAGAGCAACGAGAGCAGTTAATATTTTCATTCCGTTATGTAAAAATGTGTATGAACAAAACAAACAATGTCTCCATTGTATTAAATTTAAAGTGCTTTCCTTTCCACAGTTGCATTAAAACTCAACGATTGAGAGGTACAGCTTTAATGAATCGTCGAATGAAATTACTCTATTACTAATTTTCTTTTTGAAATTGTGAGAGGTACACACTGAATAAGGAGGAATGTCGCAGACAATTTTATTAAATTTTTGTTACCTGTATTTTATTAAAATATCTCTGTAGCTCTGGATTGAGCTCCTTTCGCAGTTGATCCGTAAAACGGAGTAATATTATAAGGATATATCTTGATATATTATAATAAATTTATTATAATTAATATATATTATAATAATTATTACATTCTGTGCAATACAGAGTTATCGTAATTAGGTTTTTGCACAACTGAGCAAAATAAGGTAAAAGGAGTAAATGATCAACACATACATGCACTGTTACTCAAAACTGTGAAAACGATAATGAAGAAAGTATTTTTGGACATTAGGATTTAACATTAACATCAGTATTTATTATCCTGATTTAACTTAATTTGGAAGTCATTACTCCAATATTCATACACGTATTGTTTCTAATTGCTTCAACACTAACTATATTTAAATTATGTTTTGAAACTGGTCTATTTGGCTTGATTTTTAACATAAGTCTTCATCACCACAGTCTTCTTTGGCATCTTCTCTATAATGCGTTGGCACGAGTAGAAGAGGATAGATCCGATGTAAACGTAAGCTTCCGTGGCTTTGAACAAGTCTCGATTACATTTAATGTATCCAATAACTTTGGCGTGTTCGATGCCAGGGCACAAGGAAATGCTGCATTTAGAGCAAAGGGTCGAGTGCCTGGAGCAATCGACAGCAGTGAAGGCAATATGGAGACGTTCCAGAAATGGGGGAGAGGGACGAAAAGGGCCGCATACGGGTCGCTCAGAAAAGACATTTTTCAAAAGAAAAACTTCGCGTCAGTACGGTATCTAAAATACCGCTTGGTAGTCCGTTAAACTACATAAATTAGTTTCGTTTATTCCAGTATGAACATAGGAGTAGATGCTTCAAGAACGAGGAAGGTTAGCGAATACCGGACAAAACGTAATGGATGTCACGTATTTCGAAGGTTTTGAAGATGTAGTTAAAATATTAATATTGATGATCATTAGGATGAAGGAATAAAGGAAGTACTCAAACCGCAGGTCTTTGAGGTTAGGGAACGGCATCCATCGCTTTGTCCTCTGCATTTCTTAAAGCCTCGGGGCGCTTGCCACCGAAATTTCTTATGATGCTCCTGCATCGTAAGAACGTCTATGGTCATTTGTCCCGTGAGTGAAGAGCAGTTATTTCCCGGAGTATCCCCCCGCTGGGGCCTGAGATCCAACACCGTTTTACAAGTCGACTTACGTAGTTTTCCCTCTCCAGATATCAAGCCTGTCGGGACAAGATCCCGCGACTTGGACGAGGTCCAATCTCTCGAATTGTGTGGTGTAGTGAAGTTTGAATATGAGAAAAGAAAGATTGCGTCCGGTCTGTGTCCCTTTTAAGGTTCTTACACCTGGCGTTCAGGTGGAATTGATCGGAGAAACGAACAACTACCGCCTAGAGCAGCCAAACGGTAGAATTCTCCTCCGGATTGTGGTTGAATGTGACTTACCTACCTGGTTTCAAAAATCCTCCACAATCATGACTCAAACTATAGAACCTCCCGGTTAGCGACGCGGCAGAAGCAATGATAAAATTCCACTATCGCCTTCAGTTTTGGGCCTTGATCTGTGTAATTCACTTGGCGTGGATTAAATAGGAAAGTTGAGGGACCTTGCAGCGGCTTGACTCCACCCATCTAAACCGGCCCTAAATCCTTTTATTATGTAAGTCTGTAGCAGCGTGTCAACTTTATCCTCACTGCTCCGCCTCTCTCCGTTGTCAAAACATTTTTTGTCCTCTCACTTGGTCAATATTTGTCTGCCATCAGATCCAAGCTCCCCCGAAAGCGCTTTTTGCTATAGCCTACTTCACTGCTCTTTAGAACATTGTAAAGTTACCATCCTAGGGGTCTGATGCGTGACGAGGCACAGATATTTGGGTTCTTGGGCAAAAATATATCGAGATATATTTCTCTGCCTGTCCAAATATCATGTCTTATTTCTTACTCCGTTACCTCGTTTCTTTGGCGCATTCTGGCGAACATCTATTTTGGCATGTTTGTAAGTTCAGAAAAAAGGTTAATTCCTGTTTTCCATCTTGTACAATAATTTGAAATATATTTATGAAAATATGGAATAGAATGACATTGCTCGGGCAGGGATGTTCCTAATAACTTCACTACCTTAAATACATATCAACAGTTGTATGTAAAAAAAGGCTTATTTTGTTTTTTCGTCGTGTATTGAAAGACAGTGCCGTAAATGCTCAATGCCGTAAAATACACCCAAAGTCCCTCGTGTACGAACTCACTGAAATTTATTTTACTTACTTTCCGTTTTCTACGCTCAGACGTGGCTTGACTTCTTCTGTGCACGTTCTTTCAGACTTGTCAAAACACTGGTCACATTCGATTCATCTGGACATGTCTCTACGACAGTTGACGATTGTTTGTCGTTCACTTCCCATGTCAGTGTTTTCCTTGTCGAGTTCACTGCCCTAGCCTAGCAATGGTCTTGATTACCTGCTCCAGTAATTCTTTTGGACGATGTAAATGCGAGAGGAAAGTCATATTGGCAGTTTCTGGTCTTTCTGAAGAGTCCATTGATCCATTAAATACAATGAAATCAGTGGTTATAGTTGGATGATTTTCATCCAACAAATCCATTTGTTAATTTTGACTAAGGTGATGGAAAACGGGAATTCTTGCTTCGGGAAGCTGTCTGAATAGTAATTTTATTTGTAATGTTTTTGTACATAATGGTCTAAGTGTAATTATTGTTTTTCCTTCTATAGAATTAATACATACCTAGAGAATAATCAAAATATAGAGGGTTCGAAACGTAAGAAAATTTAAGAGGAATATACAGTCTGTAAACAATTGGTTCTTAAAATTCAATATTAAATATCTACATAAATCTATTTAGAGTTATACTTAATGAAGCAAACTAATTTTTAGATTATTACTATCAGAAACTTAATCCATTTGTCTAAAATTCTACTTTCGTGGAAAGTAATAATGCAAACATTGCATGATCAATTTCATCTTGCAAAAGAGAGCAATTTACTGCTTCTTATTCATAATACAATGTCTTTTCTCGCTTCCAGAGGTTCGTTCGTATTTGTTCGTAAACTTGCTCGCAGTTTGTAACTGTTTATTTAGTTTTCTCGATGAATGTTTAGCATGACCGGTCCTTTCCGTTCCGCGTTGCTTCATCCTCCCGGCATCCAAATTCTACGCGTCTGAATGGTTGGAATGTGGTGGAATTGATCGAAAGAGATAATTTATTAGAATTTCAGACTTTTCTATTTATACGTTTTCCGGATTATAACATGCCTGCCTTAATGGAGCTAGTATTTTGAGTACTACAATATACACTTTAAGTTTGATACTTGATATACAATATACACTTACCACTCTTACTCATACAATATACACTTTACTTTGTGATATAAATACGCAATAAATGATAGCTGGATTATTTCCTTCCATGAACTAAAACAACGCTTTTAAAATTTTTAACCAACAAAAAGTTTAATCGAAAGGTTATGTGGCCATGGCCCATATACAAAGAATTTACAAGTCCATCTCGTATTTTTTCAACTGAGGCGTTTTCTTAAGAAAAACAAGCGTTTCTTATTGTGGAGGTTTTATTAAACAGTGTTCGACTGTACAGTTGCTTTTTCAGTACTTTTCAGATTTGTCGTTTGTTCTTCAGGACAGTATTTTGCCTGGCACCAGCGTTTTCCGCTCCAGAGATGTTTTCTCGTGGTACCCCACGACACGTGGGAACGTGTCTGGACTACAGCCAATAGAAGGTCGGAGGATTCCAGCTTTTGCGTTCCTCCAGAAATAATTACTCAGGCGGGTTTGCGTGATTGTACCTGATCTGCACATTGTATTCACGTATTTTTGGCGGTTATCACCCACAGAGGAATCTCGTAGTCCAATGTGTATCGTAGTAGAGAGTGTGGGATTAAAGTAGATCAGGAAAGATGGATTATTGAATTTCGAACGAAAAATAAATCTACAGTGTCGCATGCATTATGTATTGAAATGAATCGTATGATGTCGAGTTAAAAAAACAAAATTAGAAAATAAAATAATACTATACAGAATGTAATGTTTATTTCTGTACTACCGAAGAGGATCGATGATATTGTAAACATTCAAATTTCATGTCTTGTGTAGTGTAGTGTCTTCTGAATATTTCCATTTGGAGAAGTTTCTGACTATTGCTAATAGGGTAATGATATATCGAATTTGAATTTATCTTTCTTGCTAAGAGAATTAACCTTGAATGTAATTCCTGGAATGTTTTTCAGACCTAATTAATCACAGAATGTGCACCGTCCAAAATAGTGCTGTTTAGGGCATTAAAACGCAATCAGTTGTGTGACGGTCTATTCAGACGCGCCCAATATTTAAGACATTAATTAGGAAAAAGGACCCTTAATTTTATTATGTAAACATGGACGAACAATTGAACGTGCATTAGTGGAAATTTATTTTCGTTAATTTAATTGCATTCTCAAGAGCGAGGCTCAAAATGGACTATGGGATTATCAACAAATAGAACTAGAGTATATTCTAATAAACATAACGTATCGTAAAATCATACCGTTCAAACTTAAATAGTTAAATAGGTTATTAAATAAAGTTCATAATGGTAAAAAAACATTTCCATATTAAAAGAAGACAGTTCGATGTTCTCGAAAAGTAACGAACAAAAACTGCTGATATTTATTGAAAAAAAGGAAACTAGTGTTTAAAAGGGGATTACGAACAGTGCAAATATTTCGGAACATGTTTTGGGAATTATGGCCATGCCACAAGGTCTATTAAAAGAAATTTACATAAGAAGAAAGCGAAAATAAAGTAACAATAAAGTGGAAAGTCGTCTTTTGTCTTCAAACAACGCGGACTAAAAATCGAAGGGAACCTCAGAGGGGATCGAGACGCTCTGCGAGACGCGTCGTGTAGTCGAGTCGCTGAGAACTGAAAGTGTTTATGATTTGAAATGTTGAAATGGTTTAAGTGATGGGAAGATGTATTCTTTGGTTGATCCCAGATTTAGGGTGGCACGGTTCCTTTGGTTCCTTTTATGATTCATTATTTCTCGCGATTCCTATGTTTATAGTTGCGCGGTTCATTATAACAACTGAATTATTTATGTTCAATGTTAAATGAGAAGTCACATGAGAATTTGTTGGCGTGGAAATCTGTGTATTTTCGCATTTCAAGTCTTCTTCAAGTAGGTTTGTGTGTTTACTGAGATGGAAGGTATGAATATTCTTAAAAGTGAGTGTTCCCTTTAAAATAAATTCTCTTAAAAGTGAGGGACGTATATAATACAGCGTGAGCGCCGGAGCGACAGCGGAGGCGCGAACCAGGTCTCGAGAGCGAGGGCCGCAAGGCCCTCGCGAACGTAACACGTTGGATCCGTCGGGTAGCGACGTGCGGTAGCTCGTCGCGAACCACTTGGTGAAAAAAATGCGTTGGTTAAAGAATTGTGTAGGTTATAAAATTAAATTTGTAGCGTGAAAAATACGAATAATCAGTTCACTTAATGAAAGTACTTAGCTACGGAGATTTATACGTACAGGGGGCTTTGGAGCAGGGGGGGGGGTAGCTATTCTCCCGATCTACCTTTATTTTAAATAATTATATTTATTGCTGTAACATCACGAACTTAACTACGCGCGACTACTACGTATAAACAAGGATTCAGTTCATGGGGTCGATTCTCTTCTAATGAACCGAATCAGTGAATCAAAGGAACCGTGCCACCCTAAACTCGGGATTTACCGTATTCTTTTGTTTTGTGTGGAACATTGAACATGGATTGCAGTGATAGTAGAATTGCCGCGCAGCAGAAAGGGAAGTTCCGAAAAACATTTTATTCATTTTCAATTATTCGAAATTTATAAGAAGGCCAAGAATGTTCTAATTTTTAATATATTTAGAAGGACATGGCAGTGCATGCATTTATTCATAATCTATTGAATTGTTTTTAATCAAAATGGTAAAGTGCGCTCGTATGGATGTTAAGAAAATTGAATTGTATGAATGTAGGAGGAAGTGTGTTGTAAATGTTAATAATAGGGTATTATGTATTTGTTGTTTTGTTTCGTTTTATATGTATAGTTGATGTTATGACTCGCGAAGAAAATTTCGCCAACATATGAAAGAATAAGGAATAAATATAACCAAATTTATTCGGTTTCATAACAGAAATTTTAGGGAGTTATTATTTTAGATGGTAATGTCCTAGCAAGTACAGAGTAATTAAATTTTTTACCTCTTCCCGAAGCAGTAATAATTTTTATTTCGATTTCCTCTATAGGACCGATTCGCGTGCTCACGACCTTAAAAAAATCGTTTAATGGTGCTTCGCAATCGACATGTAGAAAGATAACGATTGATTATTACGAACGGGTTTGTTTGTATCATTTCAGGAAGTGGTTTAAAAAGGGATTGTGAAGATATATATTAATAAATAGATGTATAGAAACCATGACAGTTGTTTTAATTTCGTTTCCATAAAGCTTATTAGTGTTTCATTTATAGTGTTTGATACTTCGCTATAGTCTTAATTTGTTTTATACATTTTTTAAATCGCTACGTAGTGGAAACTCGTGGCAAACCTATGGTACAGCGGTATGGCGCTAGATTTCCAGCACCTGGTACCGTGTTTTAATGCTTGTCAATCCATATGAAATTTCTTTTGGGAAAAATGGTTTCTCGGGGTTCTCCCGTTTTCTCCTGGCTTGTATTCACGGTTGCTCCATCATTCCATTACTATATCGTCATAATCGAACATCCATTAAAACTGTTCCATTCAGTTACCGCCAAAGGCATTCATACTGGAATCTGTATAAGGAAAGAGGCTGTATACACTCCCAGATGGCTCTATCGTAGGTAGTTGAGCGTTATAGCCCTTTAAGACTTGGGATGCCTGCGCGTTCACTGGTTCACAGAAACAAAAGACTGAAGAGAATATTGAATTTTGCGCCTACATGTGATCGGCAAGCGCTTTTTACGATTTCTGTTTCCCATTCTTTAAGACTACAGAGGAGTGTGAGTCTACTTGTGGAACTTCTTATGGAGCTTGCTGACTGCAATTTGAAGGTCGGTATTAATAAGTACGAAGAAGTGGATTTTAATATATTTTCACTTACCAAACGATAACCCTTAATCATTTAAAGTTCTCTTTATATCGTTTATGTCATAACCTTCAAAAAGTATATTCCTGTTTTCCTTCTAAAAGTAATTAATAGCTAGTTAATTAATTACCAATAAATATAAGCAACTTTTTACCTGAAATTTTACTGATGACAGATATCCTCCTAAATACTATTGTACTTAAATTTCAAAACCGTGAAAAATTATATACAACGGACAGTCATTAATAAAAATAATAAAAATAAAAAATATGTATTTGAAATATCATGTGTGCGTGTAGAATGAAAGTTTCAATATTTTCCAAATTCTCATGTTCATTGTATATTCATTGGAGTTGTATTTTCTTCCATCTTGATTCTTCATACTCCGTGTTCAATGTATATTCTATTCATTGGAGTTGGAGTGTCAACGTGGCCTGCCAAGGCTGGTGAACGTTCCCAATAAAAAAGTATCTAGTGCCCGTGTCGTCGTGCCTGTTTGGCATTGTTTCTGCAGCCGTGACGAACGTCCGCTGTCCGCTGCAAATATGCACCGTTGCCTGCAGTCAGCGCGACGGAGCTCAATAATTCTCTTCGAAGTGCCCTATATCCAGCAGCGCGGCGGTATTTTGTCGCGGGTGTTGTGGCGGGCCTGGCCCGCGGCCAGCGCAAGCTCCGCGGTCGGCATCGGCGGGGGCGGCGGACTTTGTAGTCACCGCGGGGGTTAGAGCGGCATGTCCTTCGCGCGTGTCTTAACCGTGGGCTTCCGACGGGCTAATAATGTGCGGTGGATGGGCGGGATGTGGGCAGGACGACCGCAGGGAGAACGGGCACCTGGGTTGGCTCCGCCAAACAGCCCTAGGACGGGCGATGACGGCACCGCGGATGCGTCTTCTATTTCTCGCACAAAGCACTTTTGTTACGGCGCCATTGTTTGTTTCTGCGGTTATGTCCATGGGGGGAGGGGGGCTGCAAGGTAGAGAGCAGGCGAAACTGTTGAAAAAAGCTTGCGCTTGTATTTAAAAAAAATCTTTACGGGGATATGAATCCTTTGTGATATAATTGTACAATATAGTCTTGCAATGAGCAGGGCGTGTGCGATGAAAAAAAATTGCTTTGATTATTTTCAAACTTAAATTCTTTTTAAACCTCATTCTTGTGATGATTGGTGATCTTACAATATACTAGAGATGGTGCGAGTCATTGACATCGTTAATGTCACATGCAACTGGCCGCTATCCCGTTCTTTCCTATTCTTGTCTGTTCTGTAAGCGATACTGAATTCTTTGAAATAATAGAGCGTGATTCAAAAATACTTTTTCAAGCTTCTGGTTCCTTTTATAAAAAGAAGACATCAAGTTCATATGAACATGTGTCCCACAATTCTTGGTTTTCTCGTTATTAATTTATTAATGAATACTCATAACAACTCGTGAACACACAAAACGCATAACAAGGGCTCAAAATGCCCTCGTCGTTTGTCTGGTCACGCATGCATTCGTCGAATCATGGACTGTCGCACCCTTTGAAATACGCCGGGAAGGGGTCGAATGGTTTCGCAGGCTTCCATGACAAATAGCTGAAAAGTTTCTTTATCCAGCATGTTTTACATAAACCAATTGTTGTAGGTAACTCCAGAGATAAAAATCCAAAGATTCATGTCGGGAGAACGGGAAGTTCATGGAACTGGTCCTCCTCTACCTGTCCATCATGATAGTTACCAGCCAGTATAACTCGAACAATGAGGCTAAAATATTCTAAAATCCCATCATGCCTAAATTACATGTTTTATCTTATTTGCAGGGACAAATCTTCGTTTAGAAAATCGGGGAGAGTGTTCTGAATAAAGTCCCTATAGACTGCACCTTGAGTCATACTGAGAGATCGTAAGGACCTACCATACAGTCACCTACATCTCCAGACTACACATTAATCCTAAACTGTTCCTGATGTCTAGCCTGAACTCGAGCACGAGAATTACAATCTGCCTATACGTGTTAGTAGTGGAAATTTGTAATTCCATTTCTTTCAAACGTTGCCTCGTCCGTAAACATAACTGACGAGACAAGCAATGGGTTGTCTGCTTGTGCTAGAACCCGTCGACTAAAGTTATCCCGTGGTGGGATTGGCAGACCCTGCACACGTTGAAGATAAAGATGCGTTGATACGCATAAAGGTGCTTCTCTTGAAGTATCCTCTATGCTGTACATCGAGATGTACCATATGCTACAGCCACTTTCTTGTGCTGATACCTGGATCGTTTACCCACTGTCGAATTTGCCCTTCGAGAGTTCACTCGTATGAGCAACTCTTGGTCTTCCTCGGCCAATGCTCTGTGGTGCAATGGTTCCAGACTCAAGAACGCGACGATAAACTGCACCGAAGGTTGAATCACTCGTCTGTCTTCGCTCTGGAAACTATCTGACAAAGCCGTGCTGCCTGCTCACGAAAAAAAGTATCCTGCCGTGGTTCAACGAAACACTTGTAGTTAACTCACTGCTTGAACACAATTGAAACGTTGAAGTCAGACTAATTACAAATGTAAACAAGCCTCCATGGCAACACATCTCCATCCACGCAGAACACCATGAGTCAAGACCTTCTGCGAATGAAGGCATAGATGGATAAAGTTGTGGGGTTGGATCTGGAAGGGCTATGAGCGTAAAAGCGTAAATATTAATTAATAAATTAATAACGAGAAAACGAAGGATTGTGGAACACAATTTCGTCAGAATTGTAACCTTCTTTTTTCCGTAAGGAATCCATGCCCAAGGTTTGTAAATGTATTTTTGAATCACCCCGTGTATCACCGTATAAAAAGTTTGCATGAAAACGTTGAAGTATAGATCTGGTATCTTAGATCCACAAACAACAGAATTACGGAGTTTAGAAAAACCATTATTAGAGATACTGTGAATCGTTTGTGTTAACAGATGAATTAAATAACGAAATACATCTATAACAACCACAAATACATTATTTTAACGAGGGGCAGATACATTTGTGTACTTTTTGAAAAATCAAAATAATACATCAGAGTGGTGTTTACATCATGTTTATAGCACTATCCAAACAAAAACTTTAAAGGAAAAAATTAAGCCGTTTTTGATTAAATCTTTTTTTAAATTACCCAAATTTCTCTTAAAATTGCACGAAAACTATTAATATTTTCGAAACAATGTACATGGCATTAACTAAAGATCTAATTGTGATCATAAATTTCATATAAAGATAAATCTGCCTTCAATAACGTAGATGGGTCAAGATGTCCAAAAACTTGAAAACTTTTCCAATTTTCTAAGATTAAGAGTTATCAGTGCACACTGGTCCCCACCTTCATATGCGCGTTTCACTCTACTCAGTAAAGGAATTCAAACAAAAAAACAAAACAAAACTGGAGCCTATTTTAAAACATTTTGAAAATATTGTTGAGGACAGTTCCCCATACCCATCAAAATATCCGTGTGAAATTTTAGAGGTCACGACCTCAGCCACATCGATTTGTAGTTGTATATAACTGCGCCACTGCCCCGTACACGCACGGAGATTGGTAGCTCAGGGTGGTTTATGTTTGTTGTATTTTATTTAGATCAGGTTTCTTTTTTTAAGGTATGTAGGTCGATGGGAAGAGAGGTAGAGAAATGACAGGATAGGAATGGAAGGATTTCGTGGAAAAATTAGTAGTTTTTTAGTTTTTAGTTTGTTTTTTTAAGGTATTTAGTTGGGGAAGAGTGATGAGATTGGGATTTGGTATGGGGGAGTATGGGAGGGTGGAACTTTTGTTTTGCCATCATTGGTCGATGCGATGTCGGTCTTTGTCTATTTTCTCATTCGTCCTCGGCGGTCAGGTAATTAGAGGGGGAAGTTGAAAAATGTCTAGAGGGTGTTTTTTACACGAGTGTCTGGGAGGATTTCTGAGGATGTGCTGGTGCGGGATAATTAGGTTTTGGAATATAAGGTTATTGGTAAAATTTTGGATGGTGGATTTGGCAGAGTCGTGGATGCTGTTTAGAATGTGAGAATCTTATCTGGTGTAGCGGAGTGGTCGGAAAATGCTGCGATTTTGAACTTTAGTGATGTGATTGAGGTTGGTTTGGGAGGTGAATATCCATGCGGAATGGGCGTCACTAAGGATAGATAAGACGTAAGAGTAGTGTATGAGGATTCCTTTTTTAGAAAGAATGGATTGATTGGTTAGAAGCGGGTACAGGGTGTTGATGATACGGTGTGTTTTTGTTGAAGGTCAAACCATTTTAAGTGGTCCAGGGCTTAATAAATTGGTCGCTCGACCATCTCGAAAAAAATTCATATTTTGTTCATGAATTTCCTTATGTTTTGGCTGTTGAAAAACATCTTTCGTTTATTTTTATCGTATCTCGTTTAGAAATTGCGGCCATTTTTGTTTTACGCCGTGCGTCATTTTTCGTGTTTGGAGACATGTACTCTTTTCTAAATTATTCAGCTCTGTGTTGTTCTAGAATTCTGTAATAAAAGGCATTGGATTCAGTATACTCTAGCCTACAAATCGAAATATTATTTACCTACCTTCTACGTTTTTATTAGAGAAATATTTGAAACCAAATCTATGGAGCGCAAATGAACGAAGTTCCACTTTCAGAGAATAATTTCTGAAGAAAGAAATAGGATCTCAGTCTAATTTTTTCTGTGTTTTTACACGTAACAGTATGGTTCCTTTTTGTAAAATATCATTTATTAGTAACGTATCTCTTGAAAATTACTCTCAAAAATTGAAATTTTGGATTTTTTTCCAAATTTTCAACTGTAATATCATTGTTGGGGGGCCAGATAAAAATCTGAAAATTGCACACATACTGGATTGCTATGATACGAAAGTTCAGTAAAAATTTTAAAGATTCGATTTAACTCAAAGTATTTTTTTAATTGTAAACTTTTGCAAAAAAAGACTTCATTTCCATATTGATATGTTGTGACGAGTAGTAACCATATTATTTTGAGGCTATTTTAAACTAAAATCTATTTTATTTAAAATAATTAATTATACTTTATTATTAACAAACACAAAAGTTATCTAATATATTTTGAATGTCACTTTACTTTAAAACAAATTTACATTTTTAACATCTACGTTTGTAATTGAAAATACGGACGTTTTGATATTAAAAGCTGAATCGGATAATCTAAAATAGTTTATAAAAGAGAATATTATAAAAAATGAACAAAACGATGAGTTTTTTAGATTCAGCGTTTTGTGTATTTTTTCGCGTTTAAATTTGCAAATCTGTTTATTATTTCTGACCGTTCTTCAGAGATACGGACACAGTACTCCTTAGGTACACACAACGCGACTGAGTTAACAATGCAAGAGAATCAGCGAATTGTGTCAGTGCAGAGGAAAACATGGCACGTGGTACGGTATGGCTAACATGGCACGTGTCATGGGCGCCGCTCACTAGGGACGCTACTTAGAGTACACTCACTAAAATATATAATAAAAACCCTCATTTGAAGTATCCTGATAGGAGCGCAAATTATATGCTTGCCACGGGCGCCTGAATTCCTGGATACGCTTCTGGGTCAGTGCCGTTCAAGAAGGTACATGTCGTATTTAGGATAGTGAATGGAAACATGGCCGTGGGAGGAGTGAAGAATTATGTCAAGTACGTCGTGTGGGATGTTGTAAATTGATAGATTCCGGGGTACTATTTTGTAGGATCGATGGGTGGTTGTTAATAAAGTCTTCTAGGATGAGTCCTGTTCTCTTGTTCGTCCTGCATACCCATGTGGTCGATTTACTATTGAGGTCGCCAGCTAGGATGAAGGGATATAAAAGTTTAGAAGGACGTTTAGTTCGGATATGGTAATGGGATTGCGGACTTCTTGTATGCTGAAATGAGGATGATTGAGGTTGTTAGGGTACCTATTTGGATAGCTATGCATTCGCGAGATGGGAAAGGAGGTAGTTGGTATGGAATATGAGGAATGGATTTTCGAACAAGGATGGACGTGCCTCCACTTTGGGATGAGGTTCTGTTGGTCCGTTGTGGGATGTAGTTTTGAATGGTGAAGGGAATTTTGGGAATAACCAGGTTTCTTGGACAAGGAGTGTCCCGATGGAGTAATCTTTTCGGAATTGGGAGAGGAGAGATTTTTTCTGGTTGATTGCGTCAGGCGCTTTTCATGAGGAAAGGGCAAGGAAGCGGAAATTGAGAGCCATTTAAGGAGTATGGGTTTCTACTAATTTAATACCTGCCTTTAGGATTTTGGTGAAGATGTCTTCTGGGCCTCGGATGTCTTGGAGAGGTTTTATATTAGATAGGATCTTCTTAAGTTTAAAGGATTGTAAAAGGGAAAATAGATCTTTAAGGTGTGGATGGGGGAAGAGTTTGGTTTTGGGAAGCGAGTAGATTAGGGTCAGTGGCGGAAGCGTACGATTGTGTTGGGGTGGGGAGAGGTGGGAATGAGTGGGAGTGGAAAGTTGGAGGAGGTTGACTGGAGTTTTGACGTTGGATATGGGTTTGTCTTTGGAGTCGAGCTTGGGTGATGTAAGAGCATGAAGGGTCGTAGGCGGGGTGGTTTATTGGCAGTTGTTGCACTCCGGGATAAACTTAGGATTCTGGGAGAGTTTTGGACAGGATTCCGAAGGGTGTCATTCTCTGCAGTGGCGCACACCGTCGGTCGTCGACAGTACGTCTTCGTATGGTAAAGTTTTAAACAGTTTCGGCACTGAGGTATGCGGTCATTTGTCTTGTAGTCTTCAATATGTATTTTGTAGTAGTCGATGTATACCAGCTTTGCTTTAGTCGCGGAAATGTCGTGTCGTGGAACTTCAATTGTAAAGCTTCCGAGAGGCTGTAATTGTCCGTCGTCATCGTGTTTTTTTATCTCATAAACGTGAAAGGAGGTAAAGTGTTGTTTAGTCAGTGAGTCCTTGATGCGATCCAGTTCGTATCCAGCTGGTACTCCTTTGATCACAAATTTGTCTCTGTTCTCCTCAGTCGCACGGTTAAAATGATACGAGATGTGGGTGAAAAAACAATGGTTTCAGTCGTGGGTCGGTCCGTATAGTCAAGGCGGTCCCGTATTTTACTACGAGCTGTGATTGTCAGATATGGAATTAATAAGTCAGTCCTAGTACATTTAGCAATCGCTTGCTTGTTAGTCGTTTTCATCAGGTCTTTAGTCAAGTCGTTAGCGCACAATAAGGAGACCAGGTCCATTTTAAATTCTCCTGTTTTGGATTGGTCTTCGAAGTAGGGACGTTGGTGGGTTATGTTATTGGTCGTTAGGTTTGTCCTGGGTTTTGGGAGTGTCTTTTGAACAGTGAGGAGTGGGATCGTCGTCTGTTTTGCTGGGGAATGAGTGTAGGATAAGCTGATGATGATGTTCGGAATTTTTTGCTGGGATTTGTGTCGTCATCTTTTGGAGCGAGTCGGTCCGTGGCGGGAGAGTGGGAGTGGTTGCGCCGTGTTGACAAATTCTTGGAAGTCGGTCCAGAAGGTATCTGACTCACCAGAAGAGCATCAGGCAAAGCAGTGGTGTCCATGGCGTCGTCTCCCCGGTCGCGCTTCTACCTCCGCGATGACTCCATGGCAACGGCGTACGCCGCGCCCGGTGACCTCGCTCTTCTGTAGTCGCTCGTGAAGAATGTTGGTGGTGTGATAAGCAACCGTCCGTTGACGATTCGAAGGGAACGACACCGCGTCCACTTCCGAGGAAGTACATTGATTTATTTTTTTTGTGTTTTCGGGCGCGTCAACTGTTTTCATCATTATCCCTGTTAGTGAAGTGCTTGTTTTTTTCTCGGGAGATGGCGGGGATCTTCCCCCGCTGGATGGCGAGATCGTGCGCAGACCTACGGTCGGCTAGTGGGGTTTCCCCCTGACCAGGACTCTCCCACCAGCGGGGCACCGCCCCAGCCGGGACAAGCTCTAAGCTCCCAACCGGTTTCTCGGAATATGTGGTAGTGTAGTGCGTGTTAGTGTATATGTGTGTGTGTGTGTGTAAGGGGAGAGGATGGGACAAGGAAAAGGGAGGACAGATTGCACGCGGTCCATGGCCTGTTTGCTAAGGCACTGCTCCGGCATTCGCCTGGTGTTGATCGAAGAAACCACGGAAAACTACCGATTAGAGCAGCCGGCCGCTAGAATTCTCCTCCAGACAGCGACTGAATTCGCCCTAGCTGAAAAGCTAGTGTCGAAAATTCTGCAGCCGTCAGGGCGACGAACATTGAAGCGACGTCCACGACACGAAAACCGCGCGAATAAGAGGTGCTTCGTTAGAGCAGGCAAACTCACGCACCAAGTCGCACAGAAGCAGCGTTTTCGCCAGAGGCCTGACATTCGGTGACTCGTCGCCGGTCCGCACCCCTCGCTCGCTGGTAATAACGCAACCGGCCACGTGAGTGTCCTTCTTGGCTCGCGAACCTGGGTAGCGCCGTTAAGTAGACAGTTTTTGCGTTTAACGGAAACGGCTAACGTTAACGGTTATAAATAACGTTGAATCTTGTGTGGAGAGAGAGTTTAAGAGAGATTTTTTGCACAAATCTTGCTCTTACGCTCACGCCTGTAAGCTGCTGACATCTGGTGACATCAACATTAAGTTACACGTACATTTGGCGCCTTTCCGATTTCATTTATCGGTATTTCAATTTTGTACACTGTGGCTTTGACCTGGTACTTTGATTTTACGCCGTAAACATTTGTTTCTAGGAAAACACCGAGATGCGATTGCCAAGTGTTTCCAGGTGTTCTCTTCTTTTTATTCTGGATGCGTTGCTCTCTGCTATGGAAGAATTAATTGAAGTGTGTACTTGTGTACTATGTGCATATGTTCCAGGGAATATTGATATGGACGATGTCGAAAATGCAATTCCCCACGCAATTTTAGATCCACATCGACTCGGAATTATAGTCAGTAACATTTGGAACGTTGAATTGCTTCTTATTTGAAAGTGTTTCTCCGTTTGGGAAACCATAAGAATTTCAATAATCCTCCTAATCGGCTTTAATTCTCGTATAGAGAGGAAGCCAACACTTCCTTTAATGACATATAATGTTTTGTAGAAATTATTATATATAAACCTTTGTCCCCGATGGTGAATTTTATTTACTTCTCTAAGACACACTAAGAACCCAAAACAAGTGCTGGCAACCGGCAACTGTCAACCGATTCGGTACATGTTATGAAGCATGGCTTACCAAACCGAGCCCGGTTTAACGCTTATGTTTTCTACAGAGACCGTAATTGTTCCTCTCGTGATAATAGCCTGGTCTGCCTATCTTTAAGCGTCGCTGTGCGAAAGCTCTCTGTCTCTCGTTGCGCCACCGTTTTACGAGGTGTCCGCCCCGGGCGCCGGTTGCAGAGCGGCGACGCGGCGCGACGCGGTGCGCGCGGGGCAGCTGCGAAGTGTCGGTCGCCCCGAGGAGCGCGCGCGCGCTCTCTGGCGTGTGCGGGTTGGAAGCTCGCGGTGACAGCTGAGGGGAGACCACGCATCCCTTTAGGACCATCACACGTCCTCTGGTGTCACGCTGAAATGGATTCCCAGAGTTTTTAGGGATATTTTGCGCAGCATAGCGTTCAGCAATGACGATCGTCCACGCATGAATGATTGCCTTATTTTACGTGGCGAGACTCAGGCCATGAGGCCTGATCTTTCGTCTGACCACGCAAATATCGTTATGCTCATTTCACCTACTAGGGATGAAAGAAGGTATTACTTGGGCGACGAAACAGGCAGTTTGAATTTAGCTCAGAGGCTTTATTTAGGCTTGAGGATCGTTTACATGCAGTAAATCTACTAACATGGGACAGCCGGCTTTACTTCCCCTCCGAGGGAAGGCGTACGAAGGATTTTTTCGCCCTTAAAAATCCACGGCTTCGATCCGGTTTTCACTTCACGGGTCACACATGCGCAGATGCACAAGAGTGATTTGAAACTCGCATGCGCAGATGATCGATAGTGCTGTAACGCTTTGCCGTGCAAAATCTGACTATTGCATGTATTAGATACGACTCGGTTCCATGTTTTTCAATACTTTTCGATATGATTCTATTCTATTCGAGTTATTGAATATATTACAATACTTGTGTATTTCGTTCCATTCTATACGATTCGATACGATACGATTTGATTCTATTCGATGTAATCCAATTCTATTCGATATGATTGTACTTTATCTCAATATCGTACAGTTATTTCCACACTCCAGGTATTGTATGGTATGTTTACTTTCTTGGTCTTATTTTGTAAGACGAGAAAATGTCATTGTGGGCCGAAAAACGGCACATTTTTTACAGAAGCTATGGGCCCTGGTAACGAACAAGTTACTAAATCTTGTTCTTATGTATAGTAAATTACTTTCTCTAACACGTGAAGTCAGAATCCAACGTGTCTGTCTGTCTTGGTCTGACGTCAACGTTACGAACTAAACCGTTCATCCGATTTTCTCCAAAATTGATATTTATCGACCAACTTAAATGAACTAAAAACAGTCCGATTTTGAAATGGATATTTTAATTTTTGGGGGAGTACTTTACACAAAGCTTCAACATTTTCAAAATTTTCTCAAAAATCGGGCAAAATTCTTTGATTAAATTTTGTCATGGGATAGTGTAATGAACGTTTTAGAAATTGGCGCAGGGAATTAAGCGTTATTGTTCTGCAGTGTGTCATTATATGTTAACCTTTGCACTTTCAAAACTTTTAAATCTTTTGAAACAATTACTTTTTGTACTCCTCTTGTATAATTCTGTTATATGATGGCTACAGCCTGTTGCATAACGATACTCATTATGATACAGATTTCATTATGATACAGGTTATTGACCTAACACCCAGAAATTTACAAACCAAATATTGACAATTTAACATTGAGAATCGTTCTAGTAAATATTTCGTTCGATTGTGTACATTAAAATTGCATTTAATATTATAATGTGCTTGTCAGTTTTAATTTCTTTTATTATTGATAATTTTTACCTGGAATATTATTTAAAATAAATTGTATCGTAATTTCACTTTGATCCTATTTGCCTAGCACAGTGGTTGTTATCGGAGGGAACATTTGACTGTCATTAAGATCAGAGAGCAAGTCATTTTGTGAAATATGTTACGGCTGGGTGGTTGTCCTTAAAAACAGGGCAATTCTTTAGTTCAAAATGTCTAGTGAATCAGACAGAGGTGAAGTAGACACCTCCAGATATAAGAGAAAAGGGCAAAAATGGGGACATCAGAATTATTGCCGCAACTTTTGCACTCTCTCGCAGGCGGACAGGTAAACCAAGCCACCTGCCGCATGGTAGGGTAGGGAGCTGTCCGCTTGGTGGCCATGGGGCTGAATCCTGAATGTCAACTGCCACGAAACAATTTAATGTAAAAGTTTAACTTATAAAATTTACTATAAACCGTAGAAAAAGTACCGTGTAAAACTCGATGTAACTGGTATTAATACACTCGTGTGAAGTTTACGATACTCGCTTTTTGTGGAATCATCGTTTCTTAATGAATTTTTGTGTATCTGATGTATTCTAATGTATCTTCTATATTATTGCAGTTTCTAAGTAGTTTACTTTTCCCCACTTTTTATAAATAATTCATTTTTCCCAAAATTAATCGAAATTGAGTCATATGGATAAATAATCTATGATAAATCCATTTTAAAGTATCAATTATGTGATTTATCTTAATCTTGACCCCATTTAAAGGTGTAAATAAGATTTATACTGGAATCTAGATTCCAAATATTGTACTTATCAATACCCGGATTATACCCTTTACTGCGAACTGCCGACCGCACGCATTTCTTCACTTCCCGTTCTGTCCCTATTCATGTGCTGCGGCCTGGCGCAGAGCTGGTGCCCCTTCGCCAAATCGCTAATGGCCCGAGATTTGGACAGACCGCGCGCACCCAACTCTCAGGCCAACTTTCGAAATGGGTTGTAACGCTAACGACGAGGAAGAAGAAATGTAATATTTTTTCTTAGATATTAACCATTGAGCGGATAACGGATGTCTCAGCCTCATTTTTATCGTAGTTTCGCCGTTAATATTGAAGACGGGAGTGCCTAAAAGCATATTTGTTCGTTATTGATATCGAAGTCATCTGTACGTTTTTTTATAACATATCCCCACTTGTTCTATATGGCTGTAACTTACTTTTCTTTGAACTGAATGCCATTCTACTAATATACGTTACCCTGCGGGCAATGATGATAATATAGGTGGGTCCTGCGTAGTATCGATGTTGCACGCAATCCCTTAAATCGTGTACAAGAGCCCTTTGAGCTTTGGAGCTCTCTAGTAGTAAAATTTACCAAATATTAATTTGACTTCAAACGTTCCAAACACTTGCTAGCAGTTAGTTCCAACAATGGCCCTGCATGAACTCCATTTTGCACAATATGTTGCATAGTAGTATAAAACATTACGCAGAACTTCAACATGTGGTTTTTATGTAGTAGTTTAATGTCACAGGTAAATAATAATCATGCATCATAACTTTCTTGCTGTGAATGCGGCACTTCATAATAGGAAACTCATTTACGAACAAATAATTTCTCCATGCATCTCGCAGTTAACCTTGAGCCATGAAATTTCCTCGTCCTAAAGAAATAAGCAAGCCACAAAAGAAGAAAGTCTCCGTAACGGCTCGTGTGAATAACTCGTGACATTTTCCGGTCAAGGCACGTTACAAAAAAATCCGTTCTTTGCCCGGGCCTTGCCAAAACAGTTGGGAGGCGAACTTTCAAACAGTTTTGACGCGCGTAAAGCCAGCAACAAAAATCCGCGTGCAGTTTTGTTGGGGACGCGCGCGTCTCCTTGAAGCGGTTGTTCGCGCGGGCGTGGCTCCCTGGAAATGACCCCTCCCCCCTGGGGGGAGGGGCTAAATTTAGGAGGCCGAGCAACGGGCGCGAACGACCTGGCACGGTGCGTTGAAGACGGTGCTCGCAGGTGAACGGGCACTTCTCTGTCAGCCCACGGGCCGCGGCAACAGACGTAGGGCAGCTGGTTTCGCGGGTGCGACACGCATGCGCTCATCCACACACACCCACATCCTCGTACACGCACGCATTCACACGCCCCAAAATACGGCAGCCGTCAGAGGTGACTCAGTATTCTATTTCACCATTGTACGAGGGTCGCTACGGTAGTTTTGAGATATACTGTGCAGCGGTCCATTACTACCTTTTCCAAGAATGTAAATCGACCAGTGTCTGTTCTGAGTAAAGTTTGCAAATTGGAACTTGCTGGGCTTATCGCTGTTGCTATGTGGCGTTTCTTTTTGTTGACGCGGCATTCAGCTGTCAGAATAGACCCAACAAGAGAGCACTTTCGTGCAATGATTCTTCATGAATTTAAAAGTAGTTTAAGCGAATCTGAAAGAATAGATTGTTTGCAGCGGGCCTACAGGAATCTTGCGCCTTTCCGTGCGACAATTTTTTAAAAAATTATTATTTTTTTTAATTTGTTGCGTCTACAACTTGACGCAACGCGTCTCCAAGCCCCTTAAGGGGCGTTGAGCGCTTTGCGCTGGGGGTAATCCTTCATTAATGTGTGCTAATGGGGAGTAATCCTCCATTACTAATATGTCACGTCACGTCGCAGTCAGTTGTCAAGAGGACCGCCAGGTAGAATCTCCGCGTACGCACCACCTGCGTCACTACCCAGCGGCCAGAATTGGGAAGGAATAAGGATAGGCGTAGGGTTTGGGACACTTCACAGGGGTTGGACTACCCCTAGTGAAACAGCCAAACTCGTTTTGTTGGAACAAATTTTTCATGAGATTCGACGGGAATCGAACCCGGACCTCGGTGGTGAAAGACTAGTGACTTCGCTATGTGCCACGAGCGGGCCTAATTTTTCGGTGGTTTCAAGAATTCAGAATAGGCAGAACTTTGCAGTAAGACGAGCAGAGGAGCGGGCGTCCGGCGACTGCAGTGACTAAAAAAAAACATCGTCGCTGTGGAAAAATTGGTGCGCAAAAACAATCGCGTGGCATTTAAGGAGATTGAAGGGTCTCTACCGATTGGATCGCCGGCAGTTTCCAAAACCCTGCACGAATATCTTCGAGTCAGGAAAGTTTTCAAATTTCGTCCACCTGGCACACTTCAAAGATAGTCCATTTTCTGTTTGCAGAATCAAGTTGAAATTAACACGGGACAACTCCATGTTCTTATAAAAACTTTAATATCTAAAGAACTTGTAGTCTTAAAACTAATAGATAATGAAGTCTGTAGCCATCTCAACCCTTAATTTAAAAAAGACAACGTAGTGTAATATTTCTCTTCCCTATTTTAATTTTAAAAGTATTAAAACTGAAAATGATACCTTTTGAACATGACTTCAAGAAATTTACTTTATCTCTTGCTAATACTCTTTTGGATCGAAAAGCAGGGTCTTGTCTGTAGGGGCACTCACAGTGTGGTATGAAGGTTGATTGTAGACTATAGTTGGGAAGGCATCTTTCCTCAGTTTTTGTTTCCTTGGAGGAACAGTAATTGGATCGCCATCAACCACAAACACATCCTCCCTATAAAAAAAAATTGTCCTCGAAATGTTTATTCACACAAATGAGTTTTCTGTCACTACATAGCAGGCACGGTGAATGCTTTTCACCCAGTTGTCTCGCAGCATCTTACGTTTCGGGAACTGAAATGTTGAAATTTCTGAAACATTGTAGTTTGATCTAGTATCTCCCGGCACACAATACGCGCTATCAATATTCCATAGTCACTGTTCAGTGAAGATCACTTAACCACAGAAAATTGTCACGATAAATCACAATTAGTCACGACCTCCACTTCCACCGACTCAACCTCCACTTTCACAGAGAATTACTTAATCCACATTTATGTATACCCACATTGAACGCACGTGAAACACAAGTCACAAGCAGCAAACTACAACTCAACCAGTGCCGGCGCCATTTTGCCAGGTATCGATACCTACATGAAGGTCTGAAAAACGAAGATTGTCTTGACTCTATGCATTTGTCTGGCGGATAAGCCTTTCACCGCAGGAGCTCGGGTGCGATCCCCAGCCAGTACGATTTGAGGAGGACAAAGCAGATTTTCTTTCGGTTCTCTCGTTTCGCCTGCTTTTCATTCCAACATTTCTTCGTCTTTGATCACTTCGTCATTGTAGCTATTATCTACTCACGATACTCAAAGTCCTTAGGAGTTTGACGGGCTCCAAATTAAAAAAATATAAAAGAAAATAATTAGTATATGATTGTCTTTCATCTTCATATGTTCTTACAAAACCAGTATAGTTTTGTAAAAAGTAGTTTAGTTTTGTTAGTAGTAGTTTAGATTCACGATTCAAAAATTCCATGCAAATGTGATTTTTGAGTTTTTCAAAATATTATTTCTTACATTGAATAGTACAGATCGAAAAGCCCACAACTATTTCTATTGTCTGTTATGAATCTGGATGATAACTAGCGGACGTTTGAATTGCATTAACTACAATTTAGACGGACGATAATACCATAGTGAATACTGATACGATCATAAAATATTTTGAAGATGAATATCTGCATTATTATGCAAACATTGCATAAAATGCAAACTAAAGTATTTTTCGTTATCATTATAACACATCTAACCGCCAATATCACAACCAGGTTTTGAAATTGCGGTATCACAAAAGTTTATTACACTAGTGCAATACACGGTATTACAGAAACGGCTTCTGCTACAATTGTGAGAAATTGGTCACGAATGTTGAAGTGTATACATAGTTTCTTTTGGTAATACCAAACACTTTTAATCTTCACAAAACATACATCTGCAGAGCAAATAATAAAACATTCCAGTTACAGTTGCTTTGTAAATTATTCTGCTCTCATTTGAAATGTTCTCTTTTAAATGATTTTTTGAATGTGGCAAAGTTAAAACAGACATATTTGGATCATTTTTGCCTTCTTTGTTTTTATTGCAAATATCCGCAGGACTCCTCTGTAATAAAACCCATTTTTGTTTGCAATGGGGAGGAAGATGCGACGAGCCCGAAAATCGTGTTATTGCTAATATTTCCGACTCCAAATTATGTAAGCGCTAGAAGGGTGTTTATATAGAATATTAAACATTCGCGCTTTGCTTGCAAATGCATATGTTCCGTAGCGGAAATGCATATTAATGAAGTTTGCGTGTGTTCTAGAAAAACGAAAACTGAAAATGAAGCATTTAATCCAGAATGGGAGGGTGTCTACATACACTCCAGTGATGTCTCTTCAAGGAGATTTTCTGCGTTTCATTGACCTGGAGATTAATGTTACACTTAATTCTAGGATGTATAGACCTGATTTTTTTTTTACCTGAACATGTAGAGTTTGTTTCTTGAATAGAGAAAAGTTCAGTTTAAGTAGTTGAAAGGAACCGAATTTGGAGAAGAGTTTTGATGATAAATTATTCTGAAGATGACTTGTACCATTCTTAATCAGATTTCTTTTCGATTTTCTAATGAAGTGATTTTTCCATGTCAAATTGTTATCCAAGTGTATGCTAAGATATTTGACAGCTGAAGCCTCTATGAGTTGTGTGTCATTTATACTAACTTTAGGCAGTGCTTTCTTATTAATAATAATGTAATATGTTTGGATTGAGATGCATTCATTGATACTCGCCATTCTTTGTTTCCATGCTTCTATTTTTTCTAAGTGTGCTTAAAAATGTGAAGAGATCTTCATCTACTGCGATAGGTGTGTCATCTGCGAATGTAGGGAGAGTAGTGCAGTCTATAATAGGCAAATCGGAGGTTGGTATAAGGTGTAGGAGGGGCTCCAGGATATTTGCTTGTGGTACACCTGTCAGAATAGTGAGAAATACCCTCCCTTTATGATATTTAATATTACTAAATCTTGATACTATTTACAAACAAATATACAAAAATTATGAATGGATTACTTCATCTACTTGCTATTACCAATATTATTATTTCTTCCGTTGCCCTGCTATGTTCGTAAATTCTCTCAATGTTAAACATTATTTTATTAATTTCACTTTCAATTTTAATCATGGATTTCGACATACAACATTTTACTCCTTACCCATTGCATGTGAACGTGTAATTCTATACAGAATTAAGATTCCTGGAAGTTCTATTGATTAAAAACAATTATTAAATTGATGGCAACTTCTAAAAATTATCATCCTTTTCTTTTCTCAAAAAATAGAAATGTTCAATATTAAGCGATGAATTCTCAGATGTTCTTCTCGGGTGTGTTCGGGCTCGATGTTGTCCGTGAGATGTCCTCGATATCTCTATTATCGCGTCCTTGCCTGCCATTAGAACATATTAAAAATGTTACCGGAATATTTCCAACTATTTTGAAACTTCATAGGATTCAATAATTTCTATTAAATTAATACGCGGCCGCGACTTGCTCTGACTGCGCTTCGGGTGAAACACCTACGCGCAGCTATCTTCAGCTGACATATTGAAAATTCCCATCTACGAAGCTATTCTAATAGAAATCCATTCGAAACACGGAGTTCACTTGAATTCAAATCCCAAGTTACAATAACAAAAATTACAATTATAATTCAGTGCAAATAACTCCTTCGACTTCTTTCTCTGCACAATGACAAGCTATCAAAACTAATAAGTTACCCATCCGTCTATCATTTAACTAATAACCCAGTCTATACTGAGAAAATATTCACACCCCATTGGTTGCTTTCAATGTGTTTAGTTCAGTAGCTTTCGAGAGAGTCATTATTTCAATCTTTCCACAAAATCACGGCTTTCAATGCCCTCTTCCCACATTTCGCATGTAAAGTTTCAGGGACCGGGTCTCCCCAAATAAACAGCGCTATGTCGCCTAGCATGCTATACTACACTTTGTTTATTGGTTGTCCTAACAACGTATATTGTTTGATTTCTCAGCCTGCAAACAATTGCATCGTATTACTAACGCTTGATGCCGTTTTTCCCAATTGAAAACGGAGTTCCTGGCTTATCACAATATTTTGAATTCTGCGAGAATCTTTTATTCACTTGAACAAAGTGATCACTTAGATATGATTGAATGAGAAGGTAATGTGAATGTGGTAGGAATTATATTATCCTATACTATAGTAGAGCTTCATGCCAGACTTTTTCGAATGTCTGCTAGATGTCAAGGAAAGCAGCAGAACATTATATTTTCTTCTGTAGACATTGGTATATTGCTGAGTTTGTTCAATTGTTGAATGTCTTATCTAAAACCATATTGAAAGCTCGGAATTACATACCTGCTTTGAGACTTAAGGCGCTGCAATAAGAGTTTTTCGAAAACTTTATAGTCGTATCATGAAAACGTCATAGCACGAATACGATCAATTTTTGTGCCAGAGTTGCAGAGACCCTTAGCTATCGACCTTTCCTCTAAACACTCATGCAGAGAGAAGCCTAAGGAAGTGGGATTCATTGATTAATTGATTAGTGTTTCCGAGTGCAATAACTGCTAAGGTTATTAGTCTGGCAAATGTATTGCATATTTTCATCGCGGGAGATAGCGATGTTCTTCCCCGCTAGCTGGCGTGATCCGGAGAGTACCTACGTTGGCTTGCGGGGATTTTCCCCAAGCAGCACACCAGAAGGGCCCCGCTCAGCCGGGACAAGCTCTAAGCTCCTGACTCGTCTCCCGACAAGTGTGGTAGTGCAGTGCATGCGAGTGTGAGAAAGATATGGCTAAAGGACAAGGAAGAGGAAGGAAAGATCGCGCGCGATCCGTGGTCTGTTTATTAGGGTACTGCTTCGGTATTCACCTGGTGTTGATCTGAGAAAACTCGGAAAACGTCCGATCAGAGCAACCGGTCGCCAGAATGATTTTCCAGAGAACGGCCAAATTCGACCTAGCTGTATAGTTAGTGTCGGAAATCCTGGAACCGTCAGGACTCGAACCTAGGACCTCCCGATCAGAGGAGCTGCAGTGACATCAGTTGATGCACTGAGCTACCGCTCCCGGTATCGACGTGGCAATTGCTTGGTTTTCTAACCATAGAGGATGGACTCTTTCCCGGCGCATTGTGAGTGGCGCATTATTTGGACTCCGTCACCGGCCTGGAAACCATTTGGGCTCCGTTACCATCGAGACTCGTTCCTTAGGACCTGCCGCTCAGAGGCACTGACAGCCGTCGATGCTCTGAGCCGTCGGTCCAAGGAAGTGGGAGAAATGTGGTTCGGGCGCCCGAGTGGGCGGCGATTTTTGGCAGCAGGTGGTCGGCGCGGCGCCACGAGGCGGAGGTCGCCACCGGCGCAGTGGACTTGGCGCGGGCCGCGGTGCGTACGCAAACGCTGTGAGACCACGCCCCCGTCCCCCAGGGGGGAATCAGGACCGCGCAGGCGGGCATGTTTTCTGGCAGAGACTAGTAAACGACCACCCGGGTCCTGAGCTTCACGGCGGCACTCACGTCGTTAGCTTCAAGGTGGAGGCAGTGAGTACGCTCAGTGTTGCCGGTTCCCCGGTCACTCACAGGTGGGCCCCTGACGCGTCGACCTTTTTAGGCGGGATTGGGCGAAGGGCTTCATCGGAATGACCCGGATCCCACATACAAAAGTCCGGACGGAGACCACAAACCACCCTGTCAGTTCGTTTAGGTTTCGGCGGGAAGGTGATTGCAGTACGGAGACGGGAAGGGACTCCAAGCCACCCAGAGCTCAATTCGGTAGGCCCCTTCTTGAGCTTGAGCTTGAGTATTTTGACCATAGAGGAGGGACTCTTTCCCGGCGCATTGTAAGTGGCACATTGTTTTGACTCCGACACCGGCCGGGAAACCAGGGCGGCCCGAGCCAGGCATTGAATAAGAAGGTTACCGAGAGGGTAAACTGAATTGTGGTGCGATCCAAATACGTACCAGCCAGTCAGCGTTCTTGATCGCCGTCGGGGGACGGGGTGCGGATAGGGGTAACGCATCCCGGCGAGCAATCCTCCTGGTAGATCAAGGAACAGTGTGGCGAGGTAGAGCATGCGCGGCATAATACTACACCCACGCCCCCGCGGTCGCGCCTACTGTTGGTTGGTGATTCCGGGCGCGTCAACTGATAAGGTCTTTAGGCCTGAAAGTGTAGCGCAAGTTTTATCGCTGAATGTGGCGGAGATCATCCCCCGCTGGATGGTGGGATCCTACCGTCGGCTAGCGGGGTTTCCCAACCACGTATCTCCCATCAGCGGGTCACCGCTTCAGCCGAGAAATACTCTAAGTTCCCGACCGGTCTCCCGGCATATGGTAGTGTAGTGCATGTTAGTGTAAGTGTATGTGTGTGTGTAAGGGGTGAGGGTAGGACAAGGAAGAGGAAGAGAAAGGAAATATCGGGCGCGGTCCGTGGTCCGTTTGTTAGGGTACTGCTCTGGCATTCGCCTGGTATTGATAGCAAAAAATGTGGAAAACTACCGATCAGAGCAGCCGACCGTTAGAATTCTCCAGACAGTGTGAATTCAACGTAGCTATGTAGCTAGTGCCGAAAATCCTGTCACCTGTCGGGACTCGAACCTAGAACGTGTTGGTCAGAGGCACTGCAGTGACATCAGTTGATGCCCTGAGCCACCTCTCCCGGTACGCGAGCATGGACCCCCCGACGCGGAGTGGGTGGACGCCCCCGGCGGCAAGAGGAGGCCGACGACACTCGGACGACTTTTATGCAGTCGTAAAGAAAACTGTCAGCGTTCAGAAATAGCTTCAAAAACCGTACCGAAATTTTAAGAAATGTATGTTTTCTTTCTGCTGGTCTGTGTAGTTTCTGAGATTGAGTAAAGCAGGTGGTTTCGCCAGGTGGTTCCAAAACGTGCGAAATTAAACATTACCAAAAGTTGAATATTTAGTAATTCTTCGCGGTGAGAAAATGTTTAAAGTGACACTGCTCTCGGTTTACATGTGTCGGCGAGTGCTTTGTTGTGTTTAGAAGTCATAAAAAGAGGTGCTGTACGAGGGTGTTCAACTAGCGCAACTTAGAATAGTAGCACCTTAGAACAGCCCGGAAGTTTTATTATGAAATTTCTGTAGAATATAAAATCGCGCAATTCCAATAACTGATAATAGTTCAGAGTTATGATAAACTTGAATGAATTGTGTAAATTAGCATGCAGAGAAGTGACTTTGGAGTACTTGGATTCATCATTCACCGGTCAATTCTTGGCTTCAACGCAGTATATCCGGTGACGACGATTAAGCCATCAAATGCTGCTAATTTTTACAATGTTCATTCTTTGTAATTTTGGAAATTCAGAATTTGGTGAAAGTGTGACCAGTTTTGCTTTTTTACTGTCCTTTAATTCATACAAAACCAAAAATTTAAAGAAAAATCTTGGAGCCGTTGTCGAGGAAATAATCATTTAAAAAAGCCTACATTTCACGCAAAATTACGTGAAAACTACTCACATGTTAGAAAAAGTGTACATGATCTTATTTCAAGATCTCTTTGAGCAATATGTTATTCAGAAAAAATCTGCATGGCCAATATTGTAGTTGTACGAAAACGCCGAAAAAAAATTGAATTTTTGCTTCTTCAGCAAATTCAGACTTTGCGAAGAAAATATACTTGTGCCTTTTTTAAGCTTTCCATACGCTACCCGAAGATAAAGTGTAATAAAAAAGTTCGTGGCTATTGTTTTAGAAAATTTTGGAATGTAAATGGAATGTAAAGTATCCCCAAAATTTTGGAATGCAAATGGAATGTGCAGTACCTCCCAAAATTAAAATATGCGTTTCAAACTCGCAGGGTTTTGAGTTTTATTCACATCGATCGGAGGTATCACTACACTTAGGAACAAAGGTTTTTCCACATTTTCGTGACCTGAACCCAACAAAATGAGTTTTTCTGCCGAAGAATCGGCGGCGTGCTTTTGCGTTACAATAATTTTTTTATTACATACAATAGAGAGGCGAGAAAGTAGAACTGTAGACAATACGGTACGTGTACAGTTAAATTACTCTCATGTGATATTTTTATTTGGATGAAGGTATCCCAATCCAAACCCATCCATTGGTGGTATCCCATCCAATTTGATTTCTATAAAAATTAACTTTTAATAAAAATATTATACAAATATGTGCGTGTGGTTCGTGGTTAGCGTGGCAGCTTTCCGTGGTGCGATACCGGGTTCTATTCTCGATCGGGGCAAAAATAAAGTTTTCCATTACAATGATCTCATTTTCTATATCTGTGCGTCGAAGGGAAAACTCGGGATGGTCAAGAAGGGCCTATGCAGGTTACGGTGAAGGGAATACTCCATGTTCACCACGTCTCCCTTAACCCCAAGTGCATATAATAAATCAAAACAGTGCCCTGGAAACGCCTCTAGGTTGCAAATGTTGGATTAATCCGACCCTAAAATGCCAAATATATACATACAAATATTTCTATAAAAGTTAGCTTGATGTACAAAAAGTGTTTATCGTAAAGCCATGTATATGCATGTGCATGTATATTGGACGTAGCGCAATCAATGTGCATAAACTATAGAATAATATTAAATAAAATAAAAGGACAGTATCATTTTCGCGAGAGGGCCTTGTGGTTCTGTACCGCATCTCCTGTCTGCGCCACCGCCACAGACGCCGGAGATCTTCCTGAAGGCCCTTGCTGGAATGCGCAGTCGAAAGGGGGCGGGGCGGAGGGCGGCGGGGCGGCGCGTTGCCAGCGCTGCGTAAAATCGCCGGAAGCGCTGCCAACGGGAAGAGGGGGGAGGCGTCGCCAGGTGCATGCGTCCGCACCTCTTGGACCGCGTGCAGGAAACCCGCAAGCACTGCTCCTTCAGCGGATCTCAACAACAACAACAACAACAACAATAATAATAATAATAATAATAATAATAATAATAATAATAATATTTCGTGCGCTTGTTTTCGAAATTTATATAATTACGAATGTATTTTCTCTCAATGTGTGGAAAATATTAACTGATGTATCTATTAATCGATGTCTCTATTAGCGAAATTCTCTATTAGTCGAGGTGGTAGGTTTGCCGAGTTGGTGCGTTTGCCGAGATGGTGCGTTTGCCGAGATGGTGCGTTTGCCGAGATGGTGCGTTTGCCGAGATGGTGCGTTTGCCGAGTTGGTGCGTTTGCCGAGTTGGTGCGTTTGCCGAGTTGGTGCGTTTGCCGAGTTGGTGCGTTTGCCGAGTTGGTGCATTTGCCGAGGTGGTGCGTTTGCCGAGGTGGTGCGTGCTCCGTGTGTTCCGTTAACTACTCATTAACGGAAGTTACCTGGCATCGCAGGTGCTTGCCATCCAGAACAGTTCTGTCTTTAGAGTATATCGTCCTATATTATCAGAAATGTAATTTCGATTTCTGTGTATCGATGACATCTATTTGAATATGTTTCTCATATCTGGCGTTGTTTATGGGCAATCAATAATAAGTAATATATCTCAGCATATTTTATTAGACGAAAATTTCGTACAACCTGCGTACAAATTGCGTACAAGCTACGAGTTTCCGTAATTGAATCTTCACCTTTTCTTGCAAAACATAGTAATCTGGAAAGATTATACTCCTTTTGACAGAGAGGGCAGATCTGAAGTTGAGCATGAAGAGACATCTGTTTTTGGTTGATTGTAATATCGAAGTTCTGCGATAATGTTTTTACACAATGGGAAACCTTTTTTATGATGTGTTTGTAACATTTTGAGTAACTGACATTATTTACGTTTCCAAATTATTTGAGTGAAATTAAACACCAAGGAACACGTTTAGTTGTCATGTCGGATATCCAATTGTGATCCACAACATGAACATCTAAAAATGTAAGTACACTCAAAATTATAATCCTTCATCCATTTAAATATCATATCTACGTTATAAGTTGCTTAGAATCTTTTCTTTAGCTGCAAATATAACCACTGTCATTAGTTATATTTGCAGCATGAAGTGCTTTCGTCTCGGTTTAATTTAAACAAAATTCAAGAACTTCAATGTTGTATTAATTCTTTTAATCATTGATCATTAACAACATTGTTATAAATGTACAGTAACTTTGTTGTTACAAACTTATGGGTTCGTCTTGCTCAGCTCAGAATCGTACGTCCTTCTTGACTTCTGGAATATCTGTAACTAGTAAACCTTTTATTCGTACACATGGCAATGACTATTAATTTTTTATGTAAGGTAAATATTTATTAAAAAGCTCCATTGTACTGAAGCATCAGTACACAGCGTACACATTTGCAATCATTGGTTATATATATTACGAATTGAATTTAAAATATGATACCATTACGATTGGGAAGAGAATGTCACACGATGTTATTGCCTGCATGAGGCATATTTAAATGAAAAGGGAATGCTACAAGGGAGTTGTTCGAATGACGTGTTAATTAACAAGATGTCAAAACAGTATGATCAACTAGGGAAACTTTCAAATTGCCTTCTATTGACAGTAAAAATACTGCTGTTGTGAGTAACGTTAACTGTGCTTTAAAGCAATGTAAATAATGCTTCCCTCAAATTAGTGCCAATTTCATAAAGAGCTAGGTGAAACCTTGCGATTACATCATATAAAAGGGAGACCTGCAAAAAATAACAGGCAAGTACACTATAGATAAAACTGAAACCCCCGAAAATATTGTTGCATGTATTTGAATTTCTCATTCTCCAAAATTGATGAAATTAGGAAGGTTTACAAATTCTGGCACAACGTAATCGCTATTCATTGCAAATACAGAGTTATACATGTTTCTGAAAATGTAATTGAAATTTTTTATATTCACCAAAAACAATACATGCACGTGCATATAATGTCCACTATTGAATGATATCCTTTATATTTACCAAAGACGATACATGCGCGTGCATAATTGCCCCTTGTAATAGACTGTTGAATGATATCCTGCTGGCCACCTTAACTTACAAACTTCATGCACCACATATAATTAAAATCACTGAATGTTTGTAAATGGACACATATGTCATACAGTTCAGTTGTATGGCATTGTATTGCATTCAGTAATCTTTGCCTTGAAAAGCACTCCACACTTCGAACTTAAAAACTGTCTGTCTTCTCGTCGGTAACTATAATTTCATGATACAAGGATATTATTGCATCACGTGGAACTTCACACGTGCAGGCAATACAAAACGACCAAAACCAAACACAGTTCTATTGTAAATGACCTTGAAAACTTAATAAACAAATGGCAGCAGAAAAGAGTTACTTTTATTAACTACTATTATATTACTACGTTCTATGGTTATTTATATTTACTTCTATTATATTTTTAAAATGTAGTGTAAAAAGGACCCACTACCTTCAATTAATGAAAAAAATCAGGATATTTGGTTGAGTAGAAAGTTCAAATTTCGAACAAAAAACTTGAGTGTTTTGAACAAACATATTTTGAAATCATCTGCTCTTTCTCTCCAATTAACTTGCATTAGATTTAATTATTATTCTTAATAATTCCCTTCTCTTCTATTCTAGCAGTACAAATCCCTCTTTCGAATGTCCATTGTTTTATGACGCGGGGGAGATTAACTTCTAATTTCTTCCTTTTTGGTTATTTGTACGCAACATATTATGTGTTTCCCAATCCCTGCGCCCCTATTCGCTAATAGTTAGACATTCTCTTCTTAAATTGTTAACTTTAAAATTCATTAAGTTAAAGTTTCTAATTGTAATATCGTCCTCACTTTTCACAAAATATATTCGAGGCTTCTTTTTCTTTATTTATTAATTTGTTCATCGGCCCGAGTATGGTTTTTCGTATTAATTAGTACTTTCGTATTAATGTATTCGTATGTAATGTATTCGTGTTAATGTATTCGTATTAATGTAGTACTTTTTCGTATTAATTTTCGTGTCATTATACGGGTCTCTTGTTTTGCTTTTTTGTATTTTTATAAATATGTTCTTATATTTGCATCGAATTACTTCTAAAATTTAATATATCACTCGCTATTTCTCATTTATAATCATGACATCTTCTTAGTTTTCAATTGAGTGATTTTTATCGTAAAAAGTTTTCTCCTCTTCGACTGAAGACCGTATGTAGTCTTGAGACGCCTTTTCTCAAACTGCTTACAAAGAACACCTAGCGGCGTAATACACATGTAAAGTCCATTTATTTTCTCTCACGTTCACGAGAGCTACTGAATCAGGCATTTTGATGATTGATTTCCCCTTTTGCAACGAAAAGGTTCGATTGACCGTCGTAACCTCTTTGATTAAAAAAAAAAAATTAAAAAGTCCTCAAAGCACAACCCAAGGTAGAACGGAACGAGATAGAGGGAATTCACCCCTGATAAAAGCGCAGGGAACGTTAGATTGTGTTTTTTTACTGGGTGCTATATTACGAGATTACTTTGCCTTCTTGCATTCTTTCTTTGCATTTTTGTTTGTATACTTCCATGAATCTCCAACTTGCTCCTACAGTTTACTATTGACATTTAAATGAAGAGATATTAAATGCTGAGACAAATAGAAAATGTAAGTACATTTTAGTCGTTCTTATTTTCTGTACGAATTGTTCGAAACGGTGAAACGAGTTTCAAGAGATTACAGGGAACCAGCTTTAGAACTAACTACGCACACAAAAGGTTCTTTACCAAGTTTCAGCAGAAAGTCGAGTTTCTTTGGAAGGAACACTCTTTTTCTCTATACTACTTTAAGTTAGTCATCTCCAACTTTCCTCATCTCTTTATTAGTGTTTTGTTTCCATTCTGTTTTTCTTTTACTTTGATACTTCCTCCATATCCTTTGTTACTCCTACATTTTTATCACATTTAAATGAGTCTACTTCCTCAAAGCTCTCTAATGAAATATTTTACAGTAAACTACCCGAGTTTAGCTCAGAGCCAGCGTTGCCATAGGCTCTGCAGTGACTCTGACCGGGAGGTCGTAGGGTTCGAGTCCCAATGGTCGGGTCGCTCGGACCTGCTTAGGTGGCTCAGGGCAACCGTCGATGCCACTGCAGCGCCTCTGATCGGGAGGTCCTAGGGATCCACTCCCGAGGGTGGCGTGATTTTCGACACCCAGGTCGAATTTAGCCGCTGTCTGGAGGAGAATTCCAGCCGCTGTATGATCTGATCGATAGTTTCCCGTGGTTTCTTCGTTTAACACTTGGTGAATGCCGGAGCAGTACCGTAACAAACGGGCCACGGACCGCGTGCAATCTATCTTTCTCGTCCTTGTCCTATTCTCACCCTTTACACACACATTAACATGCACTACACTACCATACATGCCGGGAGACCGGTCAGGGATTTAGAGATTGCCCCAACTGGGGCGGTGCTCTGCTGAGTAGGTGGGAGATCCTTGGTTGGGAAAACCCCGTAAGCTGAGGAGTAGGTGGGCGCCCGATCTTGTCATCCAGCGGGGAGAAGATCGCCGCCACTTTCCACCATAAAACATGCACTACACTTACGGAACTAATGATATTAGCATTTGACGCGTCGAGACGCTCTGGCGGTTGAGATGCCACTTAGCTAAACACTCGCCCGCCGAGTTGCGCGGGGCAAGACTTGGAGCCACCGAATATTCCTGGCCTGTCAAGGTCGCGGGCGAGGTAACAAGCATACTAGAGCTCGCGGGCACTGCGTTGAGAGAAATTGGCGCGATATTTAAAATTAAGGGTTGTACAGGACGCTCGGGAGTAGCGGTACGTCACTGGCTACCTGGCCCATGACAGTCTTTGTGAGAAGTCAAATACTTTTTTACTTTCAGGGTAGGATATTAATCAGATAAGGATTTTTGTCTGTCAAAAGCGATGTCTGTCCGTAAACGAGAATTGTTAACTTATAGAAACTTGTCGATTTACTTTACATTATTATTGAATGCAATAAATAACTGAATGATTTAATAACACAACAGAAAACGAAAAGAAGATTTTGAAAAGGAAGTAAACATTGAATAGTAATAGATAGTAAAGAATATACGCATAATTCAAATCTTGATTACTTGGTAAAACAAATCTGGCAAACATATTTTCGTATGAAGCCCACTGATGCGCGCCTTGCGCCACTTCAGCTTGCCCTTTCTGGATTTGGAGGGGAAATGGCAGCGGAAACATGGGAAGTTGCCCGTGCTCATAGGAGCGCCGGGCTTCTCAGGCGAGCTACTTCATGCGGAAGCGGTTTGACGTGCCTGGTATACTCCGATGTAAATAGTGACACTTCAAGGTCACGAACGTGACGGAGAGCGGGGAACGCTGTCATCCAGTATCATCCAATAGTATCCAGTGTCATCCAGGAAGGTCCGTTACGAATTACACGTATTTTGTTTTGTAGTTATTTTCTTCAATACAGTTCCTTTTCTTACCAAAAAGCAGTTAATATTTATGTATTTGTTTTTCCTTTGAGATATCCTAAATATAATTGAATTTTAATAAGTACTCACTCTTTTAAAAAGTGTGGCCCACTAGTGATCCTCATGTAAATATGTGCACTGCTACGAGGGTCACCGGTGTCCTTCAAGTGTGAATCACCTATATGATATTATATTTAATTTTTATAGCTATTTTAGGAACATCTGAAAATGATTTCAGCAATGAAGTAAAAAAAAATTGTGTGGCTCCCAGAGACCATATTCTTCTTCGTGGTATGGCCCCCAGATGTTATCCCTCATTGTGCCTTGAGTAGTCATTGAGCGGAATGAGCGTGCGGCGAAGAGGTCTGTTCGGAAGCGCTTCGTGCTCCGACACGCGTGCAGCGCGAACGCACGTAAATCACGGGGCGGCTTAGCCTTGTCGCCTGCGGTCTGCGCCGCGCCGGGCAGTTGCAGGGGCGGCGGCGGCGGCTGTGAAAAAGCCGAGTGGACAGAAACAGCGGCGGCGATGGCAGTGACAAACTCAGTAACAGGAATTTTGTGGTCTGGGTTTGATGCATTGGAATTTTGAACATTGAATTTGACTAAGCATACTACGGATATCGTAAATTCAAAGCATAGTCAAACACAATAGTATATACATTGCGATGTGGGGTTGTCATTGGGGCCATATTGGGTCAGATAAATGAAAAGGCGGAGTATGACCCCATTCATATTTATCTGTTTTGAGCTCATTTGGCAGAGTTTCTGTTAAAAACAATTTTTATTGCTCACAAATTGATTGTGTGTATATATACAAAATTTTTAAAATTTGAGGTCGTGCCTCAAATTAATTATTAATTTAATAGAAACATTTATATATAATATAATTTCTACCTCCTTTCTTTCTCCCCTCCTGCTAAGTCTTCCCATCTCTGCCCCCTCTCAGTTACCTCCTCTCTGTCTTCCTCCCTCTCTCTCATTGACACTCGCTCCACTTCTACGTCGAATTCTCTCTCCCTCTTTCTCTTTCTCTGTCTCTTCCTTTGAATTTTTTGACATAGTTCTTCCGGAGCTGTCGTGGTGCACACTCTCAGCAAACTTTATTCTATTAATCCAACATTTCCCCTCAAGCAGCCCTCAAAACGACCTTCTCCGCGGTCATTGCCCTGGAAATTCATCACAATCAGAGAGTTCGCATTGAAACACAGCAGTGTCACCAGGGTTTTAGTATCTCGACGAGAACGGGCGTTTTTACGGTCGCGTTGCAGTCCGTATTAGCGGACGTAAATTCCTGGATGAAAACAAATCGTAAATAAAATTCCTTTAGGGCCGACTACGCGATGGAGGCCCGCTCGCCAATCACTCCCGCCGGCATTCTCTGCGAGTTTGGGACGCGCTGGCGACAGATGACCCCCCGCCCGAGGCCCTGGGGGAATTACCGGGAAGGCCGATAGTCACGCCAAGAGCGACACTGCGGTCTTCTGCTCCAGACGGTTGCGAGATAATCGCTTTTGTGGAATGAGTTTGCGGAGTGGGGGCGTGCGGTTATGGCTCCGGAAAATGAAAGGTGAAGTGTAGACAAATGATCTCTTGAAATTTGAGGTTAGAGCTCGTCGAACGATGGTGCTTGTTGGTGAGATGCAATAGGGGATTGGGGCCTAGAAGAAACTGAACGATTCATGGTTTTGTCTTATCTGAATATTTGTGAAAGGGTAAGAACTGAAGACAGTTTGTGACATTGTACATGAATAAGAAAATTGAAAAATAACCTAATCATAACCTAACCTGATCGTAATCAGACATAGAGCGTGTTTCTGTGGAATTAAAAGTAATTCATAAAAACTTTTATCACTCATATAATAAATGAAATAGAGCGTACAATTTATAAACCATTTTTAACAAATAATAAAAAGAATCGGTTCATATTACTTATCGTACCCGTCGTGAAGTATTCGACTCACTACAACAAACATACGAAATGACACCTTTTGAAAAAATCATTTGAGGGCACCGTTGAGGCTTTGTTATGAATGTCTAAGATGGCGTTAAGCCCGTGGCCTTCGTCGACCACTATTAACATAAAATCGTAAGTCTGTACAACCTCGCATTCTAAACATTTTACGACGAATACTTTATCCGATCTCACTGTGCATGACAAGGCCGTGATAGAATCGTTCTGGAAGGGGGCGATAAGGGATTAGACTTAAACAGTTCAGTTTTTCTTTAAATTAAACCCAGTATAATTTAAGCAAATATTTCGTTTTCCATTATTATTCGTTTTCCTTTCATTTAAACCCAAATCACAAAAACATCACTTCTTGGAAATACGAGAGTATCACGCTTAAAATTGATTAGTTGAAAAAAACACATTTATATATTAGTATGAGGTGCCATTGTGGCATCAACGGCACCAACTTCTCTCACAATTTGTTCCAATTGGTTGCAAGCAACAGGTGGCGTTTTTATCACACTGAAACATGCTATTCTATGTTTACGTATGCATAGTATGGAGCAGAATATAGAATAAAACGCGCAGATCAAATTATGTACGTTCGATGTTTAATTCCAAGACGAAGCTACTTTCTCTTTTGAAGCAATTACTAAGAAAGTGCTAAACGTTCTCACGTGCTCAGCTATTGTTATTTTGGTTTCTCATAATAATAATAATAATAATAATAATAATAATAATAATAATAATAATAATAATAATAATAATAATAATAATAATAATAATAATAATAATAATAATAATAATAATAATTTCGAACAATAGGCCAGATATAATAGTTTTAAACAAGGTGAAGATAACAGCCATGATAATCGACTTTGCAGTCATCAATAATAACAATCTGGAATCTGTATATAACCTGAAAATTCAGAAATGTGTACCGCTAACTCAAGAGCTTCGTCATCAATGGAGACTTCAGAATATCGATATACAACCGATAATCACGTCCACCACAGGATTAATCCCCAAACACAGTGCATGCAATTCAAGTGTTGCAATTACCATTTTCATGCATAGAGCAAATGAGGAAAGCAGTAATACTGCACAGCCGCAGAGTAATAGTATGAGAAGTCCTGGGATCTTCTTCTGATTGGAAAACGATTGATTGAAATGTCTAGAGATTAACATTCGTTCGTGTCTTGTCTCTGCGAGATTGACCTAGCCTAGACCAACAATGGTCAGGTGAATGTTCCTGCATATAGTGCAAAGAGTGAAAAATTCGGAATAATAATAATAATAATAATAATAATAATAATAATAATAATAATAATAATAATAATAATAATAATAATATGGAGACAAATAGAAAATGAAAACAAAATATGGCAAAATTAAGAGTCACACAATTTATATCCCTTGGGGAAATAATTGAGAAAAATGGAATTGAAACTAAGGGCAATGAATCTAGATGTAAAAATATGGAAACAACGTATTGTATCTCCCAAAATATCTATAACAAACAGAGTATGTGAAAGGACACGAAACTCAGATCCATAATACAGTGATAAAACCAAAATGTCTATATGGCTCAGAATCACAAATTTTGAACAGGAAAAAATACCTAGAAAATATAGAAAGAAAGGAATGTAAAATCATTAGAAAATTTCTTTAAAAAAATTTAATGTTTTAATGTGAGTCTTTCACGTTACATACAATTTAATGTGTACCCAATACCAATCATGATTACAGTTAATATGATTGTCGGAAAATTGTATATTTTGTTTTTATCTCAGAAATCAACACGTTAATTTAACTCTTTTATATCCGAAATTTTTTTTACTTCTCTTTAAGAAGACTTTTCGTTTATATTACAATGCGATAGGTCATGATGGTTCATTCAACGATTTACGCGCCTCGCAAACATTAACCAGAATGTTGACTAACATAACCAGTAATGCTTATGCGCCTCAGAAATAACATACGAGTTGCCTCTGGCTGTTGAAATTGCCTTGTTTGTCAACTCTGCGTAGCAAAGCTTCCTCCGTACTAATTATGTATATCAAAGTAAACAAGCATTTCATATGCATCCATCTTCTCTTAATTCAATGAGATATTAAATTAATTTTGTTTCCAACGTTTTCGAAGTACAGTCAGACAGCTTCAGATTATTAAGAAAACTTTTACTTGTTACTACTACAGAAAAATAATTTTTAGGGGGTTATGGCTCTTACGTTAACGTTAACGGCGTTAATGGACTCGGCGTTTCTGTTCGAAGGGGAGCGAGTACAAAACCCGCTCTTGGAATGGTTGCCAGTACTTGTCTTTCGCTCACTCGTTCTGCCTAGGCCCTTCTCGTTATCCTCGCGTGTATGATTGAAGAGACGCTACATGGGAGGGAGGGGGGGGGAGTCGGCGACGGTCTCTGGCGACCGTCTCGGACTAGGAATACCCATATGAATAGATGAATAAACGAGTGAATAAACGAATAAATGAATAAACGAATGAATGAATACACGAATGAATGAATACACGAATGAATGAATACACGAATGAATGAATACACGAATGAATGAATACACGAATGAATGAATACACGAATGAATGAATACACGAATGAATGAATACACGAATGAATGAATACACGAATGAATGAATAAACGAATGAATGAATAAACGAATGAATGAATAAACGAATAAAAGGACGAACGATGGAATGAACGAATAAAAGGACGAACGATGGAATGAACGAATAAAGAAACGAACGATGGAATGAACGAATAAAGAAACGAACGTTGGAATGAACGAATAAAGAAACGAACGATGGAATGAACGAATAAAGAAACGAACGTTGGAATGAACGAATAAAGGAATGAAAGAAGGAATAGATAAATAAAATAGATGTTACTATTTGAACCCTTCTAATAATCAGCATGTTAAAAATAATTGCCACCCAGTTCCTGTCAGCGAGTGAACCGGATGGCGGTCAGGCTGGTGCGGATGAAGAGACTCCATGGCGAGGAGGAGGGCACCTAGCAAGCGGGGGTATGGAGGGACGGGGAGGGAGCCTCGGGACGGCGCCAGCGTTCGCTGCCTTAGAGCTGACAGGGAGTGGGATTATTGTAGGGAAGTGCGCAGAGAGGAAGAGTGAGGGAGAGGGGGTATCTCGTCTGAAGGAGTGGCATCTTGACGGGAAGAAGACATGAATTATGCAGTCACGGCGTTGAAACAGCGTCAGGCTACAGTTGATGTAAATGCGTAGTAGCGATTGGTGACTTTTAGTTAACGAAAAGATATTTATATCTTCCGTGAATGAATTGACTTCACGAATTCTCTCGCGCTCACCAACGCACCTGCACTGCATGCAAGACAGTATCCGTCCGACCAAGTAATTACTTATGAGAATTAAGTTATTAAGTTATTAATATTCTTGGTATTTGGATTGTGGTTGTAGTATATTATATCGGATTTTAACATTAATTGAAAATTTCCCGTTTATTGAAAATTCACACGGCGGCGAGAGTGGTGTCAGACACTCTCATACTTACGTGACTATTTAACTGTAGGATATTGGCACCACACAGATATCTTTACCTGCTTAATTATTATTTAATAACATTCATTATAATAAATGATTGTGAAATATGAAATCAAAATGCAAATAAAAAAATTCTAAAGGGACAATCCCGCCCCGGGCACTTACGTCGCAAACTTAAATGCGATGACTTGACAGTAGTTGGTCAAAGTAGTTGCCAAAGTAGTTTGGTTGGTCAATGCTGTTGCCACCAGTGGTAGCCACCACCAGACTTGGTGCTACAAGTGGCATAATTAAATCTCTGCTCCACATCTGTTAGAACCAATCTGTTAGGAGATCTAGATTGCGTGGGAGGTGTTCATGATGTTACAACTGGCTTATTTAGCAGGGATTCGTGATGGATGTTGTAAATTAAAGACTTGCTCTGAGTGCGTGATCGAGGGTAAACGAGATCTGAGGTGAAAATTACATCAGAACAATGCTGAAATGAAAAACAAACGAAAGGAATATGAAAATATGGTCAACACTACCGACTACGATGGCTGAGCGACAACATTCATTTTCTGTAGGAGGAATGTCAAGGTCGCGGGCAAGGAAACAAGCTTACTGGAGCTCGCGGGCACCGCGTTTAGAGAAATTGGCGCGAGATTTAAAAGAAAGGATTGTACAAATCTCTCCGGAGTGGCGGTACGTCTCTGGATACTTGATACATGACAGTTTTTACGACTGTTATTGCCCAAAAACTAGGTACATTAATGCACATTTTCTCCTTAAAACAAAGAAATATCCCTTAAAATGAAATAATGTAACAGTCAGTTTTCAAATTCTCAAGTGATAGTAAAATTTTCAAAAATTGAATGAGAAGTATCTTGGTTCTGTATTCCTGTTTAATTAAGAGTGAGAAAAAACATGAACTCTTTTTACGTTCATGTTACAAGGTTGAACAGAAAAATATTCTTTACTGTTAAAAGCGCTATTAGTCCGTAAGCGAGAATTGTTAACTTAGAGTCTTGTTAATTTATTTCACATTATTACCAAATACAATTATTAACTGAATGGCTTACTAACAAAAAAAGAAAACAAAGAAAGAATTCATCATCAAACATATTTCTGTCACTTAGCAACGGTTTCTGAAAGGGAGATGTTAGTAAGAAAATAAACATGAAGTAGTAATAAGTAGTGCAGAATATAAACATAATACAATTCTCGGTTACTTGATAGAAAGAATCTGGCAAACATATTTTCGTATGAAGCCGCTATTCACCGCCTCGCGTCGCTCCAGCTTGCGAATGTACACCCCTTTCTGGATTTTAAGGGGAAGTGAGTGCGGGGTGAGGGGAAGCTGCCCGTGCCCGTAGGAGTGCTGAGCTGCCCAGGCGGGCAAGTAGCTCATGCGGGGGTGGTTTGACGTGCCTGGTCAATGGAAGGTCCTTTGGTTCGAGTCTCGAGGGTAGAAGAGATTCGATCCTAGCAATAGAGCTAGGTCGAATTCAATCGCTCCCTGGGACAGAATTGTATCGACCGACTACTCTCCCATCCGTAATTTTCTGTTTTTTATGAATACAAGGCGAATCCCGGAGCAGTATCTTTAAAAGAACCGGGGACCGCGAGCAATATTCTTCTGTTCATCCTTGATGTTTCCGCATACGCACACACTCACATACACATACACATACCACAGTTTTTCCGTTGCTCCAGCTAGAGCGGTGCCTAGCTGAGGGAGACACTTCGTGAAGGAAACCTTAGCGAGCCGACATGAAGGTCGGCGCCGTATCAACGGGGAAGAATACCGCCACCTCCTGGAATACAAAATACACTTCAATACCGGCTCTAATAACCATTACACATGACGCTTCCGCAAACATTAAATACTCATTCGCTAGAATGACGCTACGCGCCAACAATTCTAAAATCCTAAATAAACAACCTAAATCATGAAAAATATCTGTAATCTGATTGGAGCTGTACGTGCACCATGAGGTCTCGTATGTTTTAGGATATAGCATGCGCGCTTTGCAGGGTTAATGGCGATCTCGCTATGGGGGTACCGAATTAGGGGCGGGGCCACGGGAACAAAGGGTGGGCTAGATTGGGGCGCGGCGGCGTACGACGGAGCCCGCTTAATCCCAGGGAGGAGGGAGGGTGTTTGTGGGGCATTGGAAATGTAAGTGGCGAGTGCGGACGATGCAGCTTATGTGAGGTACAGCGAGAGAATCGCCGAATGAACAGACCCACACGAGGCCTACTCTAAGACAAAAGACGCTGATTCGTTGGTTGCGGAATTGAAATACACGTGACGAAGTTGACTATAGAACTTTAATTTTGTAAACGACTACTTGGTGTCTTCAAATTTCGTATTTCATTGCTGACATGCTGTAGACATTTATAACATACAAATGGAGTGTTAAAAAATTATTTTTGCTACACTCTCAACAATCACTGTGGCACTCTCGGTAATGTTGCAGGAATGCTGCCAGTTCATTATCTTACGCTAATTTTTTTAACGCCACTTACAGCATATAGAGGATGTGAGTGGAATTATTGAACTTTTTCATACAACGGGACTCTTTAAAGAGTCAAAAATTACTAAAAGGATATTAGTGGACCGTAAAAATATACTCATTAAATATTAAATATAGACATACCCATTAAATATTATAGGACATATATTAAGACTAATGTCGTCATCCTGAGCATCAGTAACTACGTACATTTGTTGCACGCTCGTAGTGTACGACAATACCTTACCATAAATTGAAAATTATTCTTCGATACCTTACGTTCGTGTTCAAAACTACAGCTATGGTATTATTATCCTCCCTGGCTTTGAGGCATCCCATTCAGATTCCCCATGAAAAACTTAAAGTAGTCTAAAAACTTGAAACAGTTCTTCTGGAATGTAGAAGAAAACGAGCTATTGATATTGACATTTTCTGAAAGTATTGTTTTTCTGCCTTAAGGTTTTTCACGTTTATCGGAATAAAGAATTTAATGACGGTTGTCACCGTTCGACGTAAGTTCGCCCGGAAATTTGTTCACTTGTGATTTAGTTTTATGAAACAAAATTGTGAGACATGAAACGAAGAAAAGAGATGTATTCGTATTGTAATGATTCTAGATGGTGAATTAAAACTCCGGTATTATTTTAACAAAAACGTTTATTTTGTTTCTTAACACAATCACTGAAAACACTTGATTATTTATTTACACTACACTTCTCTTTATTTATTTACACTACTCTTCTCTTACATTGTCGCACAGTCGTAAGCACTGACCACAGTTCACTGCACTGATCACAGTTCGATGTACTGGTCACAGTCCACTGCACTATCCACAGTTCGATGCACTGACCACGGTTCACGTCACTGACCACAGTACGATGCACTGACCACGGTTCACGTCACTGAGCACAATCACTACACTGCTATTCACCGCGATGCACACTCTTCACAGTTCAGCTTCCACTGCGGACTTAAGACTGACTCTAAATAATCTACTGCAGGAACTGCCGGCAGATGACGCAACCCGCGCTCACAGGCATCTCGTGGTGGCGCCGACAGATGACGCAATCCGCGCGTACAGGTAGTTCGTTGTGGTGCCGGCCGGTGACGCAATATTCGTTACAGTATGTAGACCGACGGAGTTCAGCTGAGAATCGGCAATACCTGTCTCTACGGTGACCGTGACCAGGAGATTTTAGGGCTCGAGTCCGGCGGTGGTTTCGACTCTGGCTAGATACAAAGGTTGGATTCTGCCGTTGTCTGGAAGAGGATTCTAGCGGCTGGCTGCTCTGACTGGTACTTTTCTGTGGTTTCTCTGATTATCAGGCGAATGCCAGAGGAGTACCTAACAAACGGGCCGCGGATCGCGCGCTACCTTTCCTTCCTCTTCCTTTTTCCATCCTCTCCCATTACACACATCCACACACATTTTCACATGCATGCACTACACTCCTTTACATGTTGAGAGTTTAGTGTTATCTTGGTGGGGGAGATGCCCCGCTGGAGGGTCATACTACCTGGAGGATGGAAATCACCCGTAAGTGGATGTGTTGGTCGGTGGCAGATCTCACTATCCCATTTAAGGGGGCAGAATACTGCTGACCTATTGAAAATATCTTAAAGTGACTCCTAAAATCTGAAATATAGATTATTAATTTGAATGAAAATTAAAACTGAAAATACATTGTGATTTTCCCACTTAAAATATTAAGAGCCGCAAATGATTAAATATTCTTTATCTATCCCTTTATCTTATCTCCTAATAGATAGCTATTTCTAGGTTACATGTTTAACGCTTTTTTTTCTCGTTTAAAGGTAAAACTATGGACTATGCACGTTGCATTATTTATCATATACCAGAGGATGGATTTACAATTTTACGATTGTGTCTGTGGAATTGTGAGTCCAAGATTTGCGTACCTTTGCTCAAGCCGGGCTCGAACTCTTCTTCACTTCAACTACGAAGCTGGACCACTGCCCATTTCCTTCCCTCAAATACCAGCGTTGGCGGACCATTTTTGTCAGTTCCCGATATCTTTGCACTCCTTAATACTACAAGAAGTTACGATCACCCACGATTACAATGATATACTCAGTGGTGTCACATTTAGAGGGAATCGACGTAAACATGGTAGGTAAAGAGGAATCTTGATATCAGAATAAACATATACTTTGTTATTTATTGACTGCTGTGTACAAATGTTGGCTCTTTTGGCACAGTGTGAGTGGGCGGTGGAGAGTCGAGTGCGAAGGAAGCTGCGTCTGAACGTCCACCGCCTTCGCCCCTCCTTCCCTCCCCCCCCCCCCCGTCGCTCTTGGGTTACGAGCGCCGTCTTGCCGACGTCACTCCGCCTATCTCGCCATAATGGAAACGCGGCTGCCGCCTCCGCCGCCCCCGGAAGCGGATTTTTAGCAGGCGATCGCGGCAGACGTCGGCAGCGAGGGCGGCGTTGCGGTACGGGTGAGGAGGAGGTGATGGGGTGGGGCGTGACGGGGCGTGGCGTGACGGGGCGTGGCGTGGCGTGGCGTGGCGGGGCGGGGCGGGGCGGGGAGGGAGGGGCGGGGAGGGAGAGGCGGGGAGGAGCGGTGCGGGGAGGGGCGGGGCGGGGAGGAGCGGGGCGGTGCGGGGGTGCGGGGCGGGGCGAGCAGAGGAGGAGAGGGGAGGGGAGCCCTTGGCGGATTACGTCACACCAGGGCTTCTTCAACTCTCCATACCCCGCCGCTGCCGCCCACTCAGGCACTCAGCGCCAGCGGACAGCCCACGCCTCCTGCGCTCCGCGAGTATGATTTCACTTCAAGGGAAGCCCCTCGCAGCCTTTGTGCCTGGAGGGTCCGGGTTCACTTCCTGCTCTTTCTTTACCAACTCTGTTAGCTCAAGGCAACAACTGTTGCTACTGCTGAAACTCTGACCGGGAGGTTCTAGGGTGCGAGTCCCGACGCTGGTGGATTTTCAACACTAGCTATGTAATTACGTCGAATTCAGTCTCTGTCTGCAAGGCAGATCAAGGGACAGGCTGCCTCAATCGATAGTTTTCGCTAAGATCAATACCTGGCGATTGCCGGAACAGTACCGTAAAAGCGTGCCGCGGACCACACGCGAACTGTCCTTCCCCTTCCGATTATTTCCCCTTACGCACGCTCATATGGCATACACGGGACATGTCGAGAGATGTGCCCAGGGGACGGGCGCTCCCCAGGAGGAGATACCTGAAGAGGGAGACCCCGCAAGGCGACGTGTCAGATTGTCATATCTCTCGTTCATCGGAAGGGAGGTGCACTGCCACATCCTGGGATATTTTATGCACAAGACTAATCACCGCAGCAGACGACGCGCCCGGAAATATCTTTCGATGAACCTATTCTTTCTTAAACCTGTTTCACACGATACATTTTCCATCCAATTTCGGTCCAAAAATGGATACAAAAATCACGTGAAATATTTACTCTACCGTCCCTGTCAAAACTTCGATATAAAATTGAGGGAATTTTATTCGAAATTTGAATGAAAAAACATCTGTCACGAGGAGCGCTTTTGGGAAGTACAATATCGTAATTGGAAGTTTCGAAATGCAAATGTAATTTTCGAAAAATCAGAGTTTTCAACACACATGAGACCTACACCATTCTCTTAAACGTCCTTCACACTATCCAATTAAAATATCGTTTTCAAATTCAGGGGACCGCAACATTCAGCCAGATCGTTTGGCGAATGTAAATTTTGGAGAAAATCAGTTGAATGAGTTATCCGTTAGCATTGGTCACGGACGGACGGACGTATTGCCGTCATTCGATTTTTCGGTATCGAGGGCCCACAAAACATGAATTTTGGTTACAACACGTGTTAGTTTGTTTTCTAAATTTATAAACTGGATAAATCTACTTTCTCGTTACCAGGGCCCTGTAATCAGAGTTTTTCTGCCGAAAATTCGCCGTTTTTTCGCGAAGCATTTCATAACTTTCTACTCCGTAGCGAGAAAGTAAAAACGTTAATGACCTCCCATGTCTCAATGAAACCCCTCTCAAGTGTTCGATGAAAATTATTCATAACAATTGGGTGTATATTTTCGTTCTATTAAGGATGGAATGTGATGAACATTTTGTATTTTTAAACGTTTGAAGTTGTATAATTGAATGCTTAGTTAATGCAAATGAAGTTACTCACCGCTGCGGATTTCATTATTTCCAAACGTCCTACCTCCATTTTGCCAAAGATGTTACTGTACCATTATTTTGTAATTTGTTCACGGCCTTTAGATTTTTCAGGCACTTGTCCGTTCGATCTGTAAACCTCACTTTCACAAATCTCAACAACTGAACTGCCATGCCAGTCACACTGACTTCTTTCTAGTGTAGAATGAATCATAGTCAATAACGACTTCTTTAGTTGAACATACGACAGAGACAGGGACGACGATAGAGGATCAAAGAAACCATAAATTGTAGATTGCTTTAAGTCTTTATCTACATCTACGTATTTATATAAATCATTTGAGTATTCGACGTAAACTGGGAGCCATGTTCCTTCTCTGCTACTTCATATCTCGTCACGAACAACACCACTGCTAACTTTTTTTCTAGCTTGAGACTGATTTGATTTTGTAATTTAGTGTTTGTAAATGCGAATTTTCGAAAATTCATTTCTAAAGGCCTAATTATTAATAAATGTATTTTTCAAGGAATAAAATTGGATACGTGTATGTGTATTCATGCCCATTCACATTTACTTTTAATAATTATTTTTGTTTCTGGCCAAGTCATTTTTTTAGATTTTATCTACAAAAGTTAAATATTTTACGTGTTGACACTTCCTGTTTTGCTGTTTCTTGGTATTTTTCCAGAAACGTGGCAAATCTAAGTTAGTAAAAAATGTATTTATTTCATCCTAAGGAATAGTGTTTTGACATTCATTTTAATATTTAACGCTAAACCACTTTCATCTGATTGCTGTTGAATGGGTTTTTGATTAATAAAAGGTCATTTCATCTTCGTATTTGAGAGTGAAAAGCATAATATTCGCAAGCAATATGTTTATTACTTTTTTATCTCAAGACTGGCAAATTTTGTTGCCTCACGATCGATGTTTGTGTTTGAGTATTAGGCTATTTATTTACTATAGAACGATCTCAGAAGTTCTCGTCACGGTGTAAAGTCGACTTAAAGAAATAGGAGCTAAGGCGTGAGGCAAAAACGAGCTAAAGCATAACATTCAAGATGATCCGGTCGGTGCGTAAACTATCAAAAACGTTTTGAAGCTGATTTAGAAATAATCTTCCTCTCATAAAACTCTTTTCGCGCGACAAGATATTACCTCATAAACGTCTGATATAGTTGGCCCAGTCTCCATAAATATCGAGAGCAAACCCCCAACCACAATTTCACTTTTTCCCAAGGCGCGTCATCAAGTAACGACCATCGCCGATTAATCACGGGCATCGGGGCGTTTGTGTTTACTACGAGCTCGAACTTGAAGAAAAATAGCTCAGTGTCACCGTGAAAATACACATTTAGTGGAAGAACTGAGGTGGGGTGAAGCATGGAGGAAAAATAGGGTATGAAAAAATTTGGTTCGCTGCCAGTACTGGACGTAGACAGAAATAACGGAATATGTGCGGAAGACATTTTGTACTTGCAACTAATTACGCTGCCAATGAAGGTAAATTGTTCTAACAACAAACTTCGATGTAATAGTACTTAAGTTTGAAGTTACACTGGGCGAGAAATTTAAGGTGAAAAGGGGGGAAAATACAGCAGCGTCTTGTCAATTAGAAGAACAAATGTTTTTAATATCGTTTTGCTGCGATGCTATTTATTACTGCCCACCAGTTTCTTAACGATTTCTCTTCTTTTATAACGTCCGCAAGGTTGTGCTTAAATTGCTTCGGAGCTCTGAGGACATTGCTGAATGTTGCGTAAGAAAAATATATACTTTTGTGTACAAACGACATAAAACGCAAATTTGTGAAGTGACGAAATTAGAAGGTCTATTAGCACAGCTCTGTATCGCTCTCGACCCTCTGCGCCAGCCGGCATTCATAATTGCAATGCCCTCACTGTTCGCAAATGACACAAGTGACCTCTCGTGCCACAATGGACATGTCGCACTACCCCACATGTCGCGAGACCTGTCAGAAGCTTACAGCTTGTCTCGGTGCCCCGCTGAGAGAGATACCCGGAGAGGGAATTTCCCTACAAGAACTGACGAGAGTGAGTTGACGTGCCCGGAAACAACAAACAAATAAACCTTCTATGTCTACAACAGTGCTATGAGTCTTAAAAATCCAGGTATCCCCACCAGTGGGGCACTGCCCCAGATGGGACGACCGCTAAGCTCTCGACTGGTCTTCAGACTTAGTGCTAGTGTAGTGCATGTTTGTGTGTGTGTGTGTTAGGGGAGGGAATAGAGCGAGATAGGGGAAGGAAAGTTCGCGTGCGGTTTAGTTGATCGGAGAAGCCATAGAAAATTACCAATCAGAACAGCCAGCCTCAGAATGTATTCTCCAGAGAGCGACTAAATTCGATCTAGCTTTTTAGCTAGTTTCGGAAACCCTTTCACCGTCAGCATTTCATGAGAGGACCTTTCGGTGAAAGACATTGCAGTGACATCAGTTGATGCCCTGACCCATCTCTGCCGGTTCGCAAGAGGACAAATACGGAGCGCTCTTGCGTGATATGACGGCGATAAGGTCATGGTCTGTGACGAAAATCTGGCAAGTGTCCAATAATGGACGCAGAAGGAAACAACCGAACAACGCGAGTCGAACCTAAACATTCGCACCGGACCGTGAGCTGTCGCAAGACGCTTACGTTCGCGTCAAGCAATGCTAACGAGCAGAGAACATGTGTCTGGATACACAACGACAGAGCTGAAGCATGCTTGGAAGGGATCGGTGGCGTTCGAGGAAGATCGAACAGGCTGCACGAAGTTGAAAGTTACACAGAAATAGCGGTGGAAGGGCGTATGACGCTAACTTGTCTGCGAGAATAATAATTTCAGTCGTTGCAAACTGGTTATTTTAGGTCGAACGGGGCTGGTGGGTGTCGTAGGCACTTTGTAACTGTTCTGTTCTTAGTGCACGGCACCATCTTGTCTATTTTCGATGAGTATGCGAACGACGAGTTATATTTTACGTGTTTATACTAAAATGGTGTTCTTTTATTGCCTTGTCACTGTTCAGGCTGCGGTAAACATGGTTTTCAACCCGATCGTTCAAGTGAAGAAACATTACGTTCGGTCAGTGAGTGTTAACTACTGACTATCTTGTATGGCTCTGAATGTTTTAAAGAAAAGGAGTATTATTGGCTTTCTTTTGGTTTAAGATCATTTCTGTGAAATCTTAATTTTAGTTCTTCAACAATAGCAAGCGATTTTTAAAAAAGGGCACTCGCTTTGGCGAATTTTCAAACAGCCATGTCAGGAAGTCCACTTCTTTACCAGATCGTTATTATCCCAGAACTGATATTTTCGCTTATCTAAGTTGAAGTTTGAAAACTAAAAATAAATATAAACAGTCAATGCTTTGAGTTAACGTAAAATGATGTGTTAGCAATAACACATGCAACTGTGACATTATTTTCCAGAAAGCAATAACTATGTAAATACCAAATATTCTGTGGTGATTAAACAATACGGTATGGTTTCTTTAGATCTAACTGAATTTGTTGGAATTATTTGTGCAAAATAAATACGCTCTGGATGCAAATGCATATAGTCATTCCGCTATTGTATTCTATATTTTCAATTAAAATTCATGTGCCAGATGCTTCGAAGCAAATATCACCTGAACTCCGTATTTTCTATTGCAATGAAATTTGCTAAAATGTATTAGTTACATCAAAAGTGATGACGTTTGAAGCTTTGTAGAAGTCATTTCTGTAATGTAGTTTCAATAATTTTTAAGGGACTGCCCCAAGGAAAATTTGTTTTTCACTGTGAGCTTTGAGATTCTATTGGTCTTCATCAATTTTTAACAAATCAAAGATTTCGATAATAGAAGAACTCTGTAGTCCAGTTTTAGTGTGGGAACGATACACGCTACACAGTTACTTAAAAATGAATATTGGTTAACTTCTGTTTTAATTTTTACTGAATGAATGTGATACAGTTGTGCCGTAATATAATCTTCAAGTAATTACTTGTAATGTGTTAGTACGAAATATGTAAGTAAAATCTCCTCCAAGATCCATCATTCTTCAGAAGTTGTCATATTTTCCTTCATAAAAGTATTTCGACTTCTCACTCAACTATTCTCATTCTACCAATACTCGTTTATTTAAAATTTCTGAAAGAGCGGATATACAATTGCCAGAACCTTCATGAACCGATACATATGCCGTGTCTAAGATAGCTTTCTTTCTTCTAACAATAATGTACCAATGAACTCCTCGTTCTCAAAGTATAACGATAATCATGTCCATTATTTAGAGGGTACTTCATTGCGCATCTTATCAGTATAATCAAAAGTAGTTTAAAAATGAAATATTGTGTACGACGTGTGCATGACTAATACGAAGCGTGCATGGATATAATTGAATATGATTTAAAAAGAACACTTTATTTACTGGGAAGAATTATGTCATCCGCACTAACGACACTCGGAACTGTATGACCGAGAAGTGTTGGTGTTCGAGTCCCGACTACGCCCTATTTTCGCGATATAGCTAGGTCGAAGGTTTTCTTTCCTGCGATTCCAGTGTCTTGGCTGGATTTGTCACGGTTCCAACGCGGGGAAGCGCACGTATTCGTAGATGGCTCAGGCACAACAGGTGCGCGCAGACTTTCGCCAGCCACGTCCGGCGCTCCTGTTGTCTCAGCTGGCGAAGTGAGATTGGCAACCCTGGCGGTTAGCGCCACTCGTTATAAATAACCACTTGCTCATTGTTTGCTGCTGTAATGCCGTTGCAAAATGCTTTACGCATGCCAGAATTCTTGTATTGGCTGTATGATATATGTTTGCATTATATTATTGTTAAACAAATTTTGTATTTTGAGTACCCTCTGGGTTGGTTCATGGGCAGTGTACAAACTTCCCGTGCTGTGATCCCGGGAGTTGTATCTATCCATTAAAATCGTCTTAGTTTCTGTAGCTGTGTGACGAAGAAAAGCTCAAGCCGCCGGATCTTGTTAGTTACGGTGAAGAGAATACGTCATGTTTGCCTGATGTCGCTCTTACCCCCAAGCATGGGAATTTAACTAGGCCCAGGCAAGAGGGACATCGGTAGCTGACCGGCGACGTCGGACTACCGACCAAATAACGCCATGTACGTACATTATTTGTGTTTATATCAAGACATGAATTTAAAAGACTTAGGAGTGAGATGCCCATCTCGAAGTGGAATGATGAAAAGTACAGAGCGCATGGATTTCTTGATTATTTCTGTAATAATTCACATCAGCAATATCAATAGGCGCTTGAATAATCCGTGTGATAATCCTCATTAGGCAGTGTTACTTTAAAACCAATATCAAATTATATATATATATATATATATATATATATATATATATATATATATATATATATATATATATATATATATATATTAATTATAAATATAATTTCATTGAAAATAATCTTCATAAGTCTATTCTTCTATTATTAGTGACAAAAAATCAATTATTTTCAGTTTTCTGTAAACATTTTATTTGAAAATTCGAAGTATTTTTAAGCATCGATTTTTATTAATCTATCAAATTTCAATAATTGATTGTTTTATTTCTTGACAATCATGTAGGCTATTTATTAAAAACAGTATTTTCAAATGCAGTTATGTTTTCAATGTTTCATTTCTAATTTCAAGTTCATTTATAATTAGTATTTACCAAATACAAGGATTTAAAAAAAATTGATCATCTATTGAAATTTGACCTTTAACGCCAATAAAAATATCAACAAACTAGTTCTAATAATTTAAACCTCCATACGAAGCAATTGCATGAATAATTGAAAATTAATTAGAAATTTGAAGACTTCAAAACGTTATAGGTACTAGTAGAAAGTTTGAGAATGGATTGCTTCGTTTTCTTTGCTCCATTAGGTGCTTCCTGATTACAAAACTCTTATGCTTCGTTTACATCATCATTTGGCACGCCCGAGCAAACATGAGTGGCCACAGCTTGATAGGTAAAACTGAAACTCATCGGTTCCTTTATTTGTGTAAGTTGGAAAATAGGTTTGGAATAGTAGATCCACGGATGCCTCCGATTTCAGGCAAAAGTTTCTCCCTCCCTTACAAATACGTAATCAGAATTCTTTCTCTACGGAACGGAAATAACGTAATTCGAGTTGGAAGTAATAGTTATGATACGAGTGCAGGGTAAAAGGAGCTCAATCTCCTTATTGGTAGACGCCGTGACATATAAGCCATGTGACAAGAGAGTACGTTATCCTGTATGGGTTCTTGCAGAATACGGATAAAGACGAGCTGTGCATAAACAAATGGGTAAATGTGTTTGTAATGTCCGGAAACTTGGAGAGTAATCCACTGAACCACCCTGACATTTATTTATTTAACGTCAAAGAACTATCAAAACCGTGTGTGATGTACCATGAGGAGACGTGTATTCAGTGCACATTTTCTTTGGAATGTATTTATTTTATTTTTACTTATTTTTGATTTATTTTACATCAAAAACAGTTAAAAACTGTGTGTGACGTGCTATGGAGAGAAGTGAATTCTGTGCACGTTGTCAAAATTATGTGATCCCATTCCTAAATTCATTGGGTAGGTATCTCTACCCCTACCTAATTCGTACGAGTTAGATTATGATTAGATATGATTACAGGTGCAAAGGAGCGTTTTTGGCAAGAATTGACGAGAAAATAATATGTTACGGTAATAAAAACTATTTTCAAAGGCAAAGAAGCTACAGATTTTTCCTATTACCCCTCAACCTTCGAAAAGGAATCAACTTACTGCCTCGAGGAATAATGAACGTTAATTTGAATTACTGTGCTACCCACTAAGCTCTAGGAAACGTGCACAGATAATGAAATTACATTCATGTCCATCAGAAAAACGCGGGACCATCGCAGTATTCACTCAAAGAATAAGGGAAACTGGATGAAAAACACGGGATGAAATTGCTGGGAGTGTTTTGTTGGCACCTATGGATTCCGACATTACCCGTAAAATTTCTTACCCACATTTACCGCCAGGAAGTGCCACAACCATCACAGTAGTGTGTCCCACTACATCAGTCATCATTGGGGGGTACGGGTTAGGCCCCACTGTGTTTTTTGCGCCTTCGTCATGTCGCAGCGCGTCTCATAACCCCCATTGGGCGTTGAGCGCTTAGGAGTAATCATCCGTTGCTTTTTTTAGTCATTATCTTTGGGGGTAATCCTCTATTATGTAGTTCGTAAGTCCATTAGTCGTTAAGAGGACCGCCAGGTAGCATCGCGTACGCGCCTTCTGCCACGCGCTCCTGCGTCACTACCTAGGGGCCAGAATTCGGAAGGAATTAGGATTAGGATAGGGGTAGGGTTTAGGACAGTTCACAGGGGTGGAACTAACCCTTGTGAAGCAGCCAAACTCGTTTTGTTGGAACAAATTACACATGAGATTCAGCGGGAATCAAACCCGGACCTCCTTGGTGAAAGGCCAGCGACTTCGCTCTTGAGCCACGAGACAGCCCCAACCAAGCAAAGTGGGATCTGATAAGGATGGGAGTTATTGGATAATTTAATTCTACCTGGCCTTAGCTAGTGTTCTTATACACGCAAGGAGAATATGTGGAATTTCCTGCCCTATGAAAATTGACGCACTTCAGTCGCGATCGAATCCGCGCTCGGGGAGTTGGGAAGGGATTAAACTAACCTCACGCCCACGGAGGTGCGTTACGGACGGTTCACGTATGCCCAGTGTGAATGGGCATCTTAGTGACTAATGAATAACCGACCGCAAATTCCCGTTTGGGTTAACAGTCGGGGTGGGCGCACATATACAGTAGCTCAAACGCATTGCGGGACCGCAGATCCTGCGTCTGGATCTCTAATTAAAGCCATTGGAGAAAGACCCATCCAATAAAGAGGCGAAGAGCGTCGACCTTTAAAGGTCAGCGAACACGCTGAAACCGTAAAAGGACTGGACTGTAAGCGTAGATCTCGGGCGTGATCGGGCGAAGTTCACAGACGAAAAAAAGTGTGGAAGAGATGATCCGTTTCTGTACCACTGGGCAGAGTAAACTCACTTTCTATGTAATTGATAATGTTAAATGAAAACGTTGGATGATGCGAGTTGATTAGCAATAATTCCAGTATTTTGATCAGGTTTTAAGCATACAACCTAAAACTCGTTGTATAACTTATTTAGGAAGATACATTTCGTAGAAGGTGCCATTTTAATAATAATGGCAAGTGGGTACTGCTTATGATGTTCTCATCAATAGAAAGCTCGAATGTAGTCATATCGTAGTTTTTAATAACATACACAAAGTATGTTATTTCAGTTTATAAAATACTACAGAATAGTTGCAACATCGATTTTTTGTTCTGTCTCTGTAGGGTTGCGCAATTAAACTCATCAAATAATGTTGTACGTTTTGAACATAAGAGAAAAATTTAAAAATAATGTAGTGTGTTCGATTCCGAGAATGACCTTTGTGAGCTCGCCGTGTCAAGAACTTTTTCCTGCTCGAATCGTGGTAATAAATGACGCGCCACGTCGCTGTGCGTCCAGATTCCTCGCCCCGCTCATTTTCCTACGCAGTTGCTGCGAATAGCGCGCTCCTTCATGCCATCAGTCAGAGTGATCAGTTAGCCTGGACTAACTGCAGTCGTCGCGCCGGCTGTCACACGGTGTGGCCAAAGCACGAAAACCGCGGACAAAACTGCAAAATTAAAAGTTTCTTTTGCACACTATTCCAGTCAGAAGTTATTGGTTTCGAAATAGTCAATAGTGTTTTATAATAAGATGGTTATAAACAAATCAAGAGCGAGAAAAATCGAAAATTTCACATGTGTACTTTTCGCGTTAGTCTTACCGCAGAAGTCGTTCAACTGTTTTGGAAAATAAATACTCCTTCCACGATGGAAACTGTAGTATCAGTTGTCAAATATTTTGGGTGTAAAGTTTATTGCATGCAGTTCTGAACATTGAATTCATCTTGTTAATTTTCGTAATTCAGTAATCCCTCGTAAGCACGTACTTGTTTTACAAAAAATTTGCCGTAACATGAAAAAGAATTGGCTCATAATGTAATATTATATATATATATATATATATATATATATATATATATATATATATATATATATATATATATATATATTACGCTAACACGAATTAGTACAACCCGAACCGCGATTTTTTCGAGTTCTTTGAATACGTGTTAACGAGGGTTTCCTGTCGCGCCATCATAATTGCAATGAGCGACGGTCAGAGCCCTTGTATACTAGTTCGTCGTTGGATTGGGAGTCGTGTGAGATTCGCCCCAGGGCTTGGCCTTCGGTGGCAGTGTGCGGCCGCGCGGGCGGGCCACCCGCGCCGCCGCAGGCGACGGCGCACACGCGTCTCGGAAGGGGACGCGGATAACCGACTCGAATCGAAGGATATCCGGAGAGAAAGGGGGACAAGAACGTTGACACCCAAGCAAACGCATACATTTAAATGAAATTTACGGGGAAAATGGTATAGATCAGGGTTGTTCAACTGACGACCCGCCGTATTTATCGTGGCCGTTTATCGTGGCCCGCGAAAGGTTATGTGTCAGAAATGAAAGTCCCTTTCATCCGTGTCGGGCGAGAGAGCCTGCTGCTCCCGCTCTACTGGGGTCAACACCTTTTAATATAAAAAAGGTTAAATTTAGAATTAAGGATTTTTTATTGTAAATTCTGAAAAACTTCTCCCAATGTGTTTGACTGTGTTATGCATGGTACGACCTGATATCATGCATCGTACCATTTCCCCTCTCAATTTTAGAGCAAACGGGCAAAGTGCCGAAAACAACAATATGGAGAACTCAAGTGTGGAGAGCCCGTATAATGAAAATATGATCTGCAGCCATGTTAAAAGTTTTAGTTGTTGCCCTTAAGGCCTGGCAAGTTGGACACCCTTGCTATAGATTTTTTAATTATTTTGTGTTTCCGGGCACGTCAAGTACTATGGGCATTGCCCCGTAAGTGTAGTGCATTATTTACCATGGGAGGTGGCTGTGTTCTTCTCCCGCAGGATGGCGAGATCTGGCGCCAACCTACACGTCGTTTTGCGGGGTTTTCCTCTTCAAATATCTCCCAGAGCGAGGCAACTCTCCAGCCGGGTCATGCTCTAAGCTTCCGACTGGTCTCCCGACATGTCGGTAGTGTAATACATGTATTTGTAAGTGTATTATCTAAAAAATAAGTATAAGACAAGTCAGAGAAAGGAAAGATCGCGGGCCGTCAAAAGGCTGCCCCCCGAAAATCGCATGTCGCCCCAAAGACTTGGACATCAGAATTTAACTTATACAGCTCCTCATTGTCAGTTACAATCCAGACAGAATCCTATGTGTTGTTTCCGTTCTATTAATCTCTTTATTAAGCCATTGTAAAATGCCAAAAATAACACAGTCAGCCAGTGTAAAATTTACATTTCAGAATTTAAAGATGAAGTTATTAAAGATGATTTTATTAACTGTCAATAAAATATTTTTTACCATAGTCATCTTTATCATATTAAGTCCATATTTAACTCTATATTTTGATAAAATAACTACATATATATTAACATATTTTATATATTTTAGCCCGTATAAATCCGTTCCCTGGTAATCACTATTTTCTTCAGAATATTTTGTCAACCTTGGATCGAGTTCTGTCATTTCCTCGTGACAAAGGTGTGCCTCCACCTCCTTGAGCCACTTCCTCACTTCAATTTTCAGCTTGTACGTCATCAGAAAATTCCTCGATATGTTGTTTTAATTCAGAGATTAGATGGTAGTCGCAAGGTGCGTGTGTGTGAGGCCTGGTTCATTCCAAACAAATGAGATCAACAAAAAAACTCTTGCGTTGCGAGCGGTGTGCGGACGAGCATTGTCATGAAGGAGGTAGATTCCCTTTGCCAGCATCTTGCGGCGTTTGTTTTGAAATTTCGTTCACATACAATTCAAATGGACTTTCCGTGCCTGTTGGGTCACATGTTGCCGTGAACAAGTGATTCAATTTGAACGATTTCGGGACGAATCAAAATTATATGTTGCTAACCTCGCGCTTTTTATTTATATTATTATTATTATTATAATTATAATAATTATTATTATTATTAATTCTTTCAACCATTTTTAGTTAATATATTGAAAAAAACTCGGGAGGTTAAGAAAACGTGCGCAAATGGTATTTCCCCCCTACGTCGGGGAGAATTTTTACTGTTCTTTGATTATTTAAATGAAATCAAATTCACTTGACACTTGGCAGACGTAATGGGACCGCTGTCTTAAACAATCACCATAACGAGAGTCTCTACTGACGTCCTTTACCAGTCGTTTGCTTCAGTTAGCTTTCTGCTGCACAACAGCGTTACCAACTTTGAAAAATGCGTTTCTCTAACATGTTCGCGTCTTATATATATATTTTCCTAATATCATTTGTATATTCCCAAACCTATATTATGTTACGTAGACCTAAGCATGATTAGGCTAACCCCAACAGCATTGAAATGTTGACCACGACTGAGGTATCTCAAAGCTCCTTATAATAATTTTAATTTAAATGAAGCATATGCGTAATAAATAATTTCTTAATGGAAACTAGATCAATAGCAACTGGAGACATATTGTACTTTTGCAACAGGCAAAGCGGAGATTTCCTCAATATGACCCTTGTTCTGTTGAAAATAAATTTCTCTGAAAAGCAACAGCGTGTCGTCCATATACGCAATTAAAAAAAACTATATATGTCTATATGTACTATATATGTCTTTGTAATGAATATGAAACGATGTTGATGATGTTTTCTTGTGGGGACCTTTACGTTAGTGGACAGATTGGATCGGCCCACATTCCCCGCTGGGAGCGGGGTTCAAATCCGGGTGCATCCATGTGGAACTTGTGGTGGACAAAGGAGGCTCCCGGCAGGTTTTCTCGGTCTCCTGTTTTCTCTCCCTCTCATTCCTCCATTGCATCATCATTCATATCAAATCTTATTTATTTCGTATCAAATCGTTCACCTGCTTGGGTGACTCAGGGCATCAACTGATGTCCCTGCAATGCCACTGACCGGGCGGTCCTAGGGTTCGAGTCCCGACAATTGCACGGTTTTCTACACTAGCTACTTAGCTAGTTCGAATTCACCCGCTGCCTGAAAGATAATTCTAGCGGTCGGCTGTTCTGAGCGGTAGTTTTACGTGTTTTTTCCGATCAACACCAGGCGAATGCCGGAGCAGTACCATAACAAAGGGGCCACTTACTTGCTCGCGATCTTTCCATCCCCTTTCTTGTTCTATCCTCACCCCTTACTTACATACACTTACTCTTACATGCACTACACTACCACATATTCCGGAAGACAGGTCGGGAGCTTAGAGCTTGTTCCGGCTGGGATAGTGCCCCGCTGGTGGGGGAGTCTGGTTAGGGGGAACCTGCTAGCCGACGGTAGGTCGGCGCCGGATCTCGCCAGCTAGCGGGGGAAGATCACCGCCACCTCCCGCAGTGAAAACGTGCGCCATGTTTCTGACTAATGAACGTACCAGTTGATGCGCCTGAAATCACTAATCAATCAAACTTATAGAATCATTCACTCATTCCAAGTACGTCCATAATGCTTCTGCACTGGCACATAATAACGTATGTCCCATTTGTGTGTATTTGTTGGTCGACCCCATGCCCGTACGCGTGACGCTGGCCGTCGCCAGAGGCGGCTTCGGTCGTGTTTCTGGCCGTGCCTTCGCCGTCGCAGCCGCTGACTCCTCGGTGGCTGCGCTTCACGGCGTGTCGCCAAAGACAAATCGCCGCAGCGGGTGCCCCCATCCCCTCCTCCCGGCTCGCCTTCTCGGGTTCTCTCATGTGAACAACCCCTACGTACGTTAGCAACCAATGCTTTCTACTCTCCCCTTCGAACATTGGCAACCATGGCCTACTACCCTCCCCCTGCGTACGTTAGCGACCAATGTATACTGCCATCCTCTAGCGTACATTGCGTTGTTACATTAACAACCACAATCTTCGTCCTGCGTAGCTCACGCTAGCCTCCTCACGCTAGCAACCATTGCCTTCTACTCTCCCGCTGCGTAATTCGGCAACCATTGCCTACTTCCCTCCCCCTCCGTACATTAGCAACCAATGTCTACTGCCCTCTAGCGTACGTTGGCAACCACTGCCTACTATCCTCCCCTTGTGTACGTTAGCAACCAATGCCTTCTCCCCTGTGTACTTTGGCAACCGTTGCCCTGCGTAACCCTCCCCCTGCGTACCTTATCAATCAATGACATCTGCCCTCCTCTAGCGTGCGTTAGCTACCAATGCGTGCTACCTCTCCTTCCGTACGTTAGCAACGAATGCCAACCACCCTCCCGGTGTGGAATGAGGGCATAGGCGGAAGAACACAATAAAATATTTGCATTTCAGTCAAAATCTAAATTTTTGGTTTTTAAATTGTTCTAAATGTTTCCAGGGTACCTGTGTGTCTAATGAAACAACAGACGCTTATCACATGCAGGAGATGGCGTACGTTTCTTTAAATTTCTGCTTGCTTTAGACAGCACCATACGAAGATTAATCTATAATATAATTAATCTTCGTATGGGGCTACTGCCTATGTCAAACTTATGGCTGAAAAATGGGCTGTTATGAGCATGAGGGTTCAGCCCATCAGTCGTGTTAGAGGAAGAAGCGTCACGCGTGGTTCGTGGCCCGTTGTTTTCTGCAAGCATCCGCGTAAAATGTTCAACAACCACGGAAACCACTTATCAAAGCAGCTGACCATTGGAATTTGCATTCACGCAAATATAAAACTGATAAATGTTGTGAATGGTTACACATTAGTTTTCTTTAGTCGTAATTATTTCGTTAACCGAGTGTCTGTATTGTTAGCAGAAATTGTCTATTCAACCGTTCTGTCCCGATTTTCAGAACTTTTCTCTTTAATCGTAGAAGTTACATTAACACATATTTTATACAGTGTGCCAGGAAAGTTTCTCCGCACTGATCCGAATCAGGACCTCCTATTAAAAATTGCATTTGTGTTGGTAGATACCAGATAACTTGGAAACAGGTGAAGGGGACCACACTTCCAGCATCGATTGTGATTGTTGTGAGTACGCAATTTACGTTTTCTTTTCTTTCAAGCTGCGGCTCGTGCTGCCAACATAATTTCTGGTGCTAGCCCTCTCACCAGCAAGGTGCCACTGCGGAGAGACTTTCCTGGCACATTGTACTTTCGTTTAAATTTAAGCACGCGTGATGGTTGCGAGATTTCGTTTTGCGTTGTATGATTTTGCTTTATCATTCGCTGTGATTGATTTATCGGAATAATTTGTTAGATACTATCGACTTACCTGCAAGAAATAGAATGAATTTACCATGACATACGACGTTTTCTTGAACGAAATTTTATAGACGACAATGTCATGTTTTCTTAGTATAATCGAGAACTTTCAAATTTATATAGAATTCATTGAGCCAGAAGGGATGGCCAAACATGTTGAATGTAAAAATTATTTAGTACTTGGAAGTAAGTCCAAAGCAATTGATTTATCAGCAACTTCGGGGGGGGGGGCGATACTTGTCGAACATCACCTTAGATATTGTCTGGAGAATTAAGTCCGAAAACAAATTTCAGATTATCTCAAGCGTTGCACAAGAGCTCTTTAATTAAACTTTGCACACTGTTGGTTGAACTGCGGCGAGATAAAAGAGCAAAATGAAACTTGTATGAGACTCCTAAAGAACGCTGGAACGGGTAGCGGAAAAGGCTGAACGTTAAAGGGGAGAAGCAACTGAAGAAGGAGCAGGATGTTCTGAGGGAACCAGAATTTCCATCAGAAACTCTAAAAAGGAAAAGAACTTTATCGGTTCATCGGATCTCTAAGCAAATTTCTCAACCTACTGATTTTCCTGAAGAGATACAGCACACACAAAAGAGGAAAAACTTATCTTCCCCGCAGAAGAAATACGTGCTAAACGAAGTTCAAAACAAACACAATATATTGAAAAATACAGAAGTACATTACCTGCTTGTAAACGATTGCGAAACTTGTTTAATTGATTGGTTTTACCAATTGATTGCATGTGGAAGGTCAATAGAATTTTTCGATTTCGATCATTAGGAGCTCGTCTTAAGTAAGAAGTTCTGATGCCGCTTGCGTACTCTTTCTAGTCTTCACTCAGTAACATTCAAAATTTGGCGTATCAGTATCCTTATATATCAGTAATTCAGAATTTTTTTTCTTCAGTGAGAAGTTCAAATATTGGAAGTTCAGGACTTAAAATGCGCAATATGCAATTCAGGGGCTACCAAAAGTTGGACGATTGGAGCCTGCAGTGGTGGACTTCACTTGCATTGTATTTGAATGACAATAGCTAGAATATGAGAAAGTTCTTTGTAAAAGCTTGTAACTCTCCAGAGTATAACCTGTGTAATCATCGTTTCATTCATTCATTCATTCATTCATTCAATCATTCATTCATTCATTACGACTATTTTTAAATATTCATTTTAACTATAGTTTATTAATTTCATTTTAATAGGCTAATAGAACCTTCACGACCACATATGCGTACACTGTCTGGGAACCCTCGATATAAAATGTATGACGTGAGTTCTTTGCGAAAGCGGGTTTGCTTCTAGACGAAGCTTCTCTACTCTTTGCTGGCATTCCTGAATAACGTGTTGTTGGGGTAGTTTGGCGTTGCTTTTAAAAGAAACGCTGACGCTGGTATGCCCATTTACATGTTCAATTTTACTGCTTGATAGCGCAGAACCTTGGTCGTCTACTAGGGCTCCTAGATAAGAGTATTCTTCTGTGACGCCGTTTCCGACGTTATATTCCGTTATCAGGAGAGTTTGGCCTGTGCGGTTTTGTATATTGTGACGTACCAAAAATGACGGACATTTTTGTTTAGGCAAATAAAGGTCAAAATATTGCAAAAGACGAGGGTTTATATGGTGCAGATACGCAGAGGGTACACCATAGCAACGCGAGTTCGTCCTGAGAGGTGGGTTTCTATGGTGCAGATACACAGATGACACCATAGCAACGCAAGTTCGTCCGGAGACGTGGGTTTCTATGTTGCATATACGCAGAGGGTACACCATAGCAACACGAGTTCGTTCTGAGACGTGGGTTTCTGTGGTGCAGATACGGAGAAGGTACACCATAGCAACGCGAAAAAAACAAGAGTAAAAAACACAGCGAGCTTTGAAGGGTGGATCAGATTGGGAATTAGGGCATTCCGACTCGTGTCGTGGTGGTGATCGGATCGCTTGTGCGGTTTTTTCTGAGATTAATTATCTAATTGGGACTTGTAATATTTCGTGAGAGTGAATATTAACTTGAACTTAGAATTTTTCCGCATTAGATGTACAACTGGAACTTGTAAAATTTACGTGTTGTACCATTGCAAACTTGGACTTGTAATATTTTCATGAGTGAACTGGAAAGTGACCTTAGAATATTTTCGCGGTGAAGTTACGAGACTCGACTTAGAAATTTTACCAGCGAATTGTGAATTGCCAGGTTAGGTGATAGAAAATAATAATAGAAGGATATTATTCCGACTTGGAAAAACTAATCAGTTTGAAATAGGTGAAAACCGAGGTTTCAAACGATGGTCGCTGATCATCGTGGATTTCGACAAGGAAGATTGGATTATTCCACGTGGCAACATCGAGCAACATGCGCACGAAGAGGCAAGAAAGGATAAAAGGTTCTATAACACTGTTATTGCAATAACGAGAAAATAGTCATGACCTAACACTAACTTGTGATTATTGATAACAGTTAAAAACTTTTGGCATGCATAATAAATTTTAATTCATAGTTTGAAAGAAAGCTGATTCTCATTTGCCATTACGTGCAATCCTAAAGTAGACATTTTAGAATTATTTTCAGATTCCTCGCCACTCCGTATGGATGGCAGATTGAGTAATTGGTTGCGGAGTAAGTAGCAACAATTATTTCATAAGAACCCGACGACCGAGCTAGCGGGATTTACACTTATTTGTAATATATCTGAAGACAGTAATCGATAATCAGGTATTCAAGTGTAACCTTTTCCTGGCGCCCAAATTGTTTATGAATTCGGAAATTGGTTACGATTGACATTATTATTATTAATTAAATAATAAGAAACGTTTCAAAAATGGCGCCCAACCCTCCGTATGGAGTGGGTTACGTTTCAATAAGTTGAGAACAACCAATCTATCCAAATACAATATTAATATTTACATGATCATTTTCATTTCTCATTTCTTGCATGTTGTCTTATGGGTTATTCGGAAGGAGGATATTAAAGGGCGGCACTCGTCCGGATTGCTCTGCTTTCTATATCTTGGGACTCTACTCGTGTATCAGCTGCTATCTTACTAACCAAGTAGCACTGCATTGGTGTTTTTTGGACGAGGGAGGGTTTAATTTTATCGTAAACGCTCAGGTGGCATTGAGGGGATAAGTAATAGAAGTGAAAACAAATTTAAACATACTCATCCAGGAATAGCCATTATCTCATCGATGTTAAAATTGAAATATTAATTTTTGCCATCTTCATTAAAACTATTTACTGTCGCTTAATAAATGAAACAGACTATCTTCGGTACTGTGGCGACTTACAGGCTAATATAAATTTTCCCGTCACATTTTAATTAATTCTTTTGAAAACTGGAAATTCGGAAGTGTTTTCTTTTGAAAGTTATTTCTAAAATCCAGAAGTGTGGATTTTGTTAGTTGAACGTCAGTATGAATTTTCTACTTTTTAGAGGACTTGTCAAGTTGTCACACGTCATTTCCAAGTTAGTCTAAGTTTATTCTGGTCTCGTGGCTCCTTAATATATTCGCAGCGGTTCGTGGATCTGTCCCTGTCGCGTCTGCGGGAGTAAATCCATCTTCCTCGAAACGAGCTCCTCATAAGCCTCGCTTTCCGTCGCACGGGAATCTGGGTGGGTGTCTAAAAAGATCGGGGCTGTTGGTTTTCACACCAACCTGACGTCTCCTGTCCCACTTTACGACTGAGGTGGTTCAGGCAGTGCCTTTGGCCTATGGTTCGAAGACTCCTCCAGACAGCGAGAATTCTAGCAGCCGGCTGCTCTGAACGGTAGTTTTCCATGGTTTCTCGGGTCAACACCAGGCATATGGCGCGGCAGTACCCCAACAAATCGACCGCGCGCGATCTTTTCTACCTCTTCCTTATGCTATCCTCTCCCCTTACACACACACTTACACGAACATGCACCACACTGCCATATGTGTCGGTAGACCAGTTGGGATCTTTGAGATTTTCCCACTTGGGGCGGTGTCCCGCTGATGGGAGATACCTGGAAAGAGAAATCTCCCACAATCCGAATTGAAGGTTGTCGCCGGATCTCCCCATCTAGCGGTGGAAGAATACTACCACTACCTCTAGAGATAAGACATGCACTTCACTTACCAATGACCACAGTTGTTGTCACGCCCGGCATAATCAATGAATCAAATTTCACCTGCAGCTTGGTGCCTTCACTACCCTCATCGCAAACGTCATCCGCATTCCTTGTCGCTCAGCTCGCTGTCAGGGATCAATACCACGGCCACGGCTAGTCATCATGCGTGCATCACCTCTTTAGTTAGGTACTGAATGGCAGAGTATTAAGAATATTAATGGAGTGCAAACTTCTGTGGCCGGGTAGAAGTCACTCAAAATGGCACAGGTTTTCTCATCTCGCTCCCCTGGATATTACTACCTAATTTCTGTGTTGTGTAATTTTGTTAAGACACCTGACATTTAAGTATCTTCTTTTAAGTTAATGCCAGAATTAATAGATAATACATAAAAAACTATTATACGCATCATATCTACATCTTAAAGTGAAAATCACACACTGTAAGGATTTGTTATTTTAATGCTATTTTGTGGCTGGCATTTCTTTTGTACACCATATTTTAAGCGTATTATCATATAATGTTTTGTGGATTTCAAATTATATAGTTTTTACGTGATTTGAGTTATATACGTAATTTTATATTCGCAAATTTGTGTTATTTGTAACAAAAGCCTACTCACACAACAGCTTTTAAATTTGATCGCTAGTGAAATTTATCGTATCTCCTGTTCTACGCTAATAAAACTGTTCAGTGAAATGTCACCGATCATATTTCCTCACACCATAACTCAAATTGGGTCGCAGTTTGTATCCCATCTTCCTTCCAGTTTCATTTAACTGTAAACTTATTGGAGGAGCATCACAACGCCGATTTCCATCCTTTTAGTTCCTTCGTTTATTCCGTCGCCCTTCTGCCTGTTCTCTGTTAATTTAATTATTCTCCTTTACCGCTTTTTCGTGCAGAGTTTGGAGTTTTTTTGTAAACGAGAATTTTTCGATTTTTTATTGTGGTAGCAATCGCGTACATTGAAGTAAATTTCATTGCAAGTTTGAATGACGTCACCAGGGCATAGACAAAAGTAACTATTTTACGTTATTACATTTAGAATCTTAGCAGAAGGGCACACTCCAAAGCAATAACTTGGGACCGTTAAATATTAGTGCAGTATTTCAAACACTTTTGTAAGTACTTTTAATAACAAAACATCTTGAATCCAAAAAATATACATAAACAATTAAAACATTTCGATAAGACAACTCTGGGATATTAAAAATGAAGGTCTAAAACGAATAACTCACAATATAATTTAATATACTCACGTGTATAAATGATTTATTATATTGTCTTTTGGTTTTAGTATCTTCTCAAATATTTTCTTGACTGAACTCAGAGTTTTTTATTATTTCTTCATGATATAATGTGTTAAAACTATGACCGTGTTATGCGCTATAAATGTTGGATTACATTATAATGAAATACTATAATTACATTTTAATGTTTTTTATCAATAGAATATATTTTAATACGTATTAAATATTCAAATTCCTTTACGAAGCCACTCATTTTTATGTATGAGAATACAAAAAAAATATATCGACTCAAAAATTAATGTGAAAACGTCTCTTGCAATTCTGGAATTTCTACGGAGAACCTCTTAATAAATTATTGGTCTCGAAAGCACGTTATGCAGTGTGCTCATCCGAGCCATTTCCCTCAGTTTTTCCATCGGCAGCAAGCGGGTCGCCTCGTCTCCGCCGGTTCTCTCTGCCACTGTAATTTCAATTTCTGGGCTCGCTGAGTGGGGATCCAGGTCTGCGGATGATGAATTACCAACTTACTCTCTTTTTAACGTCGCCCGCCACACCAGAGGGGAGCATTCCTTCGCAGTCTCCTGGTTACAGTGTACGCAATCGTGTTGTGGTGATAACACGTTACGAATATTCGTCATGAATTCACGACATCGTCCAACATGAACATCGTTTTCAGTTTAAATAAATAATAAATATTTGTACATTAGCCGAAATGGATGCGAACTGAGTTCGGCCATGAGTGGTAGTTTAGCTACTCCTTGATACCTCCAGTTTGAGGACTCGCAGATATGTTAGACTAGTGTGTGGTTCGAGGTAAGCCCTATTATTGCATAGACGTTAATTTTCTTCCTTTGGAAAAGAACCTTAAACTTTGGTTTCCTAATGTTCAATATGCAGCCAACACTTACACGATTGGGTGTATTGTGTTCTTGAATGATAATTTTGTATAATATTTTTTTTTTAATTAAAGACAATTCCTATATCGTTGTAGGAAATTATAACGCTTTGTGTTTTAGAGACATGAATTAGGTGTGTTCAGGACAAAAGTGTAAGTGAATTTTAATTAATTAATCGTGAACCGAATTTTGCATGTATAAAGCCTTCAAATATTTTGAATGGGCATGAAGTATTGTATAACGCAAATGAAGGGAACTTGGTATTTATGTACGAATAATAGAATGTATTACATTGTTGCATCTCGTTTCGAGTATTACAACTTTTATTGCTTGCGTAGCGATGATGTTTTCTTTCTTCTCGTCCTGAGTATTCCAACTTTTATTGCTTATGGACCGATGATGTTTTCTTTTTGCCAGACGATTACAACAAATACCTTTCTGTAATCATGTAATCAACTATCCTGATATGATAATGGTTAATCTATTAACTATTATCTCAATCTATAATTACTCAATAAAACTACATGTTTCGTTAAAACAATTCGTAACTTCGTTTTATATTTACTGGATTTGTCCATACTTTACATTTCGGTATTTTTTTGTGAAAATGACTTTATATAAATCACAGCCACATCCTGTGAAACAATGAATTTAACAGCAACGACTGAAATTACGAACTATGAATAAATATAAGAGAAAATCATTACGCACTTCGATTAGGCATTCTCTTGACAAATATTTTTATTTTACCTGCTGTGAACCTCCCATTACGAGTTTCACTTCAAAATTACAGTGATTTTTGGGAACTAAAAAGCTCAAAGCCGTAAATTTCACTTTTGAGTATGCCACGCGTTTTAAGACGTACCCGCCATTTACGACCTTTTCACGACACCTTTTACGGGATATAGATGGATTCTTAACAGAGTACGAAGGTTTCACCGAGTAGCCTGTACCGCTTTACCTCCAGTTCAACTAGCCTGCTTCTTGTGGCGCTGAAACGAGAAAGCCCATTAAGTTTCTTCGGTGTGCTTCTATATAAGCATTCTATTTTTTCTACAGAAGTGTTTCAGTTTCTATAGTGGCTTCGCAGTTAAGTATGAGATACTTGGGGACTGTCACGCCCAAAGGCGTGATGAAATCATCCGTGTATTTCGCGGGATTCGAAAATTGATTAATCTGTAGACCTATCACTTCCATTACCGTGTAATGTCTCAATCGTCGGAGCGTCACAGTTACGTATCATCGACTTCCCGTCTACAACTTCTTTGAGAAAGTAAAGGTCTTACTCGTTAACAATAACAATTACAAAAAACTTCAAGACTTCTGTCTTACAGTTCAGTAGTTACCACTGTTACAATTTCAAGATCACTTTGAAGTTATTATTGTCAATATATCTAGCATTTGCACAAATCAAAATTCCAGTTGGGTTCCAGTTATTGTAGGGTCTTCTATTACAATACCCCGTTGCGAAAAGAAGATAACTGTCAACGGAAATCCGCTATGTTACAACCTGCTATTTAGGGCGGCATTATTAATAAAGCGAAAGCTGTTCAATCGGTCAAAACCATTAACGAACATTTTTTGTGGAACCGATTGGTTTTACCATAAACCACGGGAATTTATGTGAAGGTTCATCACGCCAGCGGCAAGGGCAAGTTTCAAAGAATGATCTGTTTTAAGCAGTTATTACATTGATGTCTGGATTACAAGAGAAAGTCCCATCCTGGCATACATCTTCAGCGATTGAATAATCGCCGAAGAAAAAGAAAACACAATCGGGAGGGTGACTTAAGATTTATCATAAAAAATAAGATACTAGTGTTAAATGAGTGAGAAATGAAAGCAAAAAAGAAGGAAAAACTAATAGAGGTCAAGAGGAGGAAGGATTATATGATAACGAAGAGGGGTATGAGGAAGTAAGGAGGAGTTGCCGGTAGAAAAAAGAACTGAAACTGAGCGTTGGGCGCACTGCGCGCGTCGCAGCCACCTGTCGGCGGGCAGCCCCCGGCGGAGGGAGAAGGCCGCAATTTCCCGCCCGGTCCGCTAAAACGGAAGCGATGTAACTGCACGGCCGCATCCGCCCGCCCGCCCGCTCGCTCGCCCGCCCGTTCGCTCGCCCGCCCGTTCGCCCGCCCGTTCGCCCGTCCGCCCGCCCGTTTGCCCGGCGGTTCGCCCGCTCGTTTGCCCGTCCGCCCGCCATGAAACTGCCCGCCCGCCCACCCAACAAGTCCGCCCATCCAACAGTCCGCCCGCCCGCCATCGGTCTGCTCACCCAATAGTCCGCCCGCTCGCCCGCCCGCCCGCCCGCCCAACAGTCCGCCCGCCCGCCCAACAGTCCGCCCGCCCGCCCAACAGTCCGCCCGCCCGCCCAACAGTCCGCCCGCCTGCCCGTCCTAAAGTCCTTCCAACCGTTCGTTCAAAAGCCGACCGCCTGCCAAACAGCCCGTTCGCCCAACCACCCATTCGCCCGCCCGCCCGCCTAGCGACCAGCTGCTCTGATCGGTAGATTTCCGTGGTATCTCCGATCAACAAGAGGCGAATGACGGAGCAGTACCCTAACAAACGGGCCACGAACCGCGCGCGATCTTTCTTACCTCTTCCGTGTTCTATCCTCTCCCCTTACACACATTCACACTAACATGCACTACACTACCGTCGGTCGGGAGGTTGGAGGTTGTCCCGGCTAAGGCGGTGCCCCGCTGGTTTGAGGTACCTGGTTGGGAAAACCCCGCTAGTCGAGAGTAGGTCGACGCCGGATCTCGCCATCCAGCGGGGAAAGAACACCGTCACCTCCCGATGAAAAAGCATGCACTGCACATACGGAACTAATGACCCTAGTAGTTGGCGCGCGCGGAATCGCTGACAATCAATCAATTCACTATATGCAAATTTTGTTGAGTTTTCTTTAGTCTAGCTGAGGGAAGTACGGGACAAGGGGCTTATTATTTTGTCAGAAATGTCTAGAATCGTCTGCAGTTAATTTTTCAATTCGAATACTTTTAATATCATTCGAAAGCGATCAGTTCTATTGTTTTCAAATGCTGCCAACCACTCTCGTTGCTAATATTTATAATTCAAACACTTATAACCAATGAAAGGAGAAGGGATTCTGGAGCTCAAGAAAACGTGCACAGATTATACTTCTCCCCCATTGCATCATACAGGGCTTTTTGGAGATAAATGAAATTAATAAATAAAATATAGAACGTTCTTCCCACGATTAAATGAATACTCATCGTTACAACATCATTTCACAATACGCTATTATTATTCTAGGAGATAAAGGTCAGCGGCCGCCTTTTGAGCAGTCTATCACAAAACAACAGCGTCGACGGCCATTTGCACAACGGCTGTCAGTAGCATTCGCTCGTTATCCGCCGACATTAGTTTCCTAAGGTCCCGCTCCGAAATGGCGGCGCATCTCGGCCGGGCCCAAACGCGGCGCGCGGTCCACGTGATTAACTGTGCATGGGGTTAATGAGGGGTGGTCGATGCGAGAGCACCAATTATCCTGATTAATTGACAATTATTTAAGCGAAACACAATTTGCATCGCGGCGCCCGGCGAAATAGTATGCTCTCCCCTCAGGGGGGAGGGGAGAGGGGGAGGGGCCATTTGAACCCGTGGGGAGCAGGGTGGAGGAGGAGGAGGAGAGGTCGGTGAGGGCGTTGGACAATGGGTGTGGCGAGAGCGCGTGAGGCTATTGCCCATGGTATTTTTGAAGACCGTAAACTTTTAATGCAGTAGTTATTTACGCAACTAGTAGAGAATGTGTGTCTTTCGCATACCTACGAATGAAATGTTTTCGGACGAGACGCCGATATGTAACGGGTCTGGCATTTTGAAATGAGTGCGGCAAAGACACATTAGTTCGTGTTGCGTGCATTATTTTTTGCACTAATTCATGCATTTGTACAAATATATAATCTGGGGATCATTTATAGAATGCGAAGCGGCAGGCAAGTTGTCATGTCCGTTCAGTGATTTGTTTACTCTAGTACAGTACTCAATTGTCTTAGGTGACCACGAATTCCTTGTGGTACGCGTACGGTAAATTCTCAAAGTAACACTTCCCATTAAAATGTAGTGGACGCAGTCACAGTAAAGTCGAGTACTTGTTTCTATGCGGAGTGCTGAAAAGGAATATTGCAAGAAATAAATGCAAAATAAATTAAAAGACTGTTTTTACTTTTTGGGAGCTTAAATCAAAACAAACAATTAAGACATGTCTATTAATAGTATACCTTAGTATCAATGATAGAGTTGCAGCAATTCTGTGCGATGAACCAGTACAGATTGTTAAGTTACAAAGATTGCCTTAACGCAGAAGCCGCTAGCAGCACAGAGTGTATTATTTTGCTATGTGTATACTCTCTGATCTAATTTTCCCTAATAAACTACTCGAATATTGTTTTATTTATACGAATTTATGCGATCCTTTATTCATTTGAATAAAGATAAGCGCAACTAGTGTGTTATAATATCGTTCAATGTAGTTGTTCATCTGTTGCCGCAAACACATTAATTTAGCTCGCATTTCTGTATCTGCGCGGTTTTATTACCACACAATGATGATCAAGTGAAGCAAACACTACTTTTGAACCTTTTGTGTGAAAAATTGTCGAAGGTCTTTTTATGTTTTGTTTAATTTCCTTTCATGACGAATGTTACACATATTTGTAAAATGACCGAAGGCATACTTAAACGTTAATTTAAATAACAATAACTTCCATTATATTCGAATTGTCGCGTTCAAATTTTGACGTTTGATAATTACAAAGTGAAACAAAACTCCATTCGTAAAGAGTTGAATTATTTCATCCGGGCGGTGCCATTGCTGTGATAGCACTCTCACAAATTGTTTCCGAGCGTAAAACCGATACAATGAAAAAAGAATACCAATTCAAATGAAAGTGGGTTTCAAACGTATCTCGCGTTTGATAAAGGATGGTATATCTGCTTTCAGAGAAGTTTGTTTTGTAATTTACGAGATGACGAAAGTTAATTTTCTCATAGATGAGATGATAAGTTTGTTGACAACTTTTCTTGGGAATGCCATTTCTTCATAGATTTCAATTCAAGAGGTCTATGCACGAGTGTTCTTTGTTTTCCTTTGTGTGTAAAATTGATTTAAAAAGTTCAATTTTGGTGTCATTTTGTCATGTTTATTATGTCATTATAAAACGTTTTGCGAAAACCTATCCTACATTTTTATCGTAATGTGTTCTTGCGGAGACATTTGGCAAATTTGCATAATTTCAAAATGTACTCGGCCTTTGACAATGTAGCCCATAATATTCTGTAATAATGGGTTACTTCAGATATTAGACGGCATTTAAAAGATTTCAAAAACCTTACATAAATACATAGTTAAATATATGCATTTACATATGTATACGTATTAATCGTATGGGTAGAGTGCCGTTAGCCAGTTGTTCCGCACCCGTGTTTTCGACCCAGACTTCCGTGGAAGTCTACCCCCGACGCAGGTCTGGGGAACTTTAACGAGCAGGCACAGCTCGCGGGCGATCCCCTAATGCGCCTGGGATTTGACTCTCGCTTTCTCCGCCAGCTGTCGGTCTCAGTTAACTATATCCGAACTGTGTGGTTGGGGAGGGATATTGTCGGAGGGACTTTGGATAGTTACAAAATAAGTCACTTCAGCTATAGAAAATATCCGCTATTCGTAAATGCGAATATCTCGATTTTAGTTACAAACATGAAGTATTTATAAACATGAATGAGCTTGGTTCTACATTCGCGTTCATTGTCTTGGGGCAGAATCAAGGTTCACAACACTGAGCAAAATCGGAATATTAACGTTATGGAGTAGTGGGATAACTCGGTGTTGAGCTGGTGACCTACCTTGTTACTGCCTGAAGTCTTTCATTTGTAGGGAGGAAATTGATATAAACAGCATCAGAGATCGTGGAATGCCTACAGCACTACTTCGTCTTTAATGTACACAAAAATATTCTTCCATTTGCGTTTTAAATGAGTAACTAGCTTGGAGGCTTCTCTTGACGTTGCTTTTCGGAAGAAACATAATGTTGGAAGAATTTATGATAATACTGAAGTCCCAGATTTTATTTATAGCATTGTGCATAATTCATGCTATAATACATTATTCATACATTAATGTTGGTTTTACAGGATGTTTTGAAAAATCACAGTAGTTATATAATGTTCAGAATTGAATAGTATAGGTACAAAGGGGTGTTCATGTAAGCTTCGGAAATACTATAGATTATTGATATATCAGATAGGTATATTCATTTACAAAGTAAATTTTAACGCTCTGGCTAAATCGTGTGATAATAAGAAATTTAATGAAGACTCAATTCAACTAATACATTTCTATTACTATTATATTATTTGTTTTCACGACCTTTTGGGGATATTGATAGTGTTTGTGAAGTCCTTTTGCTATTCTCTCTTCAAGAGGAGGTTAAAAACCGTAAAGTTAATGTTTTTAAAAAGAAAAACAGTCTTTTAGAATTGTTATTAAACATTTAGTACAAATTGATGATACGGATTCTTTGTTCCAGAGTTTACAGCTCATTACAATACTGGTAACTGTAGTAGAACATTTAAAAAAATGGAGATTTGGTCAATTTTGACCTAAACTTTTTCTTAGACTACTGCTTTTGAGAGCGATTTTAGATTATTCGTTCATTTTAAAAAGCTTGGTCTTTTTAAAGCTTTCACTGCAATACTGTGCGACATACTTTGTAGGCTACAGCAGAACCCTCTTTCCACCCTACAGAAAAAAATTTCGTGGTAATATCGTTTATTAGAATATTTGTTATTAAACTAATTTCTTCCTATGGTATATTTGCCTTTAGGATAGTAAGATATGGGGCCAGGTAATTCCAACTGATCCATAATTAATTAAACTCAACCCTTCATTTTATTGTCCATTTACCGACGCATATATAGTATTGTCTCCAAACTAGTTAAAGAAGCCTCCAAAGCATATATTCCTTGCCAGTATGGAACAGACCTGAGCAACAACTGTTAGTGAATAGGTATATCGAATGAATCTTTTCTTAAATGAAAGATTGAAATTATAATTGAAGGTTAATGGTATATTTATAAAATATTTTTAAATCGTCGAATTAAAATTAAATGGAGTGAATCCTCCTCAAGACAGCATTTTTAATGCGACATGATCGCCAATTTTCAACACGAGTCTTCGCGAGGCTGCGCCTATGTAGATCTGGAGACTGCTCAATCGTTCAAACATCAGGGGAACTAGTCTACTCCTTCGGTTTAATGGTTTTCTGCATATAATCAAAATTTGAAACCACTACTCCTATGATGTTCCATTATTTTTATGACGCCTCTGTGTTGAGAAGCGTAAAGATGAAACCAGTCACCAGGAGAGGTGGCTGAGGGCAACAACTGATGTCACTGCATTGCCTCTGAGCGAGATGTTCTAGGTTCGAGTCCCGACAGTGGTAAGATTTTCGACATTAGCTTGTCAGCTAGGTCGAATTCAGTCGCTGTCTAGTGGAGAATTATAGAGGCGGACTGCACTGATCGGTAGTTTTCCGTGGTTTCTCCGATCAACGTCAGGTGAATGCCGGAGCAGTACTCTAACAAAGGGGGCCACGGGCCGCGCGCGATCTTTCCTTCCGCTTCTTTGTCATATCTTTTCCCCTTACACACACACACACACACACACACACACACACACACACACACTTACACTAACATGCACTATATTAAAACACACGCAGGGGGACCGGTCGGGAGCTTACAACTTATCCCGGCTGGGGGGGGGGGAGTGCCCTCTGGTGGGAGCTACCGGGTTGAGGGATACCCCGCTAGCCGATGGTAGGTCGGCGCCGGATCTCGCCATCCAGGGGGGGAAGGTGACTGCCATATCCCGAGGATAACATGCACGACACTTACGGGGATAATACCTCAATAGTTGTCGCGTCCGGAATAACTAACAACCAAGCAACCATTGATTGATTGATTTGATTGAAATTGATTCTATTGCAGCAATGAGGGAAAAATTTGAAATTGAATTGTGATTTCAAACGTTTTTACCATAAAATTTACCAATTAACAAACTCGGAAGAGTCATCAGTTATTGTACATTTGCAGAATGCTGTTAGTCTTCGTTTCTATTTAGAGAAGAAGAAATCAAAAAATTACCTAAAATACTTAAAGTATTTGATAGCAAAGGCAAGTATTGTGTTATTTCTCTGAGATGTATCCCTCTTTTTAAATATAATTAAAACAGGATATCGAACAAATTCTACCTTGGCAAACTACCGATCAACCTCATATTTTGGCTTATGACAGGTGTATTCATTATCATTCTCAGGGCTCCATCTCACGACTTCGGGACTGTCGGTAAAGTTGACTCGATTCCGTGGCTGACTCACTGGCTGACCCCAGGGAGGACTGCCGGACTGACTGGCTGAGACTCACTGCCTCTCAGCCCTTGCCGCAAGTCTACTCACAACATTGTCGAGAGGCAATAATATTCTTCCCTTCACATTTTCTACCTCCAAATATTCGCGCAATCGTACAAAAAATCACGCCCCTGGCACTTCAACACTACTCCACGTTTGCACGATGTATGGGGGAAGCCTTCACGAAACTTTCAGCCTCGGACCAATGGGCTGAAGCGCTCGGAAGTCACACACCAACTGGCCTGACACGCAATGGCAAAGGCACATTTCATTCGCACTGATACTGCCGATGACAGGAATCTGCGCACTTCTCGAGCGACTTCGTGTGAGTCCAATTAACGGCAACGCTGAATCCTGGCTGTGAGAAAGTAAACCAATCCTTGCAAGCTGATTGCTGCAGAGCAAGTCACACGACGTACCATGTGGCGAGAGATCAGTCAGAGTCGCTTATACGCTGCAGGTACTGTAGTGAGCCCAAAGAGCCTGCGCTGCCCTATTGCGCACGAAGTATGAATGCTCCTTATGCATCCAGAACACTTGCAAATAAATAAAACACACTACAAAGAGAATGAAATTACAATTTCAATGTCACAATCACAATTTATTTTATGTTAATTTATTTACAAGGGTACCAGATCGTTTGAAGCAAATTTTTTCCAATGTCTTAAAACAATTCCGCAAATTGGTAGGGCCTTTCAAGTTTCTTTCGACCGGCCAAGGTGGCTCAGGGCATAATCTGATGTCCCTGCAGTGCCTCTACCGGAAGGTTCTAGGGTATGTCCACCGGCGATGGTTGAATTTTCCACATCAGCTACTTAGCTAGGTCGAATCCAATCGATGTCTGGAGAATCCTAGTGGCAGGCTGCTCTGATCGGCAGTTTTCTGTGGTTTGTCCGATCAACTCCACACGAATGCCGAAACTGTGACCTACCAAACGGGCCGTGGACCGCCCGCGATGTTTCCTTCCTCTTTCTTGTTCTATCTTTCCCCTTTACTTTCACACATTTACATGCACTACACTACTACAAATGTTTGGAGATCAGTCTGGTCTTAGAGCTTGTCCCGGCTGGGGCGGCGACCCGCGGGTGGGACATACATTGCAAACCAACGTGTAGGTCAGTGCCGGATCTCGTCGGATGAACTTAGGAGTTGACGCGATCTATCAAAATTCTTCCGGGGCCCCACGTCTCACTTTGCGCACGTCTCTTCTGAGAGAAGAGAACATGATCATTGATCACGTCCATCGCCAGGGCTGCCTTCCCTCCGCCGGCGGCCCCGCGCAGCATCGATTGGCGCACCCGGACCCTGGGCCTGGCCCCGCCACCCGCCCCCCTCCGATCTGCTCCCGCCCGCCCCGCTCGGCGTGCCCCTCTTGCGCTTCCCACTTTATTAAGCTTCGTCCCGGCACGCCCCGCTCACTCCCATTGCCACTCCGCCCCGCTTCATACAGCTAAGTCCCGCTCCGCTCTACTCAGCTACGCTTCACACCGCTCAGTCCTACTCCGCTCCGCTTCACACCGCTCAGTTCCGCACCGTCCTACTCTGCTCCGCTTCACATCGCTCAGTCCTACTCCGCTCCGCTTCACACCGCTCAGTCCTACTCCGCTCCGCTTCACACCGCTCAGTTCCGCACCGTCCTACTCTGTTCCGCTTCACATCGCTCAGTCCTACTCCGCTCCGCTTCACACCGCTCGGTCCCGCTCAGTTCCACTCCGTTCCGCTTCATACCGCTCAGTCCCACTCAGTTCCACTCCGTTCCGCTTCATACCGCTCAGTCCCACTCCACTTCGCTTCACACCGCTCAGTCCCACTCCACCTCGCTTCACACCGCTCAGTCCCGCACCGTCCTACTCTGCTCCGCTTCACATCGCTCAGTCCTACTCCGCTCCGCTTCACACCGCTCTGTCCCGCTCAGTCCCACTCCGTTCCGCTTTATACCGCTCAGTGCCACTCCGTTCCGCTTCACACAACTCTGTCCCGCTCAGTCCCACTCCGCTCCGCTTCACACCGCTCAGTCCTACTCCGCTCCGCTTCACACCGCTCTGTCCCACTCACTCAGTCCCACTCCATTTCGCTTCATGCCGTTCAGCCCCACTCCGCTCCGCTTCACAACTCTGTCCTATTCCGCTCCGCTTCATACCGCTCCGTGCCACTTCACATCGCACGGTCTTGTTCAACGCCGCTCCGTGGACCTCGCTCCCACTGTGCTCCGTTTCATATCGTTCAGCTCTTCTTCGCTCTGTTTCACACCACTCCTACCCTCTCCGGCCCGCCTCTGTCTACTCCCGTTCGCTCCTGTTTTCACAGAGTCGCTCTCGTCCGCTTCGGTCCGTTGTGTTCCGCTCTGCTCTTCTACGCAGCTTCGGGTGCGGAAACGTCTCCATTGGCGCGCGCTGCTTTTCCGCTGTCAACTCGCGTCAGACGTGTGCGTCGTCGACACTGACTTGATGTGTTTGAGCAAGCGGACTTTTGTGGGTTACGCGGCTGCCGATACGACTGTTCCCAGCCGGCACGGTCGACTTAGAAAGACTGCTCGCAGTGTTCCGGGTGGAAGACAAAACGATGTTCGTGGACAACAGGTATTGCTTGAACGCTGCGGGATGAGTATTTTCTCAAAGAGACGATGATTATGTGTTGTTGTGTTTTTAATTTTTGGAATTATTTTATTTTGGTGTGCATCTTACCCTGCATTTTCCCTGAGATGCGAATCCTCACATTCCAGTTGGGGAAGGAGAACGTTCTTGTCGTGATTAAATGTAATAATACATTGCTGAACAGATAAAAGGTATTTTTTCACTTTATATTCATATATTATTCTTAGAAATCAAAATAGAACTTGAGGTAATCATGATATAACTCGTCTTTCTTACTTTCTCGTCTCACTGAGTACTGTCATAATAAAGACAAAGAATTGTAGTGTTGCGACAAAAGCCGGTGGTTTATTATTAGAAACCTCGTATTGTGGGGTCCTGGTAACGAAAATGTGGTTTTTATGACTGTTTCGAAGCCACGGTCGTCTTTACAGACTGATGCTTTGAGGCGGTACAAGCTTTAAAGTCGGATACCCAACGCAATATTTTTCACTATGGAGTATGCGTAAATTAAGTCTGTTACACAACTCATGAACCTACGCACGTGGCACAGGATTAATGTTGCTGGTTTTTAATATTTACTGGAGGAAGTGAACATAAAACTGCTCATAAAAGCAACACCTGGTTTCTGGATGATATAATATGAACGCAGTGCCTACTTCACGCGTATAAAATGCAATAAAATCCCTATGCGGGTGTCAGAGAATATCAGTGAGGGTGTAGCCTAAATGTCTCCATTCGGAGGGTCGCGGGTTTGACTCTTGTTCTGAGCATGAATGTTTGATATTATTTGTACCTATACGATGTCTTTAATGCGGATAAAGTGTAGAGAGTAAATTTTCTGAGAGATTGCGATGAAAACACATATTTATGATGTCATACAATTTAGGATATCGTAGACATATTTTTGCAATATTCGTATTCGTAACATTTAATGTTACTATAGTTGCTCTTCTTTGTTATTGAAGAGTATTTCTCGAGTTGACCAAGAGTTATAGTCTATCACGTACCCAGAGCAATCATTACTCAATATCCTGTATCCAGTATTATCCAGTATTTGTTGTCTCACACATTGTCTTGACATTAATACGTGATTTCGTGTCCAAATGTAAAGGAAAAATTGTATAACTTTGAACATGTTTTTGTTCTTTACTGACATTATTTTCTTTGGAAATTAGATGCACGGTTATTTTATTTCACATTTCATGTTAATGATACTCTGTTACAGTTTAGAATAATATCTATAGCACAGCATTGTGTAATGTACTCAGGGATGCGGTGTGGTATTTTGTATTATAAACAGGATGTGCAACGAAATTGAAGATAACTAAGCTTGTTCGAGCAGCGGCGTTGAGATTAACGTATGAGAAATATCACATGTTATAAACAAACATCACAATTATTACTATATGTACTTATCACAAGTATCACAATTGTAAATTAAAATAAATTGAAAAAAAAATTGAAAATTGCTTAAAAGTTAAAATATACGGTGACTTTGCAATGAAACCGAAGGAGAAATTCCGGAGGGCCAGAAAGCCTAGAGCCGTGTGTTTCATGTAAAAATCCAGACCTGTCTTCGTGCTCCCACCTGTACAAATATTTCAGAAGTTCCTAGCCTCAAATTCTTCCCGCACCACCACTTGCCACTGCTCCTCGCCCCTTGCTTTCCCTCGATGAAGCTCCACGCCGGCTCACTCCGTCTCGGACCCATTTGCCTCTGCTCCACTGCACCGGTCACCTACCCAGCTTCGCCCCGCCCCGCCCCGCCCCGCCCCGCCCCGCCCCGCCCCGCCCCGCCCCGCCCCGCCCGGCCCCGCCCCGCCGCGCCTCACAGCGTCACGACCAAACTCGTCCTAGCGCTCCGGTATAACCTACCTTATTCTACTCTACCCCGATTCACGTCACGCTACTCCACTCCATCACACACCACCACGCCCCATTTCCTAGTCCTACTTCACCCTCCCGCTTCGGCTCCCTGCGTCCCGTTCCACTATACCCATCCCGACCCGAAAGCCCCGCCCCTCCACCAGCCCCGTTCCACCGGTCTCTCGCCTGCCCCATTCCTCCCCATCGCACTCCACTGCTGCTCACCATGCCTTTCTCCGCGCCACTCGCCCCACTCCTTTGCAAGGCACGCCGCGCCGCTCCGTGCCACGCAACGCCACACCAAGCCACGCCATGCCCGCTTCGCACCACCCCGTTCCGCCCCGCCCCGTTTTGTCACGCCTTGTTTTGCTCTTCTCTCCGCCCCGCTCTGCGCCCCGCCCGCCCCTCCCCACCCACCCCGCCCCATCCCCTCCTCGCCCACCCCTCCTCGCCCCTGCCCTCCCCACCCACTCATCCCTGCTCCTCCCTGGCTCGCCCTACTCTGCCCTCGTCCGCCACTCCCCGCCCTCCCTCCCCGCTCCTCCACGCCCCACCCCACCCCGCCCCGTTGCGCGCCAACCCCGTTCCGCCCCGTCCTGCCCCCTTCATTCCGCCCCGCTCTACCCCACCCCGTTCTACCCCGCTCCGCCCCCCTCCGCTTCGCCTCTTTCTGCTGTTACTATCCACTCCTCTTCCCTTCTGCCTGCTCCACTCGGCCCCTCCCTTCGCCGCTTTGCCTAACTCCTCCTCCGCCGCCGCGCTACGTTGCACCGCTCAATGTTTTCCCTTTAAACACGCCGGCTCACCCGGGCATATTCTTCCGGCGCGGCGCGGCGCGGCGCGGCGCGAGGAGACGAAGTGCGCAACACGGAAACCTCTCCCGCGGCGAACAACGCGCTGCTGCACGCTGTGGGAAGTTGGGCGGCAGGTGGCGCCCACAGCTCCCGGTCGCCTCGTTAAACTCGCGCGCGCGGACCAGGGCCTCCGCGTGCACGTCACCCGCCCGGGGGCGAAGGAGGGAAGCGCGCGAAGGCGCGGCGGGGGCCGGGGCCTGCTGGGCCGCTTCCCGCGGGAGATGGGAGGTTTCATGCGTCCTCTTTACCTGTGTGCTTTGTGGTCGATTTTTGAATTAGTTCGCGAAGATTTTTTTTCTGAATGGTATTGTTTTTTGTTTTGTGAGAAATTCACAGAGTACATAATACGCTGAGGGCCAGTCTGTCAATTGCGTAACGCTAAAGAGGCTGAAGTTTGCGATAGCGTTTTGATGCCTTACATGCGAGTAGAGGGGCTGTTGGTTTGGTGTTTCTTAAGGCTGATATTTATGTATTTTTTTAACAGTTTTCGACATTTGCTAAAATAATTATATTTTTAGACTTGTACTAAAACATTGAAATATTCATTATTTTTTAAATATATAAATAGGTTGATAATGTATTATGTATAAATTATTACAATAAACGGAAATATTTTTTCATCAGTAGCATGTTAATTGAATCTGTTAGATTAAGAAGAATATATTCAAAACTAACCAATATTATATTCTAGAACTCAATTAACTTGGCTTATTAAAATTACTGTTTCATCGTATTTGACTTTTACGAATTATCAGAACTTTCCTTAACCTTCAACTTTGCCTTTCAATGCCTATCTGATATTTTCGTTTAAAAAATCGAAACTGTCACTGCGTGTTTTAGCTTCTTGGAAACTTCGGTGTTGTCTTACAGCCCGACCTGCCCATAATCTTGTTGTAGCTGTGGATACAACAGTTGGGCAACTGAGCTACATAGTGAATGTTGAACTAGTTTTTGAACTTCAGATCAAGGTCATCAATGTTCCCGCCGATTGACTGTGATTATTGTTTAGGGCACGTCAAATGCGAAGATTAGTCCTGTAAGGGCAGTGTATCTTTTTGCCACGGGAGGTGGCGCCAACCGACATGCTTTTCGATGTTTCCTCGCCAGATGGCGAAATTCGGCGCCGACTTGTGCGTGCGTGTCTCTGCCGAAGGGACCGCAACAAAGGAAATGTTCAAATATACAAGAACTTGTCAGACCTCAAAAATGAAAATTTTTAACAGAGACTTTCAGATAATTATTGCCATATACTCCTTAACATTCGTTATTAAATTTAAAAATGTTTTCTTTCAGTTATTTTCAAATTGAATCTTGAATCCGGGAATGTCTCCCTCCCTCATTGTCTCCCTCATTCTGTTGCCACCCTCCCCACGCCTCCACCTACCCCCCTTTCCCTCTACAGCTCGGTTCTTCCTCCGCCAATCCCATACCATCTGCCGGCTTCCTATTGGCCGATACCTTGACCAATCCTGGTCACCCCCTTCTCTTCCTTATAAGGCGGTCACGCTAGCCATTTGACAGCAGTACGCTCTGAGGAAGGCCACAATATGTTGGCAGAAACGTCAGCTACGAGCAGATCGACGCGGCTTGTCCCGGATAGTCAAGAGACAATGGGGCAACGTTTTGTGAAGGTAAAGACTTGGAACATGTAACTTGTTTGAGCATCGGCATTTTCAAATAAACGTGAACAAAAGTGAATTTTATGGATACAACCACAAAATATAACCAATATTAACCCCCACCAAATATAAACAAATAACTGCAATATATAAAAAAAGAATAATATAAACTTGTCTTATGCTACTGTAGCTTCAAACATGATGGGATTCATCACATTTTAGAGATATTGTAGGAGCAATTTTCATATTTCAGTTACTTATTTTCTGTTTTCTCCTTCGTTGGTAATTCAGGGTTAGCTTCCATCAAATCTAGAATCTCGTTATGCTCGCTAGTCACTCTTTTGTTACGTTCTCGTAGTGCAGTAGCAATTTGACCGCGAAATGTCAAATATACTACGTCTTGCAGTATTTTCAAAACATAATTTCTCAATAACTGTGAACGATAGCGTCAAAATAACTGTGGCAGAGCATATTACTTTATACAAATATGTGTCTTCGTCCGTTAAAACCATGCATTATTCACGAAAATACATTATTTCCACAATGAGTAACGTCATTCTTCCAGAAGGACGTCAGGGTTATCTGGGTTAATAGACCATAAAATTACTTATAAATTAACGTCGCCGACTAATAAAGTTCATTGTCCAGGTTCAAGGCGTCAAAGACAATCTTTCTGTTGTAGTACGTTTAATAATTGTTATATAATATCGTGAAAAATTAAAGCTGAATCGAAGGAGAAATCAGCACTTCTTTGTATGAAAAGTTTTATAAAAGTGCTTTGAGCACATGTATTATCCAGAACTTATAAAATTAACTGCTTGAACTTTTAATTTATTTTGAAAGTAACTCTGAATTTTCGAAAACTGCTAAGTTACTAATGGTGCGAGAAAGTATGTGCTGTTGAAGCTCCACTAGTTGTTTAATTGAACGATGCGCTGTAAGCATTCTGAATAAAGCGAACACGAAGAGCCGCGAACGCTCGCTTCAGGTGAGATCTCCGTTGCCGGAGATCAATAGAGGGCCACTGAGTGGGGTCCCGGCCAGATGTGAGGAGGCGGTGCCTGGGCAAAGCACAGCGGAACCTGGCAGGGGACGGAATAGAAAAGGGGTTGGGAACGAGACCGTCGATGGGGCAAGGACTTGGACGGCATCGTTTTGGGGACTTGAACGGGATCGGCATCGTTTTGGGGACTTGAACGGGATCGTTTGGGGGACTTGAACGGGATCGTTTGGGGGACTTGAACGGGATCGTTTGGGGGACTTGAACGGGATCGTTTGGGGGACTTGAACGGGATCGTTTGGGGGACTTGAACGGGATCGTTTGGGGGACTTGGACGGGATCGTTTGGGGGACTTGGACGGGATCGTTTGGGGGACTTGGACGGGATCGTTTGGGGGACTTGGACGGGATCGTTTGGGGGACTTGGACGGGATCGTTTTGGGGACTTGTAGGGGTTCGTTTTGGGGACTTGTAGGGGTTCGTTTTGGGGACTTGTAGGGGTTCGTTTTGGGGACTTGTGGGGGTTCGTTTTGGGGACTTGTAGGGGTTCGTTTTGGGGACTTGTAGGGGTTTGTTTTGGGGACTTGTAGGGGTTCGTTTTGGGGACTTAAACGTGGTCGTTTAAGGGACTTGTACGGGGCCGTTTGAGGGACTTGGACGGGATCATTTAGGGGACTTAGACTGGGTAGTTTTGTGAACTTTGACTGGATCGTTTGTAGGACTTGAGGTTGTCATTGAGAACTTGAGAGGTCGTAGTTATGGACTTGGAAGGAGACGTTGATTATGTCTCTACCGGGAGGTTGTGGGGAACGTCGGGGAATGCAGACCGGTGCGAAGATAGGGTTGACCACGGACGGCAGCGGGGGGGGGAGGGAAGGGCGGTCCGATACCTTGCCTTGCTCTGTGGGCGCCGCTCGGGGCGCGGAGCGCGGCTGCTTCTGTTTCTGCGGCGGGCGGGCTGGCGCGCGCGGCGTGTTTGCGGATCCAGGAGCAATATTGAGTTTAATTACGGCTGCCGTCGCGTCGCCGACTCGCGGCGCGCGTGCTCGCGAGCCTGCAAGGTCACCGCACCCACAGACGCGCGCCGCCTCTCCCTCCTCCGCCGACACCGCCCCCCGCCCCACTCCTCTCCCCGCGCGTCTCCGGGAACCTCCGGGGAACTCCTCTTGCGGTAGGTCACAAACAGAGGGAATGTTGGGAAGTTTGATAACATACAACTCCCGGGCAGTAATATACAAAACGTACAAAAAATACAAATACGAGTATAACATTAACAATAATAGCAATAATCGTAATATTAGCATTAGTATTGACAGTAATAATTTTACCAATACTGCCAATGACCTAATGATATATAATTTGATGTTGAAGAAAACTTGGAAGATCGAATAGGAAATGAAGATACAGTTCAAATACCATTAAAGGAAAGGTTACAAAATCGTATTTTTTCTTCCTGCATTATTGCTATGTTGAAGTTGATAGTGCTAAAATATGTTCGAATAAAGATGTTAACGAAAATAAAGATGTAGTTCCAAAACTCAGTAAAATGCAATGTAATGAATATTATTGGTCGTTATCTCATTTTGTCATTGCACGTTAGTTCTCTAAATTAGCTATTTATGGTGTGACCATTTGTAGTGATGACATGGAACTCTTGCACACGGAGTACGAACGTCATGTCATGTGTTGCTCCTGACCATACACTACCCATTACACAGTTGTTTGGCGTATTGCCTACCCAGTTGGCACCCAAAGCACTACAGAAACCCCACACCCTCATTGAAAGAAAATCTTTGCCTGGTCGATCGAAATGGAGATCTTTTTAGCATCATGAGTCGTAATATACACCATTTTTACTTTTTCAATTATTGCTTTTTAGTAGCTTTTCTAATTAAGAGTGACTTTCAAATAACTAGAAGTTTTAATTCCCATCTTGATGTCATTTATTTTCATTGGTGTGCCGAATGTTTTCCGTGAATGTCTAGCGTATTGAATTGCAATAGACTGGTTAAAATGGAAATCATACGTTTAGTAGTTTCAGTTTAAAACTTCATGCGGATTTATGTTTATATTTACAATAGTTCACAAAGATTTAACTATAAGATAGTTTATTTGCAATAAATTTGATTTTATAAATTATTTATTTGTAAGTATTATTTGATATTGGCCGGATATTGGCCTGGATTTGTATGTAGATTATGTAGAATGCGAAATGGAAGTAGTGTATGCGGAATTTTGTTAGTTGTAATTAGAACAAGCTCCCGCCGATTATAGTGGGAATACATATAAATATTCTTAAATAGAATAATAATAATAATAATAATAATAATAATAATAATAATAATAATAATAATAATAATAATAATAATAATATGTGAAATAATTATGATTGTTAATTGAAACATTGTACTAATTTACGTTTTTGTTCGTATTTTTTCTAGGTAAGTACCGTCGAAAATCCACTTTTCCTGACTGCGTTGAAGTTTCTGGTGAGTTATTCTTGAAACATATTGTATGTAGTACTGCCAATTTGTTGAATCTGTACCAACAAAAGTCAACTCAGCGTCATGTAACCGACATCAATATCTCAAAAAGTGTACGAATAGATACGACTTTTTTACAGGTTCTTCTTCAGAACCATATCGGAGCGTCCTTGAAAGGCTAGCTAAAGATTTATATAACACAAATGCGGAAACTTAATAATTTAAATAATGTTGGTAGATGTACCACGATCATTATTTTTCGCCTGTCGCTAAGAGCAGATTGGTTCGTAATATATTCCGGCAGAAGCCTATAGCGGTGCAGCAGAATTGGTACCTAATAGATTCGGTAGAGGCCAGTAGTAGTGCGTAAGATAAACATTTTAATACAACAACAATATACCGTAAAATAAAATGAAAAAAGTATTAAAAGAAAGTATTTTACTAAATTTGAAGCAATTACTTTAAACACGGTGTTTATATAAAATTGATCATTTCCTGTTTTACAAGGAGTGAATATGAAGAAATCCTCGGCAACGCCGTATATTTTGCTAGTCTTGTATAATACCTTAATTTTTTGGCAATGATTGCATAATGTTTAAAAAAATAATACCCCCAAAATTTGTTTACAGCTATTCTATTAAAGAAAGAATCAGAATATTATAGACCTTTGTAATGGAAAGGCAAATTGTCAAGTTTGTTTTGAAACAAATCCCAAAAAAATTCTCCTATATTTGCATAATGGTCTTTCAAATCTGGTACAGGGGGTGGGTGAAAACATATTAAAGCTTTACGTCTTAAGACTCTTTTTCCACATTGATCTTTCAAAATTTGACGCACACTAGAATGTACGTCCGAGACTAAACTCTCTAGTAGTTCTAATCTCAGAAGTACGGGGTCGTTGTAGTGATCTCTCTCTCTCTCTCTCTCTCCTCTCTCTCTCTCTCTATCTGTCTCTCTCTCTCTCTATCTGTCTCTCTCTATCTCTCTCTCTATCTGTCTCTCTCTATCTCTCTCTCTATCTGTCTCTCTCTATCTCTCTCTCTATCTCTCTCTCTCTATCTCTCTCTCTATCTCTCTCTCTATCTCTCTATCTCTCTCATAGCTTTTCTTTTGGGTGCATCCTCTTGTTTGCTCTATGTCTATGTAAATATGATGGAACGTGTCGCGTTCCAGCTCAGGTGGTGTCGCACAAGTAATAAACCTTTCTACACATGCCTGGAGCTTCAATACCGAGGTCTGGATCAGAATCTGTGCGCGCCGTTTGTGGTATCGCGCATCTCTATCCAATTTACCGTTCTATTAATTGAGACGAAAGAATACACCATTTACATACGGCAAATAAATCTTGTATTCAATATTTAGGAAGGTTGAACTGCTACAGAAATAGTATCATTCGGGTTTGTTCGTAAACGCTGTTTGATTGAATTCTATATCATATTTGCTTCTTTTATAAACTCTGCTTAAAACTTTGAAATAACTTTTAGTAGTGTTGAATTTAAGCGTGGAAATGCGTGGGATCACTAATACTATAAGGTCATTGAAAGGAAGTAATTTTAAGTAAATTTTGAATATTAACAATTTTCATATCAATACACATGTGTACTATTGTAATTTTTTAAATCTATTATAAAAATAATTTTGACCCATATTTCATCATACATTTTGTCAAATATAAAAAGGTGTTTTAAAGTGATCTTGTCAAGCATTCGTGAATATTCTTATTTGAGCCCTTCTCGCGCACTTGAGGTTATTCGGCGAAGAATTTTTTTAAGAAATATTCACGATGGAAATGAACCTGGTTATAATAATAAACGGTAACAGCGCTGATTACACATTACTCTAACGTAATGAAACCCATTATCAGTCTAATAAAAAGTTATAATTTAACATTTCTATATTAACATGCATGCCGATATTCTCCAACACACATTCATATTGACAATAATCATTCGTGTCTCCTTGAATTCAACTTTTCAATAATATTAACAAACGGGATTGGAAATATCTCATAAAAGTATATATTATAAGTAGTTTTTTGTGTGCTAGTAACTCGTGTAAGCAACGCTTTGAAGCAGATAACAAACAGGATAGATACGTAAATCCGAGAACCATATGTTGGATCAGTCTCGACTGCGCTGACAGGTTCTAAGCTCACATCATGTGTGATATGGTCAGCTCAGGTCGCCTCTAATCTTTTAATACGTTCTTGGAGACTTGTTCGTAATTAAAATGATGGAGAAATTTCACAATATTTTTATTATCGGAGTATTATTGGTATTATAGGTTGATTTGTAATATTATTTCGTCCGTCTTCATGTATATTTGTAATAGAGTCCATAAAAAATTGTTAAAATAAATGATATGATTGAGTGAAATCTTACAGCTCGCATTTCGTATATTGTCGAATAATTTCATGTTTTCCCCTAAGAACTGATGGAAAGCAAACTAATTACAGATATTCTGCAATTTACGTTCTGATATATTTATTACTCAGATTATTTACGGTATTTAATAATCACACTTTCACAATTATTTTCAACAAATTGTATAGTCGACATATCTTTCAGAAAAGCGACAGAAAGCAATAAAACACAGAACCTTGTGTTAACAAGAATTTAATCCAGTCTGAAACGTTTACCCAGCGCGGAAGTTTGAAGCAAACACAAAGATAGTCAGTACAACGATTTTGTTTCTGCATTTGAATCTAAAGCTAAATAAACTACGATTCAGAACGGTTTATTTTCTCTGTCTTTAATATTGGTTGGAAAATACTGTATTCTTTCTACGTTATTCTACGAAACAGTATTTCTTTCAGCATTCTCAAGAGAAATACGATCGCAGGTAATAGATTACTGTACATTTGAAAATGTTAATTTCACTTACAATGTATTTAAGAATTAAAAAGAGGATCAACTTGTATGTATAACTAGGGTAGGTGAAGTGTGTAGTTCCCCAGTCCAAAGAGTCGTTAATGAATTCTTTGAACAATTATTGAATAAGTTATTGACACATCCCTGAAAGTATATTTACTTAATTGGAACCTTCATCCAAGGTGTTAATACTAGAAGAAGATTATTTAATGGGGTTAAGATTTTGGGGTTTGAATACAGGAGGTGAAAAAGAGAAGTGTGAGGAAGCACAACAGGTCCAGAACAAGGTAACGCTAGCCTCACAGACATTACTGAAGTATTAACTACTTAATCGTATTACGAAAGCCATTTCTTTTTTGGCGCATACAGATAGTATAGCTGTGTGTACAATAACGCTGTACGATAAGCTGTGTGTGAAGCTGTGATAAAACGAAAATATAATATCTTAAGGCTGGTAAGTGCACAAAACTGCTTACCTACAGGCAATTAGAACGAAAGTAAAATACTTACTGTCTAACCCTATTCAACCTTGAACACAAATTAAATTATTTTAGAAATTATGTGACAGTTTTTCAAAAAGGAAAGTAATTTGTTCTCATGAGAGGTTGTATTAAGAAATGTTTTCTCTTATCGGTGACGTTTCTGACTTTCGTCTTTCGTTTCGTGATTCTGTTAGACCTTTTGCATTTGCAATATTTGCCCCTTACCGGGTCAGCGGATATAATTTACGTATCGGACACCGACAATCCGCCAATACACAAAATTTAATCAGAACTCCCATTATCATAACGCTGCTCCAAAGCGGATGGTGCGCAAACATTTCATCTCCACCGCCACCATCTCCACTGTCCCCACCGACGCGTTAAAGGTCAGGAGCCAGCGTCGAAATGTGCCTTTTTCTGGCCGTCCGCAAGTAATCCCTTTTGCAATTTTCGCGAGTCTTCATCGCTCGTTGCGGAGCACCCACACGGTGCGGCTTCCGAGGCTCGAGACACAAAGGGAGAGACGAGGGACAGAGAGGTGAGGAGGCGAGCGACAATGGAGAGGGAGGGGCGGGGGGAAGAGGGGAGGGGAGGGAAGGGACGGGGAGAGGGAGGGATGGATGGGAGAGAGAGGGAAAAATAGGGTGCGGATATAGCTAGGAATAAAAGATCTCGTCAAGAAATCTGTTCAGAATTGAATCGAAAATGAAGAAAAGGCATCTTTAAGAAGATATCAAGATTGTTTTGTTAATTCACTCCCAGTAAGGCAACTGATGTCTTCATGCACATACCAGATCTATAGAGGATGTCGGAAGGTTCTATTATTATTTAATGTTAACAAAATTAGTGCTGCTTCATGCACTCTCAGCAGGATACCGGTGACCGTGAAGCAACATCTCACCGTTCATGCATACGAGTGGAGGAGATATCACGGGTAGGATCAACACGTCAAATTGATAATAATTTACATGATGCGTTTATCATCGGTGAGTTTCTAGTACCTAGGAATTCAATTCGTTGACCGATCGCTCTAAGCAGTAGTTTCCGTAGTAACTGTAGTTTCCATTTTTTCGTAGTTTTCACTCCCTGGCGAATGTCGGTATAGGACTCTGGTATACTGGTGTAGCGTCACGTTGGCGGCCCTGCGTGAGAAGAGGACGCGGAAGGCTCGCATACCCAATTGAAACAAGATGTTACAGGTCCCTGTAAGAATATCCCTCAGTATTTATGTACATAATCTTCTTAATTGAATTTATTTATTAACTGGTTATAACTTAAATTATTTCTATTTATGCATTCAATACCTTGAAAGATTCTTTCTGTTATAGAACAAGGATGAAATAAATTTTTAAAAAATGTATTGTGAATGTAAATGAAAATGATTTTCTTGTGGTCTTGCCCGCCTATGGTGGAAGAAGACACTTTCAGCTGCAACGTAATCCAAAGCGCAACGTCACTGAACTACAAAATCTAAAGAGGAAGAAATATTTGTGGTGGTTTTGTCACATAAAATATTTGTTCCTGGTTTGGACTCGTGCCCACTTTGTAAGTAGTCGAGTTAGAGAACTTTCATTTCACTCCATTGCTAGCCTCACAAAGAACATTTTTTTAATTTGTCAACGATATTTCAGGGACGAGACAATCACAAAAATAACGGGGTTGATTTGGGATCTCACGAAAAGTTAAAGGACGAGTTGGTGAATGAGACAAAAGATTAACATTTACAAATATCTGTACCATAAGTATAACTTCCTAAGCGGAATTCTGAAAAGAAACCGAGACGAAATAGAGGTGATGAAACAATAAACAAGTCAACAGTATAGAGAGCATTTGACGCAATAAAAGAAACGATGCTATGTAAAGGAAAGATGTTTCAACCCTGATATTTCCGGAACGAAAGATGAAAATGGATGTAACTGTTTTTCGAGAGATGAAGCTAATCATCCTAATTAAACGTTGAGTAACTTTCTTGTACTTGCACGTCCATCCATTCCACGCAGTTAAACCTCTTCGTGTTCTCTATTCTAGGCAAATAAGGTGTTCGATTCGTTTCGGCTTTTGGTGGGGAACTATTATAATATATTTCTCCGAAAAAAAAATCAATGAGATTTGTCGTTTTAAGCTGATACATCGCGTTTGAGGGGTTTAAGTCAGCTACAGATATTCGATTCTTCACCACAGTTGATTTACACTATTTTTAGCGTCAGCGTCCATCTAGTATATTCTGATTGAAGTCTTGAAAAATACTTGTTTTGTTGGTTTCAGCATCAACAGTGGTAAATCGCAGTGAATTACTGTTCTACGTTTTCAGGATAACATGAATTGTAACAATTTGATACATAAGATTACCGATAATCAAATAATATTTTGAATGATTTTTTGAATGTCAATCATTTTTCACGGAACTCCGAAATAAACCGAAAGCCCGCCAGAACCGCTACACTAAGCGAGAATAAATGTAAAGGAAGTTCCTAAAATAATGTGATGAGAATTGAATCGAGGGACAAAGCTGAACTGCAGAAAAGAATAAGTTGCTCCCAGGGTGGTCGTGAACCGCGAACGAGCCGGGGCCGCGGGCCCGGAAGGCCGGCGCTCAGTGAACAGCCCGGAGAGGGACGATAATTTAAGGGGGCGGTGGCCGCCCTTTGTCTACCGCTGGGCGGGCCGCAACGGGGAGCGGTCATCGCGAGCGGGCGGGCGAGCGAGCACCGCCGCGGCCCGAGTTGGAACGCGACCGGGCGGAGTTGACGTCTGGCATTCTGTTTGAATCCGCGACATGAATCGCTAATCTGTTCCATCGCGGCCCTTCCGGGCGGAGGACAAAGGTCGTTGCGGACGGCCACCGGAAGAGGGCAGGCCAAACGCGCCGAACCGGGTGGGGTTGGTTGGAAGTCGTGGACGTTCGTTGGGCGACGGGAAATGTGCATTCTGAACTGGCACCGTGACGGACTCGGCCAAAAGCGAGTAGGAAGTGAAGCGGGGTGAAATATTTCTGAAGAAGACATAGAACGTGTGTGAAGAAGGTTCGACCTCGTCGAAAGAGGGGTAAGAAACAGAAATATAGTGTTTATGCATATACAGTTATTGTTTATGAAATCGTCATCTCGTTCTTTGATTGATAATTCTGGACGCGGTAAATGCTAATGCGATCATATTTTGAATCAGTTTTTGTCGTAGTGTGTGCCTTACTTAGCTTTTTCACTTCATTTATCCCCCTCTACTGAATGTGAAATAAATAATATTTTTAAGAATCGTAGCTTTTGTCACGACGTCATACTATAAAAACGTGTCTGAATAGAGGAATGAAATATATCCCCGAAGGATAGATGGAGTATTTTTGCAAATTTCTTTGTGAATTAATCGTATAGTAGACCACTACTAGTGACAGCTGTGCTTTTGAGAAATTAGGCTGATGCAAAGGATGCACTCCTATAAGAGGCCTAGTATCTGTTTGTTCTCGTTATTGGCATTACCGGAAATGACGTTCTCGAACATCGCGGTCTTGTCGCCGAGATCCATCGGAACAGAGTGTCCACGTGCCCGGCTGTAGTAGCTTTTGCAGAAGACTCAAAGGAAACGAGTGACCTCAGCTTGCTCTAGGGCAGGCTCAACCCGCAAATCGTGATGGATCTGGAGAGCAATTGAGGTGGGTGATGAGCGCACGCAGGAACGGGGGAGGCGGGAGAGAGGTCCAGACTTTGACCCTCCTGCTCTCACCACCTGCTTGCGCGGGAGATTGCCGCAGGAGTAGTTCGTAGTTCTCGGCTGGTGACGATTGTTTGCAGCCCCGGCGAGTGTTTGTTGGAGAGGCATTAGCGAACTCTCCGACGACTAACGAGATTGCACCGAGTCCTCCCCGACTCCACCGTCGCTCCTCGCGCTTCTTTGTCTCCCACATCCCTCCGCTGGGAGCAGCGCAGCTCTGGAGATCGCTCGGGTGGGAAGGGTCTCTCGGAGTATGACGGGAAGACGTTACAGTTCGTATCTAATTGCTGTTTGGCGACGGCTTTATTTTCTCCAATGATTTTAGTTCATACAAAAGTTCAGAACTTATCAAGGTACAGTTTTATCCGGGCAAGAACAGTTTCGAATGCTTAATTATTTTAGTGGGAGAGTTTAAATAAGTACGTTTTTATAACGTGTATTACCTTTAACTCAATCACAACAACTACAGTCAGAAGCTGTGAATATATTTTAGCTTATACATCGTATTTTGTTTTTCAAGCTCAATTTGGGGCGGATTAAACTGCTTCTGTTTGTTAAAGAGAGATTGAGAGACACGAAGTACATAAATAAATATTTTTGTAGTGGGAGGCGGGATGGAGGCTCCTTGTTCTTAACCTTAAATTTAATTTTGTAGAAAGCTATTTCGTGTTGAGAATATACTCCGATGTAAGAATATATTACAAATTCCGGTTGTTTCATTTTTCTTATTTTATACCTAATTATTAAAAAGTGCATCTTATATCAAACGTGTTCGGTATTCAAATAGGATTTGAAGAGCTTTTCCGTTGTGTTTTGAATAGAGATTGTTTTGGGAGTATTACTTCCAACGATATGTTAATTATTTTGCACGAAGATAATGTTCTGGCAGATAATTCTTGCATTCTCAACTTATTAGCTAAGCTTTTCAATAAACTGGTGCATGTGCAGTTTCGCTTCTGGTCCCAGAAGGCGTATTCTTTGAATCTCCAGAATCGCTCATAAAAAGGAAGCGCATAAATCGGGACTTACGAGTCAACAAGCATACTGAGCGATTTGCTGACTTCTCGGTTCTCAGAAAATGTGTGATTCATTTGGAATGCTCTTCGCGTGCACGCCAGCGCGTTAAATTAGATTCATCGAACGGCATCTGTCACATTACACAAAACGACGTGTGCTAATACATAATCATCCAGAATACGACGTGTGGTAGTATGTGCTGAAGCGCATGAGACTTGTTTCAAAATTTCCCTCAAATCAATTACTCTAATCATTTTGTTCTGTTTTAGTGATTGAATTTTCTGGTGTAAAAACAGTTTAATACATTTCTTTTGTGTCTCGCATAAGTATTTGTTGCGGTTTTGTAGTCACTAGGGTTTGTTATTTCGTGTCCCAAGACATATTGTTTCCAGATAATGCTGTCAGGATTCCTAGTGACACAGTCTATTTCAATCGAATGCGTTTGATGCAATTGGATAGTGCGTGGAAATGAAAGGTAAATTTTGCCGCCTTTTGTTACAGAAACATATCTACGTTAGATTGAGATACGTGTAATGCTTTGATGATGAAAATAGCGTTGAGTAATTTATGGTTCACCAAGTTCACGTGAAAACATACATACACGTTTGACGCCAAACTGAAAATCTTTCAGTTTTCGTGGCTTTGCGTCGGAACTCTTTTCACTAACTACATCCATCTCGCGAACAAGAGCCATCTGCACTCCACCGCGACATACAGCGATCTGCCTCTTTTCGCTTTGCAATAATATTTATTTTCTGATCGTCTAATATTCCATTGTCTTTTTAACACCGACGTTATTTTGTCTTTTGCACATTGTGCTAATCTCTTCATTATGGATTCTAATATTAACTTACGAAACCATTTTTACTTATTTGTATTTCATTACTAAAAAATAAAGATAATGTCATTGAGATTACATGTCTCATCTCAGTGTACATTAGTTTCATGCAGAATAGGAGATGTTCAAAAATTACCGTAAAAATGTTGATAAAAAGAACAATCAACTTTTTTAATTGATTTTTAACCCAGCCTAAGCATATCTCATGTGTACACGAGGGCTACGGATCTCGTATGGTAGGTGATCTACTGTGTGAACTTTTCGTGTCACCGAGCATTATTACGAGGCAACGTCCTTGATATCACTGCTCTGGGTCATCCATTCTACAAACCAACAGCATACGCACCTCAGACCAACGGCATATATCCACGAAAACTAGTTCTTTTCACAAGCAATTAAACATGTAGATAAGTAGAACAGACGTGTGGATTGCGCGTGCCATTTTTCATTATTTAGGAATACTTTAGTAGTAGATACAAGAGCCAAGCGACTCGATGATTGATTGATTGATTGTTAGTTATTCGGGGGTAGTCAATTGTCAAGGTCACCAGTCCCGTGAGTGTAGTGTATGTTTTTCTTCGGGAGCTAGCGGTGATCTTCCTCCGCTGCATGGCGAGATCCGGCGCCGACCTACCGTCGGCTAAAGTAGACCTAACCAGGTATCTCCCACAAGCGGAGTACCAGCCAAGCTCTAAGCTCTCGACCGACATGTGTGGTAGTGTAGTAGTGCATGTTAATTGAATGTGTGCAAGTAAGCGGTGAGGTTAGGACAAAAAAGAAAAAGGAAAGCTCGCGCGCGAGCTCTGACCCGTTTGGTAGGGTACTGCTCCGGCATTCGCCTGGTGTTGAACGAAGCGAAACCAGAAAACTACCGATCAGAGCAGTTGGCCGGCAGATTTCTCCTCCAGACAGCGATTGAATTCGACTTAGGTGACAAGCTAGAGTCGAAAACCTGGCACCGTTGGAACTCGAACCTAGGACCTCCCGGTCAGAGGCACTGCAGTGACATCAGATCTGCAGTGCATCTTTTCCCGTTCCAAGTGACACGAAATAAGCCATATCTGTAGTTTCGTGGCGAATACGTTAGAAATTTGGCGATGTCTTATATTCATTTCAATAGTTATTTTATGTCAATCGCGGAGCCTCAAGGACATATCCTAGCCTTCATTTTGAAAATGCTCGAGAGATGCGAGGTATCTATCAAAATAGGGTTTTGTTGCGAAGCTAACTTAACGCGCGTTTTATTAATCTAATTGTTTTAGCTGTTTGCGGTCCGCAAACGTGTGCTGACGAAACGGGCCCCCCTGGGGATCGAGGTTCGCCCACCGTGCTGGTGCAAATGACAGGGGAAGGGGGGGGCGGACGGCGTTGGGGGTTCGTGATTGGATGGACGGCGGCCGCGCTGATTGGCAAGTGGGCGAGTCACCCGCGACAGCCACGTCGGCCACAGGCCGCGTCACAGCAAGGAACGAAGCCCGCGACCTGGCTTCAGAACACGAAGAGATAATTTCACATTTCGGACTGCGCAGGAAATGTTATCCTTCGTTTGAGGGACAAATCTACACCTAGTAAACATGATTCCAAGAGACTGGACCAGCTGAGAGGCTCAGAACAGCAACGTATTAAACCGCCGTGCCTCTTACAGGGAGATCCTTGTAGGGTTGATGTCCCCACAGTGGCAGGATTTTCGACCTGAATTATATTGCTAGATCGAATTCAGCCTCTGTCTGGAAGAAAATTTTAGGAATCCCCCCGGAATCACGAAATATTCAGTAAATCAATCCAAAGGATTGTGACAAAAATACCACCGGCACTTCCTTGAAATTTATGACGAAAATTTTATGACGATTCGTTTTACTTTCGAAATACTGGAAACATGCTGTAAAAATTTTAAAAAAATGAGATTTTTTACCTTTACATTATTTCCGGGCGCAAAATTTGAACTGAGAATCGCAACACTGAAAAATAACACGCGGAATGGCTCTGAGTCATACACAATATTTATTTTAAGTACCCCTGCATACCAATTTCCCATACAGTTTTTATTCTTCAAAATACATGAATTGAGGTGATAATAATAATAATAATAATAATGTTATTTTCCCTTATTACGTTAAATGATGTACGCACCTTTCCAAATCAATACTCAAATTCTGCTATGTAGTCCTATTGTCAGTAGGTTAATTGCTTTATTCAATCATTCATGTGGGTCTCGCCCATCCAGTTGCGCATTATACAAAACAATCAACAAAGAAAGTAAGTATAAAATTAACTTTAATTATATTTTATTTATTTAAAGTCAAAAACTGTTAAAAGTGTAATTGACCATCGGAAGGGAGAAAATCTTCATTTCTTGTTCAGAAGCAAAGCAAAAAAACTTTCTCTTCATGTAGAAGCACAAAACAATAATTGGAATGGCCTTCATGACCACTTTTTTAAGTACAGTTTTTTTGCAATAAAATTGTGGAACAAAGCAAAACTAATACAATAAATAATGGAATGTACACCTTGCTTTGCTTGTTGCATCAATGAAAAAAGAAATACAATTCAATTCCAAAAAATCAAGCGACCTAATACACATAATAATTGCTGTTTGAGATGACTTTTATTTGACTAGATGCAGAGTAAAATGTGTAAGAATTGTGAAAGTATAAATTAAATTTCTTCTTTCAAGTTTGGATTTACTCGTTTGCCTGAATTAAGACGTGAATTACTACTCAGTCAAATCCACATCTGGTGATAGATAAAAGTATTTTAGTTCCTTTAATATTTTCAGGTTGATTAAAAACGTGTGCAATGACGCAGGTATTACAAAGGCCCCGAATTAATCTTTCCCTACCGGTACCCCTTATTCTGATATCCCTTGACATTACGATATACCAGTGGTTGTGGCCAACGTAATAAATGTTACTAACATTTAGAACATTTAGAGTCGAGGAAAATACTTTTTGCCAATGAACATGTGATGCCAAATTTCATTGAAAGAAGTTACACTTACGGCATTTGTCCGTCATTTCTAGGCAACTCCTCGTGGGACGGTGTTCGGCGGGAAAAAGAAATCCTATTTACTGCTTCAGAACGTGGCCTGCGGAACATCAGTCCCCTAATAAGCAGAGCCAAATTTCTCATGTGTAACTTCGTTAATTGAAACTTCCCACCAAATGTTTGTAGGCATAAATATAATATCTTTTACCCGTTTACTTGTCGTCGAAGTTTATAACATTTATTCTGCGACACACTGTACTGAACTTAAAACTCTAAGGGAACTGAAATTATTTTAGTTTCCTTAGAGTTTTTTCAGGTTGAATAAAAACGTGTAAATGACACTGATATATTCCAAAGGCCCCGGGTTGATCTTTCTTTCCCCTACCGTCACCTATTTTGATGTTCCCTGACTTCAGTACGAACCAATGCCGTTACCCTTGCCATTCGCCACGCCGCCGCCTTCACCGCGCACGCTTCTCCGTTACCGCCGCCGTCGCCGTCATCGCCGACAAGCGAAGCAAATTACTCGCTGCGTAATTAAATGATGCCGAGCCGCTTCTTAAAGCAGCTAGGGGCGGCGGGGGACGTCGCCGGGGTTGGCCTGAGCCTCGCTGGGGATCTGCGCCTCGCCGACTGATGTGGCTCAGAGGCAGGCAGCGTGTGAGTTGTGTCTGCAACGACTCTGACCGGGAGTTTCTGGGGCCCGAGACCCGACCGTGGCGGATTTTACACCAGCTGCGAAGCTAGGTCGAATTCAGCCGCTGTCTGAAGGAGAATTCCAGCGACCAGCTGGGCTGATTGATAGTTTTCCACGGTTCTTCCGATCAATATCCGGCGAATGTCGGAGATGTACCGTAACACACGTGTCACGCATCACGCACGATTTTGTTCCTTTCTCATCCTTGACCATGCTGTCACATTTAACAAACGCACTTACGAAACCTTAATGCACTACTTTAGCAGAAAGTCACGCCGGGAGACGGGTCGGCGGGCAGAGATACTTGAAAGGATAAACTCCGCAAGATGTCGTGGGGGTCGGCGCGTGTTCTCACGCTCCAGCGGGAAAGGAACATCGCCACCTCACGGGTTGTAGCACGCATTAATGCAGAACTAATGTCGCGAATGGTAGACGCTCCAGAAACCACTACTAATCAATCAAACTAGTGAGACTCAATCAAACAAGTGAGTCTACCATCCATGTGGTTGCCTCACGCCTTGTTTAATTGCTTTGCTTCAGGTGTTCCCTGCTGAGCGGGTCCTTGGGTTGATTGATTATTAGTGTTTCTGGGCGCGTCAACTGCTAAGGTAATTTGTCCCATAAGTGTAGTTTTTTGCTCAGAATGTAACGGAGATCTTCTCCCGCTGGATGCTGAGAACCGGCGCCGACGTACCATCGGCTAGCGAGATTATCCCCCAAAAGGTATCTCTCACCAGCGGGACAAAATTTAAACACTCTACTGCTTTCCTGGCATGTACGTAAGTGAAATGTATGTAAATGTGTGTGGAAGGGGTAAGATAGGACAAGGAGGGGGAAGGAATGATTGTGCGCGGTTCTTGGGCTGTTGGGTGGGATACTACTCCGGCATTCGCCTAGTATTGATCGGAGAAACCACGGAAAACTACCAATCAGAGCAGTCGGCTGCCAGAGTTCTTCTCCAGATAGCGTCAGAACTCGACCCAGCTATCTGGCTAGCATCGAAAATCCTACCACCATCGCACAGTGGGTAAAGGTTTTTAAAGTCAGTGAATCCGAATATGTCATTAAAATTACAAAATTCAAACTGGCGTATCCAAAATGGCTGACATCGTTTGAAAATACGTAGTGAAATTGCATGAAAATTTGATTAGAAATATTTCTCATGTAGTAGAATCGGAATTCATGATTAAAATAACATATTTCAAAATGGCGGATCCAAAATGGTCGACTTCGTTTAGAAATAAGCAGTTAAAGTGTATGAAAATGTGATTATTATTATTTCTTCACATGAAGAATCCAAATTTATGATTAAAATTACAAAATTACTGTGGTCGGAATCTCGAAAAAGCAGGCCAAAAGTCGAAAAAATGAATCTCATTATTTTGAAGTTAGTACTGCTACTAAATTTTGTAAATAGGGCCCTACTGACTACTATTACACGTGAGAAAAGTACTCAACTTTATATATATATATATATATATATATATATATATATATATATATATATATATATATATATATATATATAGAGAGAGAGAGAGAGAGATTTATTTCTATATTATAGTATACGGAGAAAATAAACTACTGACGTAGATCAATAGAGTGTTTAAATAAATAAATAATTTTCAAACAATTAATATGTAAAAACAGTCACTAAATATTTTTTATTTTATTTGTATTTTCACAAAAGGGATTTCAACTATGAGTTATACAATATATAAAATTTGAAGCTTTTTACCGTTTCACTGGTCAATCATTATATGAATTGAGATACTACCTTATTTTACAACTGAAATAACGTTATGACCGCAGTACCTCAGTGAAAATTAATTTGTTGCTTTCTTCTATTTTAATTTTTTGCGATAACTGAGGGACTATTGTCTGAAATTTTTGTTTGATAGCAATTTAGCTGTCACGTCAAATCACTTGCAACAAAATCTGAACCCTTCGATTAACTCAAAAGTCTCGCTTTAGCATCATACTAATAGCCAAGTCCCAAGTGAGCGAAAGGTCAGATTCAATCTTGTCTACGTAAGTGTTGCGGGTTCTGCCGGAGTTTAACAAGCAATTTCCGGACCTTTAGCCCTCAGTCAATGTTGACTCGAGGTGACTTCCGGCTTGAACCGAACTTGCCAAGGCATGAAGACTACACCAGAGGCAACGCCCGCGAGGTTTGAGGATGTGGGTAGTTAGTGCGGGGAATGGAATTAAGAGATAACTCACATTACCTCTTTTAAAGTGCTTACTCAGGAAGGTAATTTGTTTGGGTATTATTCAAATGTATGTGAGCATTTGGCATTTTAGGTTTGAATTAAGACTTTTGCCAGCTGGCGGTGTTGCCAGGCGTGGCCCTTTTTTTATTTATTATCCATATCTGGGGGTAAAAGACACATGTAACAAGCATGACTTAGTCCCTTCCTCGTATTTAGCATTCTTGACGTACCTTAGCTTCTCTTTCGTCTTCAGCTGTAGAAATAATATAAACGTTTTAGTGCCATTATGCATTTAAACAGAGAACGTAGAAATTCTAATAGATAGACAATCATTGTTCATCTGCAAAATTCAAAATTTTAGAAGTGTATATTTTTTGAGTTAGTGCTGCTCCGGCATTCGCCTAGTATTGATGTATGAATCCACGGACGTCTATTGTTTAGAGTAGCCGGTCACTATAATTCTCTGGAGGATGATTGAATTCGACCCTGCTGCCTCTGACCGGGAGGTTCCTGGGTTTGAGTCCCGGAAGTGACATAATTTTCCACACTAGCTTGTGAGCTTGGACGAGTTTAGTCGTTGTCTGGAGGATAATTCTAGGCTGCTCTGATCGGTAGTTTTACGTGGTTTCTCCGATCAACACCAGGCGAATGCCGGAGCAGTACCCTAACAAACGGGCCATGGACAAAGCGCGATCTTTCCTTCCTTTTCCTTGTCCAATCCTCACCCCTTACACACATTTACACTAACATGCACTACACTACCATACATATTGGGGGACCGGGTCGGGAACTTTGAGTTTGTCCCGTGGAAAATACCTGGTTGGGAGAAACCCCGTTAGCCGACAGTAGGTCGGCGCCGGATCTCGCCATTCAGCAGAGGAAGATCACCGCCACCTCCCAATGAAAAGCATTCACTACACTTACGGGACTAATGCCCTCAGTAGTTGACGCGCCCGGAATCACTAACAACCAACCAACATCGACCCTGCTATCCAGCTATTCTCGAAAACACTCGCCGTCGTTTGAACTCATACCCTAGGACCTCCCGATCAGAGAGACCGCAGAGACAAGTGTTGGCACTGAGATATCGCAGCCGGTCGGGAACGACAGTCCTTTTCCTGGGGACTTCCCGCGGATCCAAGGGCTCTAAAGAGGCCCCGGCGGCGGATCGACAGAATTAGCCCCCGCGTCCCCTCGCCCTCCCGGCCCGGTCCCGCCCCCGCCGCTGCCGCCGCCGCCGGAGGACCGAATAAAACGCCCAATTTCTGCGGCGCTTTGAGGCGCGCGCGGCGGCGGCGCGTTTGAGGCAGATAGCGCCGCGTTATTAGCCCTCTGGGGGCGAGGCCCGGGCGGGCGGGGGTGTGGATGGGAGGGGGTGTGGGGGGAGAGGGGAAGCGGACCTGTGGAGTCTCACCGGAGCGGCGCACTCGACCACGCGGCGTGTTTGCCCTTCGACAACAGAGCGCCCGCCGCAGCCGCCGCGCCCTGCGGGAGGTCCCGCTCGTGTGCTCGGATCGACGTCGCCAGAACAGAACGTGATAGAATGGTCTTAGCTACACAAGCTATTTCAGAATAAATGTTACTAAACTTCTGAGGCATTTAGATGAAGAAAATAACTTTTTGCTTATGAACGTGTGATGTCAAATTTCGTACAGTGAAGTTACACTTACAGCATTTGTACGTCATTGTTAGGCAACTCCACATGGGGCGGTGTTCGGTGCGAAAAAGAAATCGTATTGACTGCTTCAGAACGTGGCCTGCCAAATACCAGTGTCCTCACAATAAAGGGAAGTTGCATAAATGTAGTTAACTAGTAAACATATGTAGTAAAAATTGTCATATTTTGTTGCTTGATGTAACGCTCAAGATAAAAACGATCCCTTGCACTTTTACAAATTTTCGGATGTGTCCCTTTTCTTATGCATCAATAATAGAAATTCAGAAATCTTAAAGTTTTTTCTGGGTAAATATTATGAAAATATATATTTTTCAGAACGTTGTAAAATTTTCTCAGTTTGAATAATATTGTGAAATATGAAAGAAATAAAATAGTAATCTTTCAGTGATTATTGTTTCATTTCATTTTGTAATAAAATTTCAATGGACTGGATAGAATTAATATTCGACATTTCTGTTTAGGCTGCAGAGATAAAGCAGTTTCATTGTAATTCTTTTGAAACTTCGGTAGTGAGAGACACAGATTACCGAAAAGCTCAATTTCCAAACATTTGGATCAGAGACACGAGTATTCAAAAATTGTTTGTTTTGTTATTAGCCCCATTACGAAATTATTATTTTTCTTCACTTTGTTTACATTTGAATTAACCCCTGCAAAAGCTCATTAGACGCAGCTGAAAAGCGGGTCACATAGTCCTCAGATGTCTACAGAACTTGTGTGCTCACATAATCTACACTAGGTTTTGCCCCTGTCAATTTCTTCACGAGAGATCGAAGTAACTCCAGCTTAATACGATTTGCAATGTGCTGCTTACGTGACGTGCTTTACCCGCATGTAGTGTCGTTTCATTTCTACCTTTATATACATGACTCAACGAAGGATTTAAAGGTCCAGCACTGGTCGCTCGGCCATTTCAGAAAAAAATCATACATTTCCGTACAAGTTCACTTACGTTTTGGTGAGTGAAAACATTTTTATTTATTTTTTTATTTATTTTTTTATTTACGTGGTTAACAAATGGCGACTATTTATATTTTAAGTCGCGTGCCATTTGTCGCATTTGTGGATTACGGTTTTGTAAATTACTCAGTGATAGATTGTTTTAGCTTTTTAAACTAAAATTAATTCGATTCAATAAACTCCAAACTACAAATACAAGTTATATTTATCTACATAATATGGTTTTATTTGGTTATTTTTGCACCCGAATCAATCTATCACAAATGATCAAATTTCGATTTTCAGAGAATAATTTTTCAAAGAAAGAATAGAATTACATCCTTAATCTTTTATCGTCCTTTACACATAACAATGCAGTTACTTTACTGTCAAATAAGTGTTGAGCAGTCTTAAAAATTACACTCCCCTAGAAGGTGGCATGTTGTATTTTTTGGAGTTGGTATTCTGATAATGCGCACTTCTCTACGCAGCTCCGAAGAGCAAGAGCCGCTCCTGTTTCTGCTCTACTGGATGTTTGCGCAACGACTGGCTGGCCTCTGGGGAGGGGGTGGTATTGGATTGCAGGCTCTCTTCCTGCAATGAGGACGCGGTCGCAGTCGCTTGGCTTCGCGGAAAGGAGATGGGAAAAGCGGTCGCCTCGATGCCGTCCGGAGGCTCTAAGATTCAAATGGTCTGTGACGGCAGCCGCCGATCCAAGATAAGCCTCTAGAAGCAGCCCGTTGCTTGGGAAACAACTGTCAAATTTGATAGTAGCTGCGGATACGAGTAGGGAAATTCGAGGAGTTCCTTTAATATAATTAAAAATTAATTGAAAAAATGACCGTATATGAGGCTTTTTACCTTTACTCCTTGTACTGTAGATGATTAATAATCTTTGAATCCAAAATAGAAGTTGGTGAAGCCAGAAACTTATGGAACCCACCACGTAAGTATGGGTCACACGTAACTCTGGTAACTTTTAAGTTGAAGCTTGGTAAATATGTCAGTAGGAAGATCCAGTTGTTTCTTTCAGGAGATCATTAAGATATATTAATGTGAGCCCAGTAATTTAAATAAATCCTCTGTGAATTTTTTAAAATTTTCTGGAAAAAGGCTGTATATTTATCTTCCTTATTGTTTACGAAGTAGAACAATGTGCATTTAAAAAAAAGGTAAAATTCAGGTTTTCATTAAAACTCTGAAAATTGAATGTTCAATTTTCTTTTTGAACCGGTTCCACATCTCTACTTTTAAAGCCAGACATGTCTTTTCTTAAGATTTATCCCTGAATTTTAGCTCTTTCAATACTGTCGTGCACCTTAAAATATGTAAGTAGTTGTTGCGTAACAGTCAAGTTGAGTGACTTGTAACACTAAAGGCCCCTGCACACGAGCGTGGCGTTGACGCGCGTCGTGGAATAATACTGTATCTTATGCGAAACGGTATACGAGCCATTCCGCATAAGAGACAGTGTTAATGTACGATGCGCGTTTCTTAACGCGTAAGTTCTGCAGACATTTTGTTTCCATGTAGCGGCATATAGGTTTCCTTCCATTACCAAAATCCTAGGAAAAGCCTGATATAAGGAAGTCCTTAACTCATTAATTCTCTAAACCTAAGTAGGCATACCTACTTAATTAAAAACGTTTTATTTGATTTTTAACTATTTATATAATTGATTATTACAACATCGTTCTATATTTAACTGTAGTTTCAAATTTAGTTGATAACGGGTGTATTTTTTATTACTTCAAAGCTCTCAATAAAAGCGTGAACCCGCAAACACAATTCAAAATACTGCGTTTCTGATTCACTTGTATGTTGTGTTTATACATTAAATTTATTATTGTGGAACTAAGCAATACGTTATTGTTTGTTTATATTCCCTGCTTTCATGAATAACCGCCTATTTTAATGTAAATTTCGATTATACAAAGAATGGTAGGTAAATATTGTCGTTAAGAGGAATACCATTTAATGCCATAGTGGGCCGATGAATCGTTCGCTTTCCGAACCACAGCGAGCCGTACGAAATGACTGCTTGTAATTGGAAATGCAATATGAAATAGGGTTGGAATGATAAACTCAATGCGTAATCCATAGACAAATGATGAGGTAGTGGTCATATATGCGTGAAAGGTCGTGTTATATTGAAGAACTACATTGTGTTCATATGTATCCATAGTAAAGAAGAAAGGTCAATACATTTGTTCATGTAAATGTAAGTAGAATATTTAAAATTCGTGTTTCGCAATATTTCGAGATCTAATAAAAAACCTAGACGAACCTCCTTTTAATTTAGATAAATAATTCTGTAAGGGGCCATAAGAAATACATTATAGACATTTGAAATACGCATTTCACATATTTGAGGCGTAACTGTTATTGATGTTTTCAACTTATACTCATCAACTTAATTTGAGTGTAGTAAGAAGTCGAATATTTTGGATCACAGGAGGGAATATGGGACTGAAGCTTTTGAACGAACACCTCTCGCTGAAGCTGAATGACATAAAGGTTGAGAGCATTTTCTGTTTAAGACGAAGAAAAAGTAGAAGGGAATTTCAAAAGGAAGAAAATTACTTTTTATTATAATTAACGACTGATGAAGTAGGCTGATAGTAATATCCAGCAAACAAATTATCGATGATTATACATACATATTTACCAACGAACATACAAATATACGTATCTACTGCAACGTATCCTCCTCTTCCTATATATATATATATATATATATATATATATATATATATATATATATATATATATATATATATATTACGGCCCACGTTGGTGCGCCAATGCAACGTATCCTCTCTTCGTGTATCCTCTCTCCGGTTACTCTTACTATATTTAATCACGCCCACACGTTGCGCGTCCAATGCAACGGGGTGCTGTATTCTCTACTCGTCACGTGCACTATCTTTGCCCTGCCTAGCTCTAACTTGCAATTGGGTGCCACAATACCTTCGCTTATCGGTTGCCCGTACCTCTGCTAGCTCGAATCATTATTCATATCCTACCTGGTCGTAGTCCGCGCGCTCACTCCATACGGAGTTGAGGTAAGGGTCCGCTTCGTTCGTGCCTGGGTCAAATTTTATACAACTATTGAATAAAAACACGTGGATTCAAGCCAATCATGAGCCATGTGAGATGCTCATACATTTAATTTCGGATTTCCTTTGCTTATATCCTATCCATAAACACAATCTGCCTCTCCGGCTTGCGAAACATGACAACACAAATACATAAACATACAGGAAAAGAAAATACAACCATACACACTGAAAATATAATACAAAAATCTCATGCATACATCAGAATGCGCATTCTGTCGTGACCCTTTTTTTTTATAATCCTATCCTTAACCTAATATCAGGACTTGGTCTTCGACAGAATTTTTCTTTAGACTTGCGCGTGAACAAACAACAAAAAAAAAACAGTAATTGCACAATTCGTGCCACTTCCCTTTTCGCAGCGATGTCACTTCCTGTCAGCGCCCGTCGTTGCTAGTTGTAACGTGCATTTTTCATGCACGCAGTTCCCGCTCAGCTGCCATCAAATCCCAGATGCACTCGTCCATTTAAAAATTACCAAATGTATTTCCGTTTATTGTTCCTTGCATTAATCGCGTCTTCCCTAAACGTTACTTCTATTTTCTTTCGCGACGCATTTAGATTTTGCGACGCTCCTGTTTCCTGCGCCTAACTTGCGTGAATACTGTCCATGCGGATTTTCTCGTGAATTTCTAAATAAATTAAATTGAATTTTAGCTCGACCTAATCTGAACAACTGATGTTATACGACCGAAAATAACTCAAGAACTTCTGCACAACACTTCCGCGAAATTTCTCCAAAAATTTAACATAGCATCCAAACGCGTGCGATCCTCATCAAACCCGAACTCTTTCTGTCTGTAACACATTTTACATTGTTGGTCCACACAATCCAAGTGACTGTCTTTTTATCAAACACATGCCCATCACCATAAGAAATGTTCGAAAACGTTTACATTTTCACTGTTTTCGGGCATCTTGCGTCTTACTATCTGTTTCATAATTTTACTAGCTTTCATTTTGTAATCGTCACATTACCGAATTCCCCTTTCCTGTTTTCCTTTTTCCAAAAACCTTTATTTTTCGTCTTCTCAACTCGTGATGACGTCACTTACATTTTCAGTCGCTCCTTCAATTCTTTCTTAATCCGCTATGCTATGAAACTGGATAATAATTTATTCCGAGCCCTACATAAATTCCCCCGCGCCGTGACTAATTTTGCCCTGATCTAAATATTTTTCTCTATAATTTCTGAAAGTTTGGCCAAAATCCACCCAGGCATTCACCGGATATTCAATAAAACTCGTCTTGTTGTATACTTCCAGAAGTACAACAATGGTTACCATGTCTTCAATCTTCGCCGTGTTATACATGCAATTTACACAATTTATGATATTTACGGAACCCGTGGCTCGAATAATGTGATTCTTGGTTTAAAATGTTCCTAAATTTGGGTTCTATTCACTGTTCATAACGCCTATTTCCGCCCCTTTTGTTTTCTATTACTTTCCTAATAATTATTATCACGCGGCGCTGTTGTCTATTGTTTATTTCATTATTAGTTCCTCTTTGCTTACATAAAAGTTCCGTGTTCCATGCATTCTTGCGGGCTAGTCTCACAAATCATTACATCTGCTTACATAAAAGTTCCGTGTTCCATGCATTCTTGCGGGCTAGTCCCACAAATCGTTACAGTATGAAATACTAAATTTGAACAAAAATAAATTCACTTTCGTGCACTGAACTTATCAAAACATCATTGTTTTAAGGGAAATAACTATGGCCACGTCGTAAGAAAACAAGACTTTTTCAAGTGTTTAATTCTAAAATGGATAATTTTACAACAAAATCTTATTGGAACTTTTTTTAGGAAATTTGTATAGAACATTATTTTCTGTGAGATTGATAGTTATGGAAATATATGCATAAAACTTCGAACAAGCACTTTTAAACGGCCACCCCGGCCCCGGATCACTCCCCGCTCTTTAGAATGTTTAGTATGTTATGCAGTAAGTACCAACAAACAATCATGTCACGTTCAAAACTCCGGGATTTTTTTCTCTTCGATCGCAATTTTTTGGTTTAATTTGACTGGGCTATAAAGATGAACATGGTATAGCGATCAAAAACTGTAAAAGGCCCAGAGACACCATATAAAGAAAACGGAATGATCAAAGAGAAAAAAAGCGAGCAAGAATCTTACACAATCTGTACTTCCAACGCCACTTTTGAACACACGAATCCTTTGGTTGCTCCGCGTCTTGTCTCCTCTCGTAGAAGACAAAAAGAAGGTATGTCACGCCGCCATTCCCCCCATCGCCGCCACGCCCCCCCCCCTGCTGCCACCGCCATCCCCGCAGTTTCAGACTCTTGCCGCCGCACCGCCCACGCTGCTCAGACCCCGCCGTCGCCTCGTCACCGCCATCGCCTCCACCGCCGCCGAGGAAGCAGGGAAACACGCGCGCGACAGGCGTCGTCGTTAGGACAAACGCTCTCATTAAACGACTCGCTGTCGTCGCCGCCTAAGCGACGTCCGGCGCCAAACAAGGGCGCGCAGTTAGTGGCGACGGCGGCGCCAACGCATCAGTTATTCCGCCAGCGCGTCCTTTCCTCGCCTCTACTTCTCCCCTCCCCCGCCCCCGCTCGCCCGTGGCCCCTCCCCCGCGGCGCGTGTATAGAGAAGTTCGCTCCAAGTTGTTGCCTCCGGAGGTAATCAAATGAGCGATGTTTCCGAATTTCTGTTTTGTTAATTAAACAAAGGAAGCGGGAACTAGCGCCAGCGACACCGGAGGCGGCGCTTTCAGAGCTAACATAGTTTACTCAAACAGTCGCCCCGAAGACACGGCCCGCCTGACGTGGACTCTGTTTTGACCGTCGGCGTCATGACGTGACGTTATCAACTCCATCGTGAACTCCCATTGCTTGCGTCACCAGCGCCCTTGATACGGTTGCTTTCAGAGCATTATCTACGTCCAGTGTTCAAACCAACGTTGCCCGTATATTCTCTGTGAGTTCTGTTGATGCTTCTACTACTGTGTAAAGTTTACTAATAGAGTTCTTTACGTAATCGGTACGCAAGAAAAGCGAAACGTCCAAACAATTCATTTCACGGGAAAACAGTTTTATTCCGAGCAGAACCAAAGAAAAATTGCTGTTTTCATTTGTCGCTCTTAAACTGAACCCAGTGCAAGTCATCGCTCTACAAAACAGATACTTCACACAGACAATGAATGGAACGGATTCGTGATCTGAATCCGTGTATTAGAATGTGTAGGAAGATACTATATTGTATAGGTATGGAGTGGTCTGTACACTTTTTTGGTTCCTACAAACAATAAAAATAATCATTTGTGTTATTTGCCAGGAATATATCTTGGCGTAAGCCTACATTTGCATTTTCGAATAAATGCAATAATTTGGAAAATCTGAGTCTTGCTAATCAAAAATGTTGGCGAAACTATAAAATATGAATTCTAATACATTGTAAATTAATATATAATTGTGACAAAGGATGAAACCAATTTACTGTCATAACTTCGTACAACAGTCACACAATTTATTTTGATACGTTTCTTGTAATACATGGAACATTTTCATTTGTTGAAGTTCGCAGAAGAACCTCATTTGCCTTCACATACAGTCAATTCTCATAACAGTATAGGTTTTTTTCTTATCAGGGTTGGGTTCTGTGAGTCCATTCTTGATCCCCGTCATTCTTTGTATGCGCGCTTCTCGGCGCTAATGATCAAACAGAAAGTGTTAGCTACCCTCGGAGACTGCAGAGGGTGCACCAGTGGAATAGCGAAAGGACAACGCTAAAATCTGTATTCTGTAAATCTAAGCTGTATTGTTAAGATCCTTCATGACATAATGACTTCATAAAACACTATATGAAACTAATATAATTTCCCCTAAATCCTTGACTTGTTTCATTTATGTACATTTTATGCTAACAGACTTCTCGCGAACACAAGTTTTCTTACACTTGGACTTATTTTAGCCATCTCCCCCAGGCTGATTCGTTAAGTATCTGGATATTGCCTGGAAGGATCCGTTCATCGTCATTTATGCAATTATATTCAAACCGCCTGTATAAAATATATGAATTAATCTCTTAAATTGAGAAGTAGCTATATTTTGGATTTAAGTCATTACGTAAATAAAAAAGTCTCAAAATTCTTGTGCATCTAGATAAATGAGAACTCAAGAAATTGTGAGCTAATTGTAATTTTGTTTGGAAAAACACAAGATCATTCTCTCCCATTTTTTAGTGTGCATCTAAATTTGAAATAGTTGTGGAGTTGAACTATTTTCTTATGTCAATGTTTTTGCATGAATTTTGTTAGTAAGAATTTATGTATATGTGTGTATACGTACGTGTATATTTTATTAAAATACTGCTTTGAAAAAGATACTTTTTTATGACAAAAGTGAATCACTTTAAATTTTTTAAGTTTCTACAATTATTCTTGTACTAAGTTAAGAAATCGAACATCCGGTAGGTTATAAGGAAAAATAAGACCTTATATAAAGACAGAAAACGGAATATATCCTCTTTCTCTCTTTAAACACATAATTTTTCCATTCGTCTTTTCAAAATCAATAAGTTTCTTACTTTGATGATAGATAATATTTGTATAAAAAGTATTGGAACAGTTAAAAACTGCTATAATGTGAAAAGTTATAAGAGAGGAAAACGAATTATATGGATTTTACTTTTATTTCACTTATAGATAATATAAAACAATTACACCAACATACGAGAAATGAATATCAAGCCTGCGTGATTTAAACGAAAATGATGCAAAATTACTACTTGTAAAATTTAAAGTATTCCATGAAAATCCGGAAAATAATTTAAATTCCAATAATTCCTACGCAGAACAATCACACACACATTACTTGAACTCATAATTTTTCTGTCTGTTTTCAGAATTTCTTACGACTGTTTTATATTGGTGGCGAAATAGTACAGGTAATTTAAGAGCTATAGAAAAGTGCTTCAACAAAGAGTCTGAACATCTGTGATGTTGCATTTGCCCATAACGTCTATATTGTTGAATTAACTACGTACTCTTTGCAAATACAGCAATAGAAATATTATAGCCATTTGTGGGATCTCCCTCATAAGGTCATAAAAACTTGACAACAAAAACAGTGAAAAAAAGATGACAATGAAGAAAATAAAAGAAGTTCACTTAAAATAGAGGAGAAGTGCACCGAAAAGTAAGATTAATAAGTTGGAAGTCCTCTGTGCACAACCAAAGAAACATTGGACAGAAGGTCAAGGTGAAAGAGAGACGATGGCAATAACCGGGGAAGAGAAAAACCTAGGGTTTCTAAGAAAATATTGAGTGCGACAAAGAGAAAAGAAGGTCGAACGTGGACAGCGTCGGAATGTGACGTGACGAAAGCCAGGGTCAAGGTGGGGAAGGGAAGAAGCCCTGCAGTGGGTGGGTGTAATAGCAGACGCGACGCGCACGAAGAGGGCAAGGAGACGGAGCCAGAGGAGTTGCGAGTGGGAGGACGTGCGCGCCATGGCAGAGACGATGGCGGAGTAGATGGATGTGGAAGCGGAGGGAGGGAGCGAGGCAGGCGAAAACTTGGTCACAGGAAGGGGAAGGCGGAAGCGAGGGGAAGCCTGGGAGAAGAGGCGGGGGGAAGGCGGGGGCGTGGTTAGAGGTGATGGCGGAGGCGCGAATGGAGGAGGGCGGAGGGTTGATCGGAGGCGTGGGTGGAGGGAGGGCGGGGGCGCAGGTGGAGGAGGGCGGAGTGTTGGTCGGAGGCGTGGGTAGAGGGAGGGTGGGGTGCAGGTGGAGGAGGGCGGAGGGTTGGTCGGAGGCGTGGGTGGAGGGAGGGCGGGGGCGTGAGTGTAGGAGGGCGGAGGGTCGGTTGGAGGTGTGGGTGGAGGGAGTGTGGAGGCGCAGGTGGAGGAGGGCGGAGGGTTGGTCAGAGGCGTGGGTGGAGGGAGGGCGGGGGCGTGGGTGTAGGAGGGCGGAGGTTTGCTCGGAGGCGTGGGTGGAGGGATGGCTGGAGGCGTGTGCGAAGGCACGGGCGGATGTGAGGGCGAGGGGATGCCGGAGGCGGGTGGGCGCGGCGGCGACAGAAGGAAACGGTGAAATATCGACGGAAGGTGCGGCGTCCCAGAAGAAAGCAAAGGGACGCGAGAAATGGCTCCGGCGCCGAGCGCTCCATCATGCCGCGGCGGCGCGCTCGCGCAGCTCATTTCTCTTCCCCGCCCCGCCCCGCCCCTCCCCTCCCCACCGTTCCCCCACCTGCCTCTCCCTCAACAATGTGTGTCTAAACCACCTCTGTGTTCCAGTCAGGGTTCGCCTCAAAACGCAGTCGCAACAGACCTCTGCACCTTTCAATTTGAACTATTAATACGGTCCTTCAATTCAGCACCTTTTTGCCTTAACACAACTCTTACACACGGTTTCATAAAATTGCTCCTATTTTTAATAACACCTCAATATTTCGCCAATCGCACATATGTTCCACAAACGTATTCACATCGAACACTTCATTTTTCCTGTTTTCGGTTCGTTGGTATAATTGGGATTTCTGCTCTTTCATTTCCACTGCTTCACTCTTTCTAAAGTCACACCGTCTTCAAATCAGCACTCGCTTGTCTTCCGACCGGTGCTACGTTACCATGCAATACCAAGCTTCTTAATCTGGCTTGCAGCCTCGCATTCCGTTCTCTTGCGCACGTTCATTCGCCAAATCAGCTCCATTCGATGTCTTATCGGTTTCCCATCTCTTGTGACTCACATTATTGATTGTTTCCCATTTTGTTTTCTCTCGTGCTTCCGTACATGTAGGATATACCAGATTCGCCAGTTTACTACATGCCGGGAGACCGGTCGGGAGCTTATAGCTTGTCCCTGCTGTCGCGGTGCCCCGCTGGTGGGAGAGTTCTGGTTAGTGGGAAACCCCGCTAACCGACGGTAGGTCGGCGCCTGATCTCGCCAACTAGCGGGGGCATATCACCGCCATCTCCCGAGGGAAAAAACATGCACTACACTTGTGGGACTAAGCTATTGACGCGCCCGGAATCACTAACCAACCAACCAATCAACCAACCAGCCAGTTTACTTGTCAAACATGTAAGATTGTATTCCCCTACGGTTCTTCTTTCGAATCTCGATTTCTTCCTCCGCCGCCGCCACCGCCGCCGTCCTCTGCGCCGCTCACCATCGCTTTCCCCTGCCGGCGCACCCTCCTCCACCTTTTCCTTTTCCATTATCCATGCTGGGCGCTTCCGCCGCACCGCGCCGCGCCGCTGTCTGTTGCGCTCTCGGAACTGCCCCGCCCTCTCCGGTGAGCCCCGCCCCGCCCACGCCCGTTCATTCCCGCCCCGGTCCGCCGAGACCCGTTTAGCCCCATCCCACCCCACCCCACCCACGGAAAGCTTTCGGCTGCGCTCGCTTCTGGGTCCTCTGCTTCGATTCTCGTATCGCGGCTGAGATCTACAGGGTGTTCGCCGGGTACGTGCGAAGATTTAAATATGAGGCGAGAGGTGCTACAAAGAGGCAAAGGCTGCCTTCATATTTCGCAATATTTCCAGAGATAGCAAGAACTGCCCGGTGAAGGTGACAAACTCGGGATCGATGATTTAGCAGCATGATCATACTTGTCAATCGTTGAAGGCATTTTCTAATGGGTTACTCTTTGAATTGTGCATTGTTTATGAAACGTTTGCTTTTCTAAGAAATGACTCTCGTGTGTTCGTATTTCTTGAATCTAGGAATGTAAATCTCCCCATGGCTAACACAATGTTCAGCGTGTTCGCTTTCCATGACGCGATTGCGGGTTCGATTGCCGGTCGGCGCAGATTATAGTGTGCGCTTTCCTTGCAATGTCCCAGAATCTGTTCTGTGGGACGATAAGAAAGTTCATTTCTCAGGTTGAGAAGACCAGAATATGGCGCAGGGATGTATGTGTGCTAACCCCACGTACCCCTTAACTCATGGCCGCAAGGCCGAAAAGCCCCTGGCAGACCTTAACCCCGTCAGGAGCTGATGCGCCAGTACAAACTGTTTATACGTATATATTAATAACGTCGCTCTGTAAAATGTTAAATGAATCGATAGAGAAAGTAATTTGTTTAGAATAATTGTGTATGGTTAATGAAAACGTAGGCTTCCGCAGTCAGAGACGATACATTAATGTATCCTGGACAGCCAAGAATCTAACAATTTAGAAAGGAACTGACATGTTTTGTAATGTTTCATCGTAGCGCTCAAATTCTTTTTCCCTATTTCTATGAAAAATTGCATTTTCTGATAAGTGGTTGAATGAAAATGCAAGTCTCTCAAAATCTAATTTAAGACAGGCTTGAATCACGTTTTATTTCAACCATATAGATAACTTGAAACCCACACAGAGATGCTCAGTACTTTTAACTTGAGCTGCTAGTTTATCATATTGAATGAGTTGTGGGTGTGAGCAAATATAAGCACCCAAAATTCTCTTGGTGATTTATAAGAACAAACAGATAAAATCAGGCAAGTTACACGCACCTTCATGAACATTTCTCTTGTCACACGTAAGTTTTATCTCTGTGTAACAATTCTGAGCAATATTTTTCTGTCACTCAGTAATATATTGAGGTCGCTTTAAAGATAAAATATCCGACCCAGAGGACAACGTCTTTTCTTTACTGAGCAAATAAACTTCTGAGCAAAAGGTTCAAACAACCCTTACAATCATAATGTTGGAGATTCAATATATTTTAAGTTTCAAAATGAACTTTTTATATTATTGATTTATACTTATATGTATACAAAACTTTCCCAAATTCATCAGATTATTTTGACCTTATTTGAGCATTCCATTATTGCATTGTAAATTCTTTCGTATTTTGTTGAATTATCATTGCAACTACAGTTCATCGTATTTTCTTTTAAAATCTAAAGAATATTATTTCCTTTCTTTATCAAAACTGTGCCATATGCCATTTTCTTACTCTAATTAGTAACCTGTCATTGTTATCATTGCCATTAACCATGACTTATGTCGTCGTTTCTTTCTACCCATTTTCAATCATATTGAATCTGTTCTTTCATTAATCTCAGATTCTCAAAGTCAGTGAGAGTAAAGTGATCTGATCAAATGTGATCTGATCGGCTATTTCTCTTTATTTTCAGAAATCAGGGCTCACATCCACTACCACTGCCTGTCTAATTCGTTCGTCATTCTACGGCTGTACACTATTAATGTAACTGTAACAAATTTTGTTAATGCCACTGATTCATGTCAACTGAACGTGTAGCACTGATATTGTTTATTTTGGAAAAATGTATTGCAAAGACTATCTTTTAATCGGTTTCTTCTGTTGACCATTATTTGATAAAAAATATAATTCATTTTGATGACATAATCGGATAAATTAGGTAATTGGTTCCCTGCAAACTAAGAATATTTGCCTACTGGCGCATTCCACGTGAAATGGAACACCATTTTGAACTTGACTTCTCAGATGTCGTTGTAATTTTTTAATGTCAACTATGATCAAATTAATATGACTCGTATTTTTCTAGATTTGGCATTGTTCATATAACTTCAGATGATGATTTTATGATTTTTTTCAGTTTGAGCAAAAACACTACTTTGCAATGATATTTTGAATTTGCAATAACTTCGAAAGTTTTTAAAGTAGAACAATATCTTATTTTGAAGGTAAATAAAAACGCTTTTATTTCATATGTTTCACAACTTCAAAAATAAATTTAATAAATGTTTTAAATAATATAAAAAATATAGAAACAATTGTCAAAATGATAACCACAAGATAATTGATTTTTCCACACACCATGTAGTACAACTATATGCAGTTCTCTTTTTGAGACATAATTTTCAAGATGGAGAAACAATGCAGCATGTGACACTGAATCAAAAATATATTTACAACTCACCTAAGTGTCTAGGAAGCAGGCGCTAGGAATGCTGACGTGATGTTCGTAATATTTTATATACAGTTTATTACTTTGCAACTTATCAAGAACACAAAAACAAGCACCAGTTTTAATCACGACAGATATCACTAGATATCATATCTTCAGATTTTGAAAGCACTTTCGCAATTATGGTCCTTTTTGATTACGGAAGAAATGCTTGAAAAAGTTGTGTGTCATGTATCCTTCGTACAGTTGAAAACAATTTCAAGTGCTTTCTCCTCTGCTGGATGATCCTTAGTTGTAAGCAATGTGTATTAACATTCAGCAGTTTTTTTTTTACCCGTATAAAGATCTCGAGGAGTGTTTATTGATTCTGTGAGACTGAAGAGTGCCCCATACTGTCAAATGCTTGATTGTTCCCCGAACTCCATCAGAGGGCCCTTCATAGTACGATGTTGAAAAACTACCATTCCGTACGAACTCCGGTCTTCTTTATGATGACACAAATTTTGAAGTTCTCTCTTTTTTTATAATGATAACTTGCACTACAAAAAAGTACATTATTTTGTTAATGACATTTAATTTTTCTTTCATAAAATCTATTAAATGACTGAAATAATTGAAAGGCTGTGCTATAGTGTTTTAAATAATCCGAAATAGTAACAAAAGAGATGTGCTTAATTTGGGTGACCTCTTTATAATAAATGACAAATTGATGCACCGTAACTGGTTCGTTATTCCAGTGAACACCTTGAAGTGCGTCTTGAATTACAAATAAATCATTTTCAGAAAAGAATATAACACACACTTTTGAATTCCGATCTTTCAAATTGGAACTGAGTTCTTTCAAATTGGAATTGACTGTCCAGTTTTGTCGATGTGCGAGTAATAGGCGAATTTGCACTCAATTTATCTTCTTCCTCTGGTCTCTTCATATATTTCTGATTGTTGAATTTTTCAAAATTTGCGGCCATCAACAATCACAAACTTTTTAATGTGAGGTCAGCTTTATCACCTTCGATTTGGCATGAAATGCCCCTACTGTTCTTTAAGCTCTTCCGCTTTTTCATTCTATTTTATTGTCAACTAGCTGACCCGGCGAACTCTGTTCCGCCTTAACAGCCGGTCCCATCTTTTTCTCGCGTCGCACTCACTGTGAGAAACTGTACTATCCTTGTTGCACTCGTGATAATAAAGCAATTGAAGATTTGTGTTTTTCTCTCAAACAAAGAAGAATTTTAAAAAAAACGCTCTGATATTAAATAGATAATTAAAAAATCTATTACGTAGCAGAGCGTTTTTTTGGAATTGATTTTTGTTTAAGAGAGAAATACAGAGCTGTAATCATAGGAACCGGCTGTTAAAGGCAATAAATAAGCAGATTTTGGCATTTATTAAGTTAAATTGTTAATTAGAAAATACAAATAAAATTAAGTAGATTAATCATTCATTATTATTCATGTGTTTTGGTGCATAGGTTGCACTCTTCAGTTAAGTACCTTCACGCGAAAACATGCGAAATCACGCGAAAACGTGCGTTCTCACACAGGAACGCTGTCGAACGGGATAAACAGTATCCTATGTCCGTCTCCTGGCTCTAAGCTTCCTGCTCGCCAATTTTCAGTCAAATCGGTACAGTCGTTCTTGAGTTATAAATAGTGTAACTAACACGACTTTCTTTTATATATATAGATTCTTTGCATTTACATGTTTAATATTCTTCTTCAGAGCAACGTTCTGTGGCGTTTACCCAGAGGCAGCCTACCTCAAGGCACGTCTGCTGCGCCTCCGTCTTCTTACGCTCCCAGCCTCTAAGTGCCGTGCCCGGCGACATTCGCTAACCACGCTTGCCTCTACCTCGCTCTCCTCGCACTCAAGCAACTACTTGCCAACGCGCCAGCCCACTCGCCCGCCTACTCGCTCGTCTACTCGCCCGCTACTATCCTGCTACTCGCCCGCCTACTCGCCCGCCTACTTGCCCGCCTACTTGCCCGCCTACTTGCCCGCATACTTGCCCACATACTTGCCCACATACTTGCCCGCTATTCGCCCACCTACTCGCGCGCTACTCGCCCGCCAACTCGCCCGCCAACTCGCTCGCAAACTCGTCTACCTGCCAGTCAGCTCGCCCATTCACTCGTCGGGCCACTCGTCGACTCGCTCGCTCACCGACCGGCGGCCCGATCTCTGCTCCATCGATCGCCCGTCAGCATCTTTGACCGGGCGGCTTCCTCACTCACCTACCCTCTCAATCATTTCCATCTGCACACCCGACCACCCTCTTGTTCGTCCACATGCTTCGCCAGTCGTTCAATCACCCACCCGTCTAACCACCCACTTCCTCACTTTCGTCCGCTCACACCCTCATCTGCTGTCTCACTCGTTCATCTCCTACTCCAACTCACTACCTTCATCCTACCTCCTACCCCACGTTAATCGTACCCAGTCTTACACTGCCCTCCTTCTTGCCTCTTCTCTCCCTCGTACGTCGCTTCACCCTACAGCGACCGCTCGCTCACTCACCTGCCTCCCGCCCACTTGCTCGCCCGCCCGCCGGCTCCTCTGGCGCGGGCGCGGGCGCCAGGCGCCTCGCGAGGCCGATCCGTCAGCCGGAGCGACGTCCCGGAGTGGGATGAAGCGGGCGCCGGCGCCTCCAGAGGTATAAATACAAACAACAATTAACCGCGCGCCCCCGGGGCCCCGCCGATCTTTTTTCTAAATATTCCGCCGCCCGTAAAGCCCGGCGAGGCGCGACGGCCCGCCTTCACCCTTCTCCCCCGCCCCTGCCCGCCCCTGCCTGCCCCGCCGCCGAGGTACACCAACTTCTTGACGGGCGGCGCGGGGCCCCGACCGCCGCCATTAGCAGCGGCAGGGTGCCTGTGCTGCCACCTAGCGACGCTCTAATTTACTACGCCGCTCGTGCTTCTCGGCTGGGGCGCTCCCTGGTGCTGCGTTCCGTTCCGGGGGGTTCCGGTTCCGGAATGTGCGAAATACGCGGGCCTAAAGCGGGGAAGGGTCGGGGAGTGAACAGTTAGCACGTTCCGAAAGTGGCCCATACACGAGCAAGCGCAGTGAATAAGGCGGTTGAGGAGTCATGGCACGCGTGCGGGGATCGTTCCAATTGTTAATATGTTGTCGTCGCCACGTACTCCGTTGTTGGAACAATGACGTCGGTAACGACGGGGACAGGTCAGCATGATGATGAGCGACGCTGCTTGTGTATGGCTGTTTGTTGTCAGCATGGAGACGACGGGTGAAGGACACCGGGAAAAAGATTGTTCTACATTGTTAGTGCACATTTTTTTATTATAAACATTTTCAGGTTTTAAAAAGTTCAGTTTATACTCTACATTTGTACTGTTGGCTTAATATGATTCATTTTCCTCCCTCCTGTAGCCCTGGAGAGGCGGGATTTTATTCAAGTAGAGAGGGGTGCAGGAAATAGCTTCAGCCGATTACACTTTTGGAGCAAAGAGTAGACAGATATCTCAAAGAGACTACCTAAAAGTAAGTTATATTCTAAAACGAATTACAAAGGCATTTTTGTGACTCGATTTACTTAACAATCTTTTTTTTATTTTCAAATGTTCATTCGATTTATTTGTTGTTGTTTTTTTGTCTTGTTTTTTTTAGTTATTGTATTTACAGTTGCATTCATTCTTAAGCTATATTTACAAACACATTCACACACTCAAACACTTCAACACACACAACACTTCACTTCACTCCACATATTTGTTTACACTTCTTTGTTCGCCTCGGCGCCGACTTTCCTCAAGCTCTTAATATAAACTAAATACTAATAACTTAATTCTAAAAATTACATTTTTGGGAGAGAAATCCTTTATGAGAACACCTCAGGGGAATTATATTTCGGAAAACTTTGTAAGGAAGGGGTAGAAGGAAAATATATTTTTAATACGGTAGCATGAGTGGTGTCTCTAGGATGGTTCGTGGGCAGCGTACTAGCTTCCCCTGTTCGATTCCCAGTCGAGGCAAAAATAGAGTTGTAGATTTTTTTTAAACCCGTCTCAGTTTCTGTAGTTGTAGGAGGCAGAAAAGCTCGGGCAGGCGAAATTTGCTAATTGCGGTGAAGGGAATACGTTTGTTCGCCACATATCTCGCTTACCCTCAAGCGTGGGAGTTAAACTAGGCTCAGGCGTGGGCTACACCGTAAGCTAGCTGGCCAAGTCGTCAGTCCACCCAAAATGCCTAATACATCATGAGTAGGATTCCCCGGAGGGGACGTATTCAGATGATTTGAAGTAAGTTATGATAAAACTGTGTGGAGAGAAACGTGATGTAGTTTTCTACAGTTTCAGGTTGGAAATCATTGTGCAGCTATTGGTTAGAAATAAACCATGGTGCATTAGTATTTGTACGGAGAAACTGGTTTTGAACGATCTGTAGTTTGTTTATGTTCGGTTTTGAGGAATTTAAACCCGAGAAGCATATAATAAAATACCATAATACGTTTATGATAGCGGTAAGAGAGACCACATTATGATTTTAAATATGGTTAAGACTGATGTATATGGACATTTGACTGATCTGGTTATTCTTGGACTTGGTGAAGTTTTACTTTATCTGGACTTAGTTGGTGAAGCTTTGCTTTATTTTATTATTTATATGTTATTTCCAGTGTAATTGTGTATCTATTAATAATACACAAGTACATACATGACACTCTACGCTTGTCGGTACAAGCTTCTGAAACGCGACCCAATGTTGGCATCGCCACATTCAAGTGTAACTTAAAACTTTGAGTGTATATTCATAATAATGTATTATCGTATACGTTTCCAATACATTTTTGAACTATTTTGTCAATTATGTTATGCATATAGTATGAAAGTTAAACGTTTTTAAAATTGTCTATTGTTTGGTGTAATATGAGGTTTATGATTTCAGTTCAGTGTAATGTGTGCGTTGGTTTGATAATGTTTACTCGTGTTTACTATAGAAGAAACTATATTGAATTTGAATTTCAATATATGGAAAGTAACAAGAACCTAAGTGTGATGGATAAGCTAGCTGAAGAAACGGTTGGTTTTGATGGTTTCATTGTTTGGATGGGCTTTTCTAATTTTCACTTTACGTGGTTATATTTTGTACATAAATGAAGAGCGCATTATTGGCTGAGACCTAATTACCACATTCTCATACATATTTATCAATGCAGAAAAAATAGAGTTAGAAAAATTGTACATAAACAAAGCAATCGTCGTTAATAGAGTTTGGACTGAAAAGTAAGCCAGTGTCATTCTGATGATATAAGTATTTCCCCTAAAATGTCATATAAAATAAGTGGTTTAAAATGCTATAATTTGCCACTGTATGTCGTGCAAAAATTTAATTATACTCGTAAAACTGAGATATTTTTCAGATACAAGTTTCCTCAAAACCGACGCATGCAGATTATGTTCGTTTCAGAACAATCCTGTGATGTTCCACTTGGAGAACTAGTCATTAGCTAATCCTTTAGGCTTCTGGCCAAAGTTTGGAAAGAGCCTTACACTAACCGAAAAAACTCAAAAATGTGCAAGAATATTTTTTTAATGTAAGGGACCCCAGTTTAAAATTCAAATATCGCACGATAAAGTAAAGTAGGTTAGAAATATTTGAATGCATACTGAAGGAAAACATCATTCTTGTTATAGTACGAGAAATTGTAAGTAGAAAATGCAAAAATATAGAAGCACAGAGAAGGTGAACATAATATAAACGCGTATGAGCCGTTTACCTCAAAAGGACGTACTAAAGAGAAGAGATGCCGCTGCAAGCGACAGAGTAAGAAGCTCGAAGCAAGGTTTCTCGTTCCGAGAGGTACCTCAAGAGGTATTTCACCACAAACACGCACGGAAGTGGCAACGCAAAACAGGAAGAAGAATGCGGTTCCCCGCAGGTATTATTTTTTCCTGTGTAGATTATGCACTTCTGCTCTGCTCGCGCTCTTTGTAAAACTCCATAACTTCAAACTATACCTTGAACGTTCCAAGAAAATGCATTTCCTCTGATATTCCGCAACCAACTTCCATTCAATGCAAAACCCTCGTCAATTATTTTGCAGCGTATACTAATAGTGACCTTGAAATAAGATAGCATGCTTATTGCATTATTTACTTTTGGTTTGAAAAATTTTTGTCTTAAAATATTGCATTTTACCTACAGTACCGAAGATGTATTGCACTCTCATCACAAATTCCATTCATTAAATTTGCAATTGAATTATAGACTTCATGCTAACATGTAAATACAATTTAACATACATATATATTCCTAATGAATGTCCTTAATTTGCCTGTATATTGCCTTTAGAGTTTAATGTTTTCATTTCAACACCCCATTTATTATTTTAATAGTGTTGCTATTAGAATATCTAGAATTTCCTATATGTCAATACCTGACCTTAAGATCCCACCTACGAGTTAGTGTCAGAGGCGCTTATTATGAAAATTAGTGGACGAATTCCGATGCTCATTTTATTCATTTTTCTCTACTCTCTGGTTTGCTTATTGCAGACGTGTATAACAATATATCTAACATTCAATTGAATATCATAATTTTATAACATTCTTTTGGTCCATAAACAACGAGAATGTATCACTCAAACGACTAAAATGCAACTAAACCATATGAAAACTTATTTGCGAATGATAATCATATATTTGTGGAATCTTCTTGGAAAATTTTAGACTTTTCATTACTTCAAAGCTGTGAATGGTGTTAGTGTTAGTCTACATCTAACAACACTTTTTTTCGCAATTGATTTCTACACATCATCTTAACAAGATGATTAGTGTTATGAGGCAACTAAGTCACTTGTATTTTAATCAGCAACGCGGTAATTGTCTTAGAGAGTGCTGCATTATCAGTGTCAAGGGTTCATTTCTTACTGTGCTAAAAAGTTTCATTTTCATGTCAATTAAATCATGTCAGTTTCTAAATGCCATCTTTTAGTTTTAAAACTTTAGTTATGTGACTTTTTTAAAGATAGTCACAAACCTTTTAATGTAGAAGTCTCCTCATTCAAAATCCACTTTTACCATATTTTTTATCAAATCTCAGACCTCTGTTTATTCTTCATTATTAATTAACTCATTTATATGTACTCTCATTAAAAACCAATGAGTACAACATTCCAACGATAACTTCAACAAATATATGAAGGTACAATTGGTTTCGGAATATAGCTTTCTTCCTTTGTATTCTCAGCGCTACTCTTTCATATTCATCACATTCCTTTGTATTTCACCTGGCGTAATAAAAGGCGACAACATAATATATCTCATCTTTTCTTTTATATCATTCCCATCCACTCTTCATCCGTCGCCTTATCCAGACCACTTTAAAATTGTATAAATTAAATATCATCCCCTAATTTATTATTACCTTTTGTATATTATTAAAAAAAACTTGTACAAAAATCGGACGAAAACTGGCCAGCACATTGCGGTTTTGTAAACTAGATAGTGTATTCCTGATGATGTCATAAGTAGTACTCTGTATTTTGAAAATTCCTGTAAAGCAAGTATACTTAGAAAAAAGAAATGAATTTTCAAAAATTCCTCCATCCATCATCGCCAACATTATCGAATAATCTTAGCTCTACAACGCGACGCTAAACTAACAGGCTCAAATGCGACTTCTGTGTTACGATTAACGGTATTTGTGCATCACCATTCCTTTCACGATCGTCGCTTCTAGTACCCTTCACTACTTCCGACATTTCTTCTATTCCCTCCGCCGCCCCCGCCGCCGCCCGCCCGCCCTCACTCGCTCGGAGATGGAGTGCGTCGAGACAGCCCAGGAACGCCCCCTGGCTCCGCTCTGCTGACTCGGTCAAATCGATATGCACTCCGAAGATAATTCAGTCAAAAGGCAAAGAATATACGGAAAAGGGAAAAGGAGCCGGGCTTTTACGGCGGAAGTCGGCTCAACCAATGAGAAGTGTGTGAGAACTTCTCGAAGCGCACTCCACTCGCTTCCAGCCCCCCTCCCCCCTTCCCCGCCCTCCCGGACCGCCCCAGCGTCCTCGTTTCGCTCTTGACGTCTCCATTCTTTTCCCCGACCGCACGTCCGCTGGGGCGGGGAAGAGAGGGGAGGGGAGGGAGCGAGGGAAAGGGGGAGAAACGAGCTGAATTACCGCGGCCCGGTAGCCGATTTCCACCTTGGAGAAGTTGGGGACCCTCTGGGGAATGAGAAATTCCGCAGAGATCAGGGTTTCACGAAAATAACTGCAAATAGGCCGCTGGAATTATCGTCAAATGACTTTGCTGGACTAGTACCTAACTTTGTGAAGTTTCATTGTCGAGACTTTCTGTGTGAAGTAGATGGTATTAAATGCACTTTGGTATTGACATGGTTTAATTTAGTTGAGTAGAATATTTGCTAATATTACCAAATATACTGAATCAAAGAGTATTGCAGGAAACATTTTTTTATTTTAATTTATCTGATTGCCAATATTACAAATAATGTGGTGAATTTCCTAGAAAGTTGAAAAGAGTGGAAAAGTTCAGAAACGTGGAGTCAGGAGTCTAACCAACTACCTGAAAAAAGTTGGCGAGACACATCTGGTCATGTATGTAATAACATGAAACTTCGAAACAAAACTAAATTACGGATTAGAAACTGTTTGCATATACGACACGTAATATAGTTTTATGAATGTGATTCTTTCTACGAAAGTGTTCGTATGCAGGCACAAATATTGATAATCCTCTCCTGTGTTCGAACAAAGGCACTCCTACTGAAATGAAATTATTCGGTCAGATGCCCCAAATAATAACGAAATACACTGCGTGCACTCTGTGGTCAGGAATTTCATTAAACAGAACGCGCAACTCAAAGAGGCGAGGGAGGAAAGTGGGTCACCAGGTAGACAGGAGGACGACCCCTGCAGCGTGTTTCACAATATTGTTAACGCGAGAGCACCGACGACGACATAACAGAGAAAAAACTGCCTGCAGGCGCGATAGAGGGTGCAGGGTGATTAGTCCGCTGCAAATGCCAGACTTCGTGTTGAGCTCAGAGGGAATATATATCACACCGATAATGGCAATGAAATGCATTAAAAGAATAACAGACGAAATATAAGAGACGGTGGGGATAGACAAGAGATGATTGATTGATTTTTTCGTGTTCCCGGGCGCGTCAACTGCTCTAGTCATTAGTCCCGTGAGTGTGGTGCATGTTTTTTTCTCTCGGGAGATGGTGGTGATCTTCCCCCGCTGGATGGCGAGATCCGGCGCCGACTTACCGTCGGCTACTGGGGTTTCCCCTAACCAGGACTCTCCCACCGCCCCAGCCGGGACAAGCTCTAAGCTCCCGACCGATCTCCCGGAATATGTGGTAGTGTAGTGCATGTTAGTATAAGTGTGTGTGTAAGGGGAGAGGATAGGAGAAGAAAGAGGAAGGACAGATCGCGCGCGGTCCGTGGCCCGTTTGGTAGGGTACTGCTCCGGCATTCGCCTGGTGTTGATCGGAGAAATCACGGAAAACTGCCGATCAAAGCAGCCGGCCGCTAGAATTCTCCAGACAGCGACTGAATTCGACCTAGCTGAAAAGCTAGTGTCGAAAATCTTGCCTCCGTCGGGACTCGAACCTAGAACCTATCGGTCAGAGGCGCTGCAGTGGCATCGGTTGATGCACTGAGCTACTGGTCCCGGTGACAAGACATGGTGGAGATAGACTTTCAACAGCGCTACAAGTGAACAAGGCGGTGATGAATGAGGAGATCGGTCTGACTCGCATGAGGAGGTAGCTGGAATCAAGTGAGTCTGAGGAGGATTGAGTATCTCCGGTGAGTGAAGAAGACGGCTGGAGCTGTGGATACTGGGAATGGCGATTGCGACCGCGATGGCGGAGATTTCTTGGCGTGGCTAGAGTAGTCCGGGCGCAGAGGTAAAGAGGGCAGTGGAGGCGGCGGGGGTGGCAGGGGTGGCTATCTGACGGCCGGAAGCGACCCATTAGCAGCCGCGTACCACAACCGGAAGCCGCGGCAGGAAACCGCACAATTTGCCGGCGTCGCTGTTGCCGCGCGGACCAGGTGGACGGCGGGGGCGGGCGGGGGCGGTGGGGGTGGACCGCGGGGCGGGGGTGGGAAGGGACGGTGAGAGGGCCGGCTGCTATATTTAGCGTCCGCACCAGCCGCCCCGCGGTAATCGCAGCAATGAATATTTATCGTCGCCTCGAGCCCCCGACGTCCCTGGCCAGCAAGACGCGAGGAGGGGGGCGAGGGTGAGGGAGGCGGGGGATGGTCGAGGACGAGTCTGCGCTGCCAGGGCGAAGGGGGCGGTGAGGGCAAGGGCGAGATCGTGCGCGGGGGCGGGCCGGGGTAGAGACGGGGGTCGGGTCAGAGCGCGGAGACAGGAAGTACCTTGCAACACCGGAGGGGACTCGCACTGACTGTGAAACAAACAGAAGGGTGCAAGGAAAGGGAAAGAAATGCACGGAATGTACACAAATTTTATTTTTCCTCATTTACAGAAAGGATTGTAATTACTCAAAAAAAGGACTCTCGGCTGGGACATTTTCTAAAATGTGTTTCAGCAGAATCCCATTTATTTGACATCCAGTAGTACACAAAATTCTTTTAATTCCGGAAGAAATACATGTTTTAATTATCAGGAGTTACAATTATAATGTAATTACCACGTATCTATGCATTTAATACCACCACAGAATGTGAAAGTTACATATTTCTTGAGTTTCTCAAATTTATTTCTAGAATACTCATTGGTTTTAAAAAAGTATTTTCTTTTCGTGTTGCAGCTACTAAATTTTCACAATATTTTGAGATTTTCGAAACAATATTACGATAATATTTCACTCTCATAATTTTCCTCTTGTGTGACCGCTTGATATTAGCGATTACATGCTCACGTTCCAAAAGCTTCAGGATCCTGCCACTACTTAGCCATATTCAATAACAGACGGATAGAAAACTCTGTGAAGGCACAGATGACCGTAAATTCCATTTATATCAGTTCAGCTAATCATAGAATTTTTAAGGTTGATGTGCGAATTTAACTATGTAAAATATGAAACACTCGACGTATCGAGTAAGTATTGAGTTTACTCCCTCCATGTCACCGATCTATTATTCAAATTGTATTAAAATGCTATAACGAACTACACTCAAAGTCGTATGCCTGTGCTTTACTACAAATATAGTATTCTCTTTCCTGCTCGTCGGACTAGTCTTCCATGTACTTACATCTACCTGTATTGTTTTCTCAACCTACATTTTCTATAATACACTGAATCCCTCAAACAATTATTCAAATTGTTTCATAAAGTGAAATATTATCGCTTGGTACATCGATAACAATAATTTTACGCTAGGTACAATATATAAATAATATAGTTTGTAGATACTTTGATCTATTTTTTATCACAAGTAAAAGAAACTTACACTCAGTGTTTTTTATTTAAAAGTTGAAATTCTCTGCTCTGGTAGGATTATAATTCTTCCCATTCACCACATACAATTTGCTAACTATTTTGGTCGAAAATAAATCCAATCAATCGATAGGAAATCCCCCGAATGAGAAAAGGATATAGAATCCTCTTTCTTATGAAGTTTTAATTTTCCCAAAGTATTTTTAAAAGATTTTGGCTGACATTTGAAAAATGTGCCACAACAGAATTTTCGGTAGCCTATCTGATGTTGCTGTATTTGCCAAACTCCCAAACCTAAACTTATTCCAATCACCTACACCCTAACCCCTAACTCAGTCCAACTATAACGTATCGTGTCAGTAAAACTACCATATTGTACCACCAGATGTTTCAATAGCACAAAATTTTCCAGTTTAAAGAGTTCAAATAGCTCGGTTTTTAATTATTGAGCGAGCCCTTGGCCGAAAGTGCACTGACTCACTGCAACGTGACAAGCCTTGATAAGAAGAAACTAGTAGTGCAAAAGAATGACACAGGCTTTCTCCCAGTAAAGTTTTTTAATTTCTTTGTGTTGGACGGGCTTTACGGGTCTTCCCCTATTCTCTTCTCAACTGCCATCAACCGTCACCCCAAGTTCATTTTTTAAACAATTTCTCAACTTTTCGATTTCCTAATAGTAGAGTCGAAATATTCCTTGAAGAATATTAAAGAAAGAGTAAAACCTCGTCCTAAATAGAAATTTCCATTAAATCGTTTGAAGTCATATTTAAGAAAATGGCGATTAAGCATTACTGTAAATGTGAAATACGAAGCTCATTTTTACAGGAATCTATTAAGATTTGGAAAAACTTCATTTAAAGTCATTTGAAGCCCTTTTACTCATAAATGCAATAACGTATACAAGTCGATGGAAATACGCACATTAATGGGGTGAGAAATATTTCAAAAAAAATTACAGTTGTGTAATTTTTGAAAAAAAAAAACAAAATAATACACCAAAATGAACTTACGGCATATTAAATAGTGCAATTAGCACTATTCATTGGAAATGTTTGAAGAAAAAATTTCGAGCCATTTTTGAGCGAATGGCGTTGAAGCGTTTCTAAAAATGCAGAATTATGAGCTCATTTTAACAGAAAGTTGTTGGGTTTTTAAAAAACTTTAATGACATTATTTAAAGCACGTGTACTCAGAAAAATAATAAAGTAAAAAAATCGCATCTCATGTAAATATTGTTGACGTGAAAGTCAAAAAATGACATATTTGTAATTTTTGAAAAAAAAAATAATAGAGCAAAATGGCGTTTAAGTCATCGTATATGGTACATTTGGCACTATCTGTATCAAAAATACAAAGAAAATATGTGGAGCCGTTTTTGAGAAAATCTTTTTTTTAATTGCAAATATTGCACGCGCTATTGCACGGAAAAGGACTGAAATTTTCAAAAAGAAATCTACTTGGACTTAAGGGCCATCCATAAATTACGTGAGGTCTTTATCCCCAATTGTAGTCGTAGGAACACGCCGAAATGTTTTTATTTTTTTCAATTTTCGAAAAATCAGGGATTTTAACAAACATGAAACCAGCACCATTCTTTTAAGTGTCCATTAGCTAAGGTCAAAGGTTAATCCAAAATTTGTTGCGGTTTTTAAAAAAAATGGTTCAAAGAAAGTAAAAATTTTCGTTTGGCATAAAATTTCGATAAAATACTCTTATTTTTGAAAATTTGAACGTGATATTATATGAAGATCTGTTTATAAGACATTTCGTTAAGAAAAATGTTTATCTTCGAAACTGTATTTGTGAAGAAGATGCCGAAAAAAATTGAGCTTTTGCAGTTTTTAAAAACGAATAGTTTTCAACGAGCATGAGACCTGCCCCATTATCTTAAACGTCCTTCGCACAATCCAACAACAAAATTTAATCAAAAACGTTGGAGCCGTTTTATATTTTAGTTGTATAAAGACTCCGAAAAAAATTGAATTGAGCAATTTTCGAAAAAATAGTGTTTTCAAGGAATTTGAGCCCTGCGCCATTTCCATCCGTTCTTCACACTGTCCAACAACAAAATTTAATAAAAAACAATTTTACAAAGGCACTCGTATTTTATTCTGATAAACCATGTGATAGCATGAATTGCGCATTTCAGTTTCAACTGATGTTTGCTAAATGCATTAAAATTTATTATAAATGGAAAATTTTGTTCAGTTTTTTAAGTAAATATTGCAGTTTAATCATTTGCTAAAATTAACCATTATACCTTTTACAGTTTTCCTCTATCCGCAAATAATTTGGGCAGAAAGGAAGGTCGTGTATCGTCCTACGCACCAAACGCATCAATCAAAGAACGCACCCCCACACGATGCAATCTGCCTTGCGCAAGACGCTGCTCCCCTCCGGGCTGCTTCTGCCGCAGAATCCCCCCCCCCCCCGCAGCCTATTACTGCCACGTAATGAGTCACGAAACCTTCCATTACGGAACAACACTTCGCTCTTTGGCGCCTCGTCCACCCTCACCCCCAGCAGTTTTATATTTTAATCTCATTTCGAATTTGCGAAATAAGAAGTTCGATCCCCACTCGAGAAGTCTGTCGGTTAAAAATTCACGCCCCCCCCCCGCTTCGCGTCGCGTCTCTTCGCCTCCCCCTCTCCCTCTTCCGTTTCTACACATCGCGCCCCTGGGGAGCCGGCGACTGGGGTCTCCCCCAACCGCAAGGAGCGCTGGCCTCTGCTAATGGGGGAGGGCGCGGCTGCCGAGGGTGAGTTCCTTTGGGGCGACCGGGGAAGGACGGGCGGAGGCGACCTCCTTCCCGGAGCGCAGGGGTGTGTAAGGAATTGGCAAGTAGGTGGTCATGTGACAAATTTGGGGGACGTTTGCTTGATAAAATCGCTTTATTTTAACTATTACACACGTTTTATGGTGGAATTAGGAGAATTCGGAGGAACTGTTTGGTGTTGGAGGAATATTTAATATTGTAACTAATATTGCGTCATCTGCCGGCACCACAACGAACTACCTGTATGCGCGGATTACGTCATCGGCCGGCGGCCCGTGAACTAACTAGTTCCAGAATGTTCTTGGCGCTAATCGCAAAGTCCAGAAAATTCTCGACGGCGCCCGCCGAGTATAAATACGCGGCGGCCGGCGACCGCAAGTCAGTCTTAAGTCTGAAGTGGAAGCTGAGCTGTGAAGTGTGAGCAGTGATTGTGCTCAGTGACGTGAACCGTGGCCAGTGCCGTGAATTGTGGTCTGTAAAGTGGACTGTGACCAGTGCATCGAACTGTGGTCAGTGCAGTGGACTGCGGCCAGTGCATCGAACTGTGGTCAGTGCGGTGGACTGTGGCCAGTGTAAGAGAAGTGTAGTGTAAATAATTAATCAAGAAAAGTGTAGTGTAAATAAATAATCAAGAGAAGTGTGTCGCATAAAGAATACTCAAGTGAAGACTGTCTGTACATAAATCAAGTGTTTTCAATGATTGTGTTAAGAAACAAAATAAAAGTTTTTGTTAAAATAATATCAGAGTTTTCATTCACCACCTAGAATCGTAACAAAATAGTACAGATAAAGTATACAAGTAGCGGAGAACATCGATCTTATAAGTTCTGCTAAGATGGTTCAGTAACTGATGTCACTACATTGCTCTGGCAGTGTGATCCTATGGTTTGAATCCCGAAGTTGGCAGGATTTTCGACACTAGATGTAATAGGTAGAATTCAGTTAGATGTAATAGGTAGAATTCAGTTGCTGTCTGGAGGAGAATTCTAGCGGACGGCTGCTTTGATCGAAAGTTTTTAATGGCTTCTCCGATCAACACCAGGCGAATGCCGGAGCAGTACCTTATCGAACGGGCCACGGATTGCTCGCGATATTTTCTTTCTTTTTTTTGTCCAATTCTCACCCCCTGGTCTGGTGCTTAGAGATTATCCCGGTTGGAATGCTGGAGTATTGAGGAAAATCACGCTAACCGACGGGTAGGCGGTGGATCTCACCATCTAGAAGGGGAAGGACACCGCCACCTTGCGCTATAAAAGCATACACTAAACTTGTGGGACTAATGACCACAGTAGTTAAAGTACCCTAAAACATGAAATAATCAGTCTATCGAACTTAAAAGTATAGGTGTTATGTTCTTGGAAAATGTATGTATCTACGTGAGTGTGTTAAACCGATTTTATGTGTGCTCATATGCTTGTGAATGTGTAAATGTGTGTCTTTCATCGTGAGAATATTACAGTAAATCACTGTACAGATTTTCTGGCGACTTTCTGTATGGTTGTTTTTTGCATGTGTCTATCATTATTCAAGCATGGAAGTAGAAGCACACGTACTAAATTAATGAGCTAAGAGTTAGATTACAATCCCTTTATCTTCTGAAAGGAACTTTTCTCCTTCAGTTTTCCCTAATCATATCACAGAATCTTTTCCGGGACTTAAATGCGATGTTCACTCTCAAGGGGGGGGGGTCGAGAGTTACGAAAATCTAGGCTTCGAAATTGTCTCAAGCCTTCCGTCTAGCCTCAAAGAATTATTCAATGTGTTTAAAATTTGTAATAAATGATCCGAGCACAAAATGAAATAAGATTTATTTTTATTACGTACAATATAACTTACATAATAATAATTTTTATAATATATTATTCAAAACATATTAATATTATTTATTATTTACATTATATAAGTAAATAAATAATATTAAAACAATACTAGAAATTCTTCAAGTGCTTTTGCATTGTAAGTGTGTAATGTCATAAGATCAATAATTGACACAATTATTATTAGAAAACTTGAAAAATCCAAAACTTATTGAAACGTATAAATGAAATTTTGAAAATAAGCAGTAATATTTCTAGTAAATATTTAAACTTCATAAATAAATTTGTAACAAAACTTTCTTTTCTATTGACTGATAATTTCCTCACTACATGAACAATAACGCAATTTTCTGTTATCAATTGTTTTATTATGTATAGAGTTTTACAGTTTGCTCTTACATTCTGCAAACTTGCGCCACATCTGACCAGCGTTATTTTGGGTACTCCTGCACACGTTGAGGTGTGGTGTAAAGGGATAAAGCGTATTCCAGAGTTTCCGCTCCCTCTTCGCGCGTGATTCTGAGTTTCCCCTCGTTCTAAGACGAAGGCAGAGACGATATTTGCCTTCATAACGATTCAAATAAGGATCCTGTTAGCCCTGACCTGCGACGGAGCAGAACAGACCGTTTAAAATGCTAAGGAATACGCTGATTAGGACGTTAAAAAATATTAAACGTCTGACTTTCACTTCTAACTTTTAACACCGGGAGAGTTAGCTCAGGGTACAAACTGATGTCAGTGCAGCGCCTCTGACCGGAAATCCTAGGTTCAAGTCCAAACGCGGCAGGATTCTAGACACTTGCTAGGCAGCTAGATCTAATTCAGTCACTGTCTGGAGGAGAATTCTAGCAGCCGGCTGCTCTGATCGATAGTTTTCTGTGGTTTCTCCGATCAACACCAGGCAAAGGCCGGATTAGTCCCGGCAAATTCCGGATAGCCTTAAGAAACGGACGGGCCACGGACCGCGCCCAATCTTTCTTTCCTCTTCCTTGCCGTATCCTGATCCCTTACTTACACGCACATTAATATGCACTACACTGCCACGCTGTGGGAGATACCTGGTTTACTGACAATCCCCACAAGCGGACGGACATCGGTACCGGATCTTCCCATCCAGCGGAGAAAGATCACCGATGAAGAAATGCACTTCACTTACAGAGCAAACGACATGAGCAGTTGATTCGCCAGCAGGTGACGAAATGCGTACATGGCAGACAAAACATTGGCACCTGCGCTTAAGACGGGCAGCCAAGTAATCACTGACAGACAAGAAAATACTGACAGCCAAGTCAATACTGACAGCCAAGTCAATACTGACAGCCAAGTCAATACTGACAGCCAAGTCAATACTGACAGCCAAGTCAATACTGACAGCCAAGTCAATACTGACAGCCAAGTCAATACTGACAGCCAAGTGGATGGCAAAGAAAATGCTGACGGCAAAGTAAATACTGACTCCGGCCCCGGTGGATTCCTTGTACCCCAGTGTATCATATATTTAAGACATGTTTCGGAAAATATCACTAGATCTTACAACTACATCTTACTTATGACATGATTGCTAAGATTCGATAAAAAGTTTCTAATCTGACAGTTATTCGTTACACATACATGAATCAATATAGACATCCAAAGTTTTGAATAAAAAACTGGGTGTATCTCATCTCCTCTCCTCCTCCTACACAGGTACCAACCATCATTAGATCAGCGCTAATATGCATTAATTCTGACGTATATGCAAAGTTGCCGGAAGGTGTCAAAGGGATTTCAATCACGGATTAAACGACCAAAAATTCGAGGTTGTATTGTTGAAGCAATTTTATTACTTTTACTCCCTATTTTATAGTATCTTTTACTATTCATGGAAGCTCCCTAGTTTTGGGTTTCTATCAGCGAAGCAGTAATTAAAAAGAAAGTTTTTTTTAATAATTTTATTTCTGAGAAATGTGATTTAGTTTGCATTTTATTTTTACATTCTTCGTGGTTTGATATAGAGCTTTGAACACTCTCCATTGACATGAGTGAATGAGATAGTAAGTCGAAAAATACATTTAATTTACTTAAGATGCTTGGATCGCTGATTATGGTTTTCAGAAATTGTTAGCTCACTTTTTTCTTTTCTGTATGTGCAACAAAAAGCCTAATAAATTTATTCGTATTTGTTTCATTTGTAAAAGTTAGAAATGACTTTTATTCGACGTTTCGTTTGAATTGGACTTTTTCATGTAGTAACTGAGTTTTTAATGAGGCAAAAATACAACATTTTAATATTCCGTGATAAGTTCCAATAATGCGAGAAAATATGTGATATTGCAGTACTTTTAGTTTTTCAAGAGAGCAAAACATCGTGCCTGCATTTCGATACTTCGCTATAGGATGAATAAACAGGCAACTCAACTTATTTCATTTTATACAAAGATCTCAAAGGGTTCTTATATAGCTTGAATGATAAGTTATTTCGACTTACGTTGCAATATCTTTACGATAGTGGCAATGTTGTGGAAATATGATTCGGAAGCGATTGACCTACGAATGTGAGCAAACTTACAATTCTGAAGTACATAATTGATTTTCTAATCTTCACATAAGTTCCACATTTTTGTTATACATACATATACATATGCTTGACGGAAAAGAATGACAGTAAATTGGTTTCAAAACAGTTGAGTTCACGTGTTTACTGCCAAACAGCCAAAAAATAGCGTCCCTAACATTTCTCGCGACTACCAAGTGCAGCCTTGCTAGACATCCTTCTTTCTTCTCCCATCACCCAGGCAGGGAACGGTTCTCGCTTTTTTATGATCACAAACACAGTTTCTGACCCAGACCATCAATAAAAAGCGTTACGGCCAACATAAACTGTCAGTTGCTTTTTCATTTATCTTCTCGGCCATCACGGCAACAATCGCAGCGATCGGGATGCGCCCTGGCGGAGCGATCGTCAGACTCGCGGAGCGCTGAGAATTTTACGCCGCAGGAGCGAGCAAGCTGCTGGAGGCTTTGCGACGGCCCTTCTGGGCGTTTGCGAGCGAGAGGAAGACACATTTGCTCCAGACAAGACGGCGATCGATTCTCGGAAATCGCTTTCCACGAATTCTGGCAGGCGGTAGAAACGTTCTCTTTTCCTTTCCGTCCATGGGAATAATTCTGAAAATGACTAAAAGTATGCAGACGCTCTTTTTAATATTCCGGTTTACAGCTGAGTTACAGGAAGATTTGTACCATTACAGATACTGTACGTTCCAAAACGGTTCTCCTTTTTAGGGAGATATATAAAACTCCCTTGCTACAGCAAATCTTATACAGAAAGTTCTAAGAAAATTTAAAAAAAGGTTGTTCTTTATAGAATAATTTTAAAGAACAGTAGTCAACCAATGGGGCATACACTGCACTAATACGTAATTCCAGAGTTGCTTCCGTGCACCAAAAAGCTAGTCGTTTCTAGAAATGAATATAAGACAACAAATTCATCAACTTTGTAAATACACGGTGTGGTATGTTATCGCGTACTTCGTCAAAAGATTTAACGGTATCTGTAAAAGATGTTGGCAATTACCAAAAGAGGTATAAAGAACGTCCGAGGTAGCAATTCACTAACAAGTTTCTCACTCTTCAAGAACTGTTGTAATGTCTACATGTCTCTATGAAGCTGCATTTGAGATGGTAATAAATAAACGTTTCTTAACAGGACTGAGTACCAACGTGACATACTGTTACTTTTAGTATTGTTACTCCCGTGCTTGAGAAGCATGTCACGAGGAATTTTGCGTAACGGTCGTTCCATCCCTTGTGTTGCCAACAATTGTCTTATACCTGGTGAAATGGTTTCAGTGCAAGCAATTATTGATTCTACTATACAAAACACTAAGTAATCTGGTACCCATGAGATTATTTTTCTTTCTATAAAATTCACTATTATGCAAATTCAATGTACGCTCATGAAATTGTATTTACACTTTTAAATTAAGTTATCTAGTATTAAAACGATCCATAAAATATGACACGACTTCAAAAACGAGCGAATATACGACGTTCTATGAAGTACACTCGTATCGAAGTACAGTAACCCTCACAAAAATTTGCCGGCAAACTTCTATGTTCCCAACCGCGCCGACAAACTTGGACACCCCGCGGCCCGGAGGAAGGGCGCTTTGACGAATCGCTAGCACATAGAACTGCCGTTGTCTGTGATTAGTGCAAAATCCCAAGGGGTGGAAAACACGCTGTCTCAGGGGTGGAGCCTGGTTTGTTTACGTATGAGGCGGAAATATCGGCATATTTCCCCGGCAAAAGAGACTTTGCGTGCGAGTACCTCATGACGAAAAAATATTTGTAAGCGGGAGTTTTCCGTACAGAATTACTATCAAGAGAACAGTAAATACGTAGTATTTTAGCAATAATTATACTAACTTTTAGCAATCAATTTGAAACTCCTGTCAAACTGCTATTTTAAAATGTTCATTTCAGGCACAATTTGCGGAGCCTTCACGGCCGTTCTAACGCTTATAAATTTGAAATTGTTTAAAAAATTGAAAATGAAGGTGTTCGAAAAACATTAAATATTGTCATATATGTTGGTTATATATGGTGGTTCAAATATGATAATTGCATTTTAAATTTGTCAATTTTGTAAATTTCTTTGTTGTTTTCATGTGGTTCTAAATCTATAATGAACAGAGAGAGAGAGAGAGAGAGAGAGAGAGAGAGAGAGAGAGAGAGAGAGAGAGGCTTGTTGGTTTCCAGAAGTCGCACATAATGTATGTTAGGAACAAGGTGGCCTTGTGATTTAAGTTCATCTTTGATTTCTTCTTCGTTCATTGATGGGTGAATGAAACGAAGTACTACACGGAATGCTCCGTTTCGCTTTGGTTGAAATGTGTGGTATTCCGCTTCTTTTCCGTCCAGTTCTTTAATTATGTTTCTGCATGCTTCGCGGCATACATTTTTAAGTGAATTTACATGCACGTGTTAGTTCAGAACTTCCATTAATATCCATTAATTCTTAATATTTGGCATGAATATTGGTGGTATCTCATTTTGGGGTCATTTTCTTCTCATATTGGTGGGATACTGTTCTCATTTTTCGTTTATTTTTCGTAGCGTCAAAATTCAGGTAGCTATGTTATGTTCATTAAACAACAAACTATCCAAGAAGTAATTTCAAATTCAAACAACTCTACAATTCCGTTGCCAAAGACACTAACCTCTTATGATTTTCTACAAACCATTAAGAGGATATGAGGATTTTGCCACTGGTCGAAAGAATAAAAAGTAATGACTGACGGTAACCGACTTCATTAAAAAATAGAATTTCAATAAGGATTATTTTATTATTATTATTATTATTATTATTATTATTATTATTATTATTATTATTATTTTAACTTATTCATTCTCACAATGGTTATTATTAGTTTAAATGATAGTTTTAATATTTGCTTTTCAGAGACGCAGGGTGCATTTAAAGAACACAATAAATAAAAGAAATTTTGGATATTATAAGGTCGTGGCTTCGTCGTTGAAATGACAGATTCTTTCATAAGCTCACAGATTTTGTGCGTTCCCATAAGATCATCTTTTTGACATTTACGTATTGAGGGAACTTTTGTACATTTACGTATTGAGGGACATTTACGTATTGAGGGAAGCTTCCATGATTTAGGTTCGACAAGTAATGGCCTCAAACAACCGATCTGCATTCTGAAGGTGGTTTCAAGTAGCATTGTGGTGTCAAGAACGAATGGAAGAAGAGTGCACTAAGCATTTGAAAAACAGCTTCAAGAGAAGTCTTGTGTGGAAACTGCGAAAAGATTGACTCCCAAAACAACGGAAGCTGTCATGAGATGTTGATTTTCTTTCAACAATTACATATCTCAGGAACCAAATCCGAAAGCACCAATCGGATTGCGAAAGTTTGAATCTCGTTTAAAGCCAGTTTAGACAAGACAATGACAGTTTTTAAAAATTATAAGCAATTCCCAATATTTGCAATTCTGACGTGAGAAAGGTTCTCTGATTTGAAAGGTTCCCCACTCAGAAAGAGTTTTTCGTCGTGACGTACTCGCACGCAAAGTCTCTTTTGTCGGGAAAATCTGACTATTTCCGCCTCATATGTAAACAAACCAGGCTCTATCCCTGAGACAGCATGTTTTCCACTACTTGGGATTTTGCACTAATCACAGAGAACGGCAGTCCTATGTGCTAGCGATTCGTCAAAGCGCCCTTCCCCCGGGCCGCGGGGTGTGCAAGTTTGTCGGCGCGGTTGGGAACATAGAAGTTTGCCGGTAAATTTTTGTGAGTGTAACTGTCCATATCAATTACTCTGTGACGATTTCAGAGATATCATTTTTTTTCAAAATTTGCACTTGGTTTTGTTCCCATCGCACATGAAGAATAACATGTTCATCTTGCCAAACAAGAGTACTGATGCTAACACGCAATACGAAACGTATTTCAATTAACGGAACAGTAATAAATAAAAAGGCAATTTAACGGTATGAGAGACACCAACGTTTGTAATTGAATTGGCACTGCACACTCTGGAATTTAGTTTCCATTTATCTCCAAAGCAGTGAGCGTAGTCAGCGGGATGATAGCTCTCGTCGCTGAGGGGGGTGAGAGCACGGCTCTGTTTTTGTAAAACACAAAACCACACGGTCTCCACACCATTGACTATAATATAATCAGAGCTCAATTGTTACGGTGTGTTTTTGTAATTTCGTGACAACATATACAATTTTTATCATTTGGATAACACCTGAATTTAATAATTGATATACTAGTCATAATATGTACTAACACGTTCAGATACACACACAAAATCATGCAACAGGACCGACTAATGCTTGCGAAGCTCTTGTTATTGACAATCGAACATGCCTATGCCGGAAGTGTACTGACGCTTAGACCTGAGGATTATTCAGCCTATAATGTTATAAAAACCTTGTATCAGCACGCTTCAAAGGCAAAAATGCCGAGCAAGAAGAAATAACATTTTTAAAAAACGACACAGATGTATACAAATAAATTATATTCACGAAAAAATCATCATGAAAAAATAATTAAAGTGTGACTTGTGTATTTTCGTAATATCGTAGAACATAGAAAAAGAATGTGCTGGCTCTAACTCTGTTGATTACCTGAACTAAAGTTACAAGTCATTTGGGTTGATCATCTAGGACGATCACTTACTGAAATGTACAATTATTAGACAATTGTTTGTTTGTTTTTGTTGGAAATTATTGGTTTGAAATGTAAGAAAATACTGAAATTGAACCTGCAAAGATTGATGTATTGTGTCACGAATTTTTTATTAGTAAATCAATATATCAACGTATTATTAATATATTTCGAACTACTTATTGTTTATTTCCAACAAATGTAGTATAAAACACGAATAATAACTATTATTAACATAATAATACTATCGAGAAAGTTTACAACGAATAGTCTAACACTGAAAATGCTTTAATCAAAGGGATTTGTAAATTATCTAGTTTTAATGGAAGCTATACGTAAATAGTAGTAACAATTAGAAATTTAAAAAAATCGTATTTGAATCCTATTTAAAATGAAATAAAGGTGTCGCGTGGTATCAGAGGAATGATTATAAAATACGATCAGATTTCTTTTGAAGTATAAAACAGTAAAGAAATTAACTGATTCAGTATCAGATATGTTTAGAGACGTTTGCATTATTTTATATTGTCATAAAGTTCACCTTCCACGCTATTATTCTATAATATCATGATAATATAGTTTGGTTTATTTCCAAGTCAATAAACATAACTGCCCATCGCTAAAAAGTGTCGCGTTGCTACAGTCCCATTCATATGTCTGGAAGCCAGCACATTTTCCCTTGTTCACACTATCGTAATATTGTGTCCACACATTTATCATCTTGGGAAATTTTGATAATCGTTTTTTCATAATGTCGTGTCGCTTCATCTTCGGCGGCTATTAAATCTGCTTCATTTTCCTTTCTTTAAGCCACTTACAATGCCTTTGTTTCCCATTCTTCGATCAGATTTAATGACCTGCTTTATTAGTGAGTCATATCGACGACTGACTACATGCTTTTCCATCCCGACTGTTGTGTTGTGCCAGGGGGCTTCAATTCTTCTTGCGTCTTCCTCTTTCCTTACGTATTTTCATGCAGATGACATTGCTAAAATCATTGATGACAGACCGCATTTAAGGGGAAATCGCTCCATTTTTAGCAAATAGATCAAGACCATCTATGTAACAAAGGATTCATTTAACAAATAATGCAAAATAGTTTACCTGAAGAATCATAACAATTGCTTTCCTCACTCTAATTCCAATACGCCTTTAATATCGCATCCAACGTCGCTCTTCCTCATTCTCTTTCGATTGCAGCTCTTTCTCTTTAGATTACAGCATAGAGAATAAAAATATATTTCCTCTATGGTAATAGAAATGTAAAAACCCGAGAAACACTAAAATATAGAAGACCATGAACTAGAAGAAACAGATAACAAGTAGTACATTCGCTGTAGAGCACAGAACGTTAATAACCTCTCAAAAATCAACAGAAATCTGTATTAATTGAAAAGGGTTGAAAATCTGAAGATAAAATTGAATTGTAAAAGTATCTCTGGCGCTTACTATAAAAAAGTACAAGAATTCGTCAATCGTAATCATACAATGCGCCAAGTTTGTCCAAACGTATCCTGGTGACATGATGTCTAAAACTTTGAATTCTGTAACTTCAAAGGCAAAAGAGTGGAGAATGAGAAACCCCTTCCTTGAACGCTTATTTGTATATGTTATCTGCGGCTTTTCTACGAGGGCTAGGGGGTGTTTTGGATGCAACCCTCAGGGGCCGCCTTTGGGTGTCCACGAGGGCCGTTGCGCGTCTGCCCGAAGGCAAACCTCGTTGGCCCTTGAGGGCAGGCAGCGCCTCATGGCGTGCGGAGCGCCAGCGGTCGTGTGGGGCGCTCTTGACCGCTCCGCCCCGCGTCAGCGCGCTTCGGCGCTCGGCCCGGCCCGGCGCCGGTCCAGCCGCGCGTCGGGGCGCGCGACCGCAACCGCAGCCGACCTCTCGACGACGCCACGCGACGCGTCGCGACGCCTCGAGAGCGCCCGCCCGACGGGCGTCCTCCGCGGCCTCCTCGGGAGCGGGGCGGGGCGGCGAGGGCGACGGACCGGACCGAGAGCGGTAGCTCAGTGCATCAACTGATGTCACTGCAGCGCCTCTCACCGGGAGGTCCTAGGTTCCCACTCCCCACGGCGGCAGGATTTTCGACACTAGCTTTTCAGCTGGGTCGAAGGCAGTCGCTGTCTCAAGGAGAATTCTAGCGGCCGGCTGCTCTGATCGGTAGTTTCCCGTGGTTTCTCCGATCAACACCAGACGAATGCTGGAGCAGTACCCTACCAAACGGGCCACGGACCGCGCGCGATCTATCCTTCCTCTTCCTTGTTCTATCCTCTCCCCTTACACACACACACTAACATGCACTACACTACCACATATTCCGGGAGACCGGTCGGGAGCTTAGAGTTTGTCCCGGCTGGGGCGGTGCCCCGCTGGTGGGAGAGTCCTGGTTAGGGGGAAACCCCACTAGCTGACGGTAGGTCGGCGCCGGATCTTGCCATCCAGCGGGGGAAGATCACCGCCATCTCCCTAGAACAACATGCACTACACTAACGGGACTAATGACCATAGCAGTTGACGCGCCCGGAAACACGAAAAATCAATCAATAAAAAGCGACGGACCGAGGGCGGCGGCAGAGCACATTGGATTGATTGGTTGTTAGTTATTCTGGGCTCGTCAACTACTATGGTCATTAGTCCCGTAAGTGCAGTGTATGTTTTTGCTCGGGAGGTGGCGGTGGTTCCCCCTGCTGGATGGCCAAATCCGGCTCCGACCTACCGTCGGCTAACGGGCTTTTTACTCAACCAGGCCACCAGTAGGTACCGCCTCAAGCGGAACAAGTTCCAAGTCCCCGACCGGTCTCCCGGCATGCTTGTTAGTGTAGTGCATGATAGTGTAAGTGTATGTGTGTGCAAGAGGTGAAGATAGGACAAGCAAGAGGAAGGAAAGATCGCGCGGGTTCCGTGGTCCGTTTGTTAAAGTACAGCTCCGACATACTGGTGTTGATCGGAGAAACCACGGAAAACTACCGATGAGAGCAGCCGGCCGATAGAATTCTCATCCAGTGACTGAATTCGATCTACCTCAAAAGCTAGTGGGGAAAATCCTGCCGCCGTCGGGACTCGAACCCAGGACCTCGGAGTCAGGCGCGCTGCAGTGACATCACTGAGCCACCGCTCCCAGTGCGCCCGCCCGCCCGGCGTCCTCCGCGGCCGGCGTCCTCGGGGGGGCGGCGGTGAGGACGACGGACCACGAGCGGCGGCAGGGACGTCAGTGGGACGTTGGAGGAGGCCGATGAGTGGAGAGAAGGAAAGCGGGATAGTAAGGGGTTGAGATGGCGGAGGCGAGTGTGTCAAGCTGGTACAACCACCATAGCACAATCACATCAAACCAAATGGATTATTTAGTACTGGTTTATTACTAATTTATTACCCAAAATTAAATTTATTACTCCTCCCGTTTCTGATTTGAACGTGGTTGTGCTGCCGTGACTGTCAAGCTAGCACAACCAAATTTTAAAAAATGGGCACAATCGATTCAAACTAATACGGATCTTTAGTATATATTTATTTCTCGAAAATGAAATGTATTACTCACGCCGTTTACGGAAAAAATATTGTTAAAAACAGCATAGTTATGTAACCACGCACGACATTCGCGTATAAAATTAGAGAGTACCAACGGTCACAGACTCCATTGAATGCCTACGATCAAAAGATGAAGGTATTATTAAGTTCAGAAATAACCAAAATAGGTATTTGATTTTATTTTTCTCAGAACTATAGAACAAAGACTTATTTCCCTTTACAAATCAGCGATTCAATTTATTTTGGATTGCAGAGAAATAAGATTTTTTATAGAGAGATCAGCTGACTCTCCTTAGGAACAAATTATTATCCGACAACTAAAGCTCCGCCATGAGTTTTAAAGGGTGAATGAAGGTGTCTATACCAGAACCAATGCGTCCCAGTAGGAATGTTCTGCATGAACCAGATATGCTTCACAGCCACCGATTCACCACCGTCAACAAATCCGACTGGTTCCCCTGGGCCTACTCAGCCGACCCACACCGAGCCCCAAACGCGCAGCATGGCGGAAGCAATGGGAGCCGGGCGACGCCTCCGCTCCGCGAGCGCCCCTGGCGGCGGCGGCCGGCCGCGCGCAAGCCGCGGGCTTGTTACGCCGGGGCCTTAACAAGGCAATTTGCTTGGCCGGTCCGGCCCCGCCCTAATGAAGGCAGTCCTCCGAATAAAGATTAGGAAGGAGCTGCTTGGAAGAAGCGGCTCGTCGAATCGACCCACCGCCGCCGAGGAGATTGGCGGAGGAGCTGTGCCTGAATGGCAATGCCCGCGCTAACGTCGCAGGACCAGGGGCCCCGGGCCGCCGCCGGCCAAGGAACGGAGTGCGTAAGGGAAGGAAAACAGCCGGCGCGGCCTCGGACAGGGAGGAAATGCTGGAGGAGGGCGTAGTCGAAGACGGCGGCCGAATGGGTAGGAGCTGACGGAGGTGGAGACTTTCGGTCTGTAAGGAGCATGCTAAAGCATTAGAAGAGTTATCAATGGCGATATAATGAACGCACATTTCTTTATGCCATCATGCAATGAAATACATTTATTCTTATTTTCCCCGTAATATTCTACGTGACTAAAAATATAATTGCTTATTATCAGTGATTTAATGTGGCCTCGGCAGGGAGGCGGAAGCAAGAATATGGAATTTTTCAGAGAGAAAGTTCTGTAATCATCTGTTGGCAAACAGCGAATTTTCAACAAAAAACTGGTATTGCCGGGCCCTAGTAAAAAATCGTCCATAAATCTTATTCCTATGTATAAAATTACACCTTCTAGGTGGGTCCTTCATACCAAAAAAAGACAGCAAAACATTCTTCTGTTCGTCTGTCTATATAGTCAACGCTATCGTCTAAACCGTTCAGCCGATTTTCTCCAAATTTGGATATTCTTCAATCGCTTTAAAGAACATAAGGCTCTATGAGATTTAAAAGGGTATTTTGACATTTGTAGCCACTTTCTATGAAGCCTCACAACGTTTTTAATTTATTTTTCAAATGGCTCCAAAAATTTGAATAAACTTTGTTCACAAATTGCGTAGAGAACGCTTTAATAAACGATGCAACAAGCGTTGAAATTCTTGATTTTTCAAAGCTGCAAAAGTTCAAATTTTTCGGAGTCTTCCTAGAACTACAATATTGAAAATAGAGATTTTTCTGAAAAAAATGTATTGTTGAAACATTTTAAAATATGATTGTGTACAATTTTTCGAAGATGTGAGTAGTTTGTGCGTAATTTTGAGTGAAATATAATCAATGTTTTCTCAGAAACAGCTCTATTATTTTTCTTTAAATTTTCTTCATGTATATATCATAGGGTGGTAAAAGAGTAGTGCCAAGTCCCATTCCTGGCAAAGATTCTTTTCAGTAATTGCCTAAAGTTAATACTACAAAAATAAAAAAAGCTAGTTAGAGATTTTGCCTAAAACAAAATTTGTTCTAGAAAAACAGATCTTTAAAAAAGTGATGTATTTTTTAAATAAGTGTAATATTCGTGTAATTTTTGCTCGAAACTTTATAAAAAATATTTTCTTAGAAAAACACTCCATTTTTTCTTTACATTTTTCCACGGATAAAACAAGGGACACTTAAAAGAATGGCGCTGATCTAATTTTCGTTGGCCGAAAATTGTGCCTTGGAAGTTATGGGAGAGACAATTAGATACTTTATTGTCAAGTGAGTACGACAGAGCGACTGTGTGCTGTAACGAAAAGGCACGCGGTGAGTTCACTCGGTGGAACTGAATTTTAGTCTTGGCGAAAGAAGAATTGTGCTGATTGAAATCACTTTTGCAGATTTGTATAATATTTCGGGGCCGCTTCAAATAATGCAAAAATGCACTGTTGTAGCAGTACTAGTTATTCAATGTGATCTCGTCCGCGTAGGCGCGGCGGTGACGGGACGAAAAGGGAATTCTTAAGGAAGGAGAATATTGCAGACGCGGCCACGGCCGGGAACGATTTGGGCGGTGTCGTTGAGTGAGACTATGGTTCAATGAGTAGGTGCTGAGTAAGGGAATGGGTTGAAAGAAATCTGGTAAGCAGACTTTCGATCTTTACGAAGCAATTCAAAAACAAGTGTTATCGAAGGTCGCCAAGGAAAAGGGGGAGTGGCGGGAGTCAGGGCGTGTGACTGTAGGGCCGAATGAGTACACTTAGATTTATTTAGAGCTGCTTCTGACGTAAATCATCTGTTACGGTGTCATCCAATTGGAAGGTTAAACGCCACTATAGTGAAGTCACTGTAGTGACGTGTAAGCTCCCGACTGGATGATACCGTAACATATGATTACCTGTCAGAGGCAGCTGTAAATAAATCGCAGTATAGGAGCTGAGAGACGCAAGAAATCAGGTCAGCAGACGTTCCATGGAAACGGAGCAATCTCAAGAAGAATAGTTGTCAATGTTAACATAATCTTATTTCCTTATGCCGCCATTGAATAAATGAATTCTATGTGTATTGTCCTGTAATCGGTTCTGGGTTATAGAATAACATCGGTTTTCATCTATTTTAACAAGGGTTCAACGGTTCCCCCACCACTCGGCTGCGAAGACAACTAGCGGTGCTGCCGAAGCACATAGCCATAGCACAATTCTTGCATTGATTATAAATGCTCCGCAATACTATACTACTACACAAACCAGCAAAAGTGATTTGAACCAGCAATTTTTTTTTTCGGCTCCGAGACCCGATCTCTCTATAAGGATCTTCATTATGGAACTATGGCTCTTGTATAATTCATAATGGCGCTAGCTGCATTATGATTTGAGTGTAACATTTTTTCGTGGGCAAAAGAAAAGCGTTGTTTGAAGATAAAAGTAATTTTTTTTAATTCATTTGAAACAAACTACGGATCTTTTCCGTTATACATTTACCAGTTCACTATAATTATATTGTTCACTATGATTATAATGATTAAGTTCCCTTGATTATAAATTATTCTTTTTTGCTAGAGTAAATTTATATTATTTTCACAAACATTTCAATTAGCACTTCACAATTACTAACCACTTAACAATATTTTAACTGATTTTACGATTTATAACACCATAGACTCTTTTAATGCAAATCATTTCACAATATTACCACTGATGTTACAATTTATAACATTGAAGACAGTTTTTAATGCAAAGAAAATATGGCTGTGTACCACTCTAGGAGAAGGTACAAAACGATGCGATAAATTAATTAATTAAAATATCTAGATTGCTTTATTTATGTCATTTTTTGTGCACTTCTCGTGTTGTTTGCTAAAGTGTATTGTCAAATATTAATTGAACGTGAAAACGTTTCATGATATATTTTCCTCGTTGTATCGGCTTGGAATTGCGTGTTTTTGGTATGGAATTGCGTGTTGTTTCACACCGTAAGTCTTTTAAGTTGGTTTGTATTCTCTGCCGAGATGAACAATTTCTACAGCACATCACAAAAATATATAAAGCGAATCAATTGGTGAGTTAGTACTTTTTAAAATGTCTATTTATTTACAATCCTCTTTAAAAAGAAATTCTCTTAAAATTGAGTGTTCCTTTAAAAAACATTTTCTTAAAAGCGAGTGATATTTATATCAATAATTGATTCATGTTTCCGGGCGCGTCAACTGCTCTGGTCATTAGTCCCGTTAGTGAAGTATATGTTTTTTTTCTCGGGAGATGGTGGTGATCTTCCCCCGCTGGATGGCGAGATCCGGCGCCGACCTACCGTCGGCTAACGGGGTTTCCCCCTAACCAGGACTCTCCCACCAGCGGGGCACCGCCCCAGCCGGGACAAGCTCTAAGCTCCCGACCGGTCTCCCGGAATATGTGGTAGTGTAATGCATGTTAGTGTAAGTGTGTGTGTAAGGGGAGAGGATAAGACAAGGAATGGGAAGGACAGATCGTGCGCGGTCCGTGGCCCGTTTGACAGGGTACTGCTTTGGCATTCTCGCCTGGTGTTGATCGGAGAAACCACGGAAAACTACCGATCAGAGCAGCCGGCCGCTAGAATTATCCTCCAGACAGCGACTGAATTCGACCTAGCTGAAAAGCTAGTGTCTACAATCCTGCCGCCGTGGGGAGTGGGAACCTAGGACCTCCGGGTCAGAGGCGCTGCAGTTACATCAGTTGATGCCCTGAGCTACCGCTCCCGGTGAGATTTATAAAATAGCGCGAGCGCAGCAGCGAGAGTGGAGACGCGAACCAGGTGGCAGAGCGAAGGCCGGAAGGCCCTCGCGAACGCACGTTGGATCCGTCGCCGACCACTTGGAATCAAAATACGTTGGTTGTAAAATTACGTTGGCAATAAAATTAGATATCTAGCATGAAAAATACGAATAATCAGTTCTCTGAATCAAAGGAAGAGTACAAACTACCACTACAAATTTCCTACTTACCAAATAGTTATATAAAATTAATCGTATTGTAGATTAGCAGGGATTTCAAAGTAGCAGCCGCCAGTAGAGCACTAATAAATTAGTAATATAATAATAGAATTACAATTAAATTGTAATAATCATATGTTCATTTTGTGTAAGACAAAAGTTTAAATGTATCGCGTGAATGTTGAATGATTTGTATCACTACGTTCATCTGTTCACACTGTAGAGAAACGAATTTTTTGAGGTCATGAATTTTTCGTCTCAAAGGAAGCGAATCTTTTGGCCAGTTAACTAGTATTCGTGAAGTGGAAAAGATTCCAAACTATTTCTTATTCTAAATATTAAACGTGACATTTGTACAATTTTTGTCTTTAATACTAATCACTTATTGTAGATATTAACTTTAACATTTGAACAATATTTTTCTTCAACACCAGTTGAAGTCAAAACAGAAGTTTTATTAAGATACCAATATTTTATTACAATTTTTACACGGAACGTGACATAGAATTAAAAATCCTTGTGAGTTTACAGTACATTTTAGCCAAGTTTTCAAAATATGCCAGAAGAACGTTTTCAGGGCAAATCATCTTTATTTTCGTCTCGTTGCACCAAGCTACTCATTTTGCATACGTTCATAGGCATCTTTCGTCTTTTTCGGTAAAAGAGAAGATATGATGTTTCCTCCTGACTCCTCTATATCTGACGGAATATTCGTATCGTATTCGGACCTTTTAAAATTAAAAACTAGCAAATATCATTCACTTTCATTCGACATGAAACGCTAGTAACAATGAAAACAAACCAAGAAATCACAATCGCATCGTATAAAACAATTCCAATGCGCATATCGCAATATGTCTCCGATCTCTTAAGCGTTGCAGATGTTTAGGTTAATATAAAATAGGCTTATATCGTCGTACATAAAAGTTACGAAAATATTCGTGTTTGTTTTTTTACATTTTTTTGCGTCAACTCACGACGCAACGCGTCTCCTAACACCTTCTTGGGTGTTGAGCGCTATTGAAGTAATCCTCCGTTACTGTATATATTTATATATTTGTGACCGTCACGTCTCGTCGCAGACAGTTGTCCAGAGGACTGCCAGGTAGAATCTCCGCGTACGCGCCTCCCACTACACGCTCCTGTATCACTACCCAGCGGGCAGGATTGGGAAGGAATAAGGATAGTGGTAGGGTTTCGAACACTTCACATGGGTTGGACTAGCCCTAGGAAGCAGCCAAACTCGTTTTGTTGGAACAAATTTATGAGATGCGACGGGAATCGAACCCTGATCTCCTTGGTGAAAGGCGAGCGACTTTGCTCTGCGCCACGAGATGACCATATATACCACGAGATACCACGTTTGATATAACAACATATCAAATTATAACTATAAGAGAAGCAAAAGTGACTAAAAACTATAGTTCATACAACAAATGAAATAAAAAGTTAATACAATTAGTGAGTTTATAAAGTTTGTGATAATCTTCAATTTGAATGTCTTTTTGTCCATGCATCCTCGGAAACAGGAAGAGGTTCCTGGTATAAGGAGATGCTGAGTTCCCGTACGGTTGTATCCGTACCATTGCAGCCGGAACCGGAGACTTGCGGCGTAGCGGAAGTGACGACACACGCTTATTGCTGCACTAAGCCTGCGGTCACGGCGATCACTGGCCCTGTGTAGCACCAGCTGAGAGAACGTTAAATCTCGGACTCGCGCACTAAATTGCAAATGTGCGAGACATGACATTAAAAACCTGCCAGAATCGCATTCGTTGGTTGGCAGCCTGTAGTTCCAATCGTTTACTACATATTACATACCAGTGGCGAATTCTCCGATACACCGCGTATACCGCCGGTACCCTAGTAATTCGAAGTGTATAATAAATATTTCAAAAGTTTGGTAATCCTCTAAGAAATTATTGAAATATTGAAAGCTTTAAAACAGACGCGAAAAAATAACTCCGTTTTGCTACCGAGAGCCAGTCAGTCTTCCGCATTCCTAAGCGCTATGAAGTGCGTTAGAGTGAGAAGTTTCAAACAGTTCTTAATGCTGTCCGGAGAATTCGCTAGCTCAGGCGAAGTCATCACATGCCAGCCGCGATAACCTAGTGTTCCTAATCTTTTAAGGGCGCGTCTGGACAGTCGGTAAACACCGCAAAATATTGCGGTTAACAGTCCTTCTCTGATCGTTCGTAACTTACATTTCTCTCCAGTTTTTGTAAAAGTGAGTGTGTTAATGATCCAGAAGTTAGTAGTTCGTGTAATTGTCTTATAGAACCATTATTAAGGATGGAATTTCATAGTATTGCGATTTCAGAGAAGCTCAAAATAAAAGGCAACGGTAATAATGTTCGAGATTCGCCACTGCTTAATACCGTCGCATCGTGATGAAATGTAACTTAGCACGGCATGGCGAGGCGCCAGTGCCGACTACCACCGTAGAGCGTTCACAATGCGTCACAGCAGATTGATGTGGAAACATGGAGGAGGTTGATTGATTGTTTTATCGTGTTTCCGGGCGCCTCAACTGCTTTGGTCATTATTCCCCTAAGTGTAATGCATGTTTTTCTCAGGAGAAGCCAGTGATCCTTCCCCACTGGATGGCGAGATCCGGCTACTGTCGGCTAGTGGGGTTTCCCCCTAACCAGGACTCTCCCACCAGCGGGGCACCGCCCCAGCCAGGACATATGGTGGTGTTTCCTTCCGGATTATGTGGTGGTGTAGTGCATGTTAGTGTAAGTGCGTGTGTGTAAGGGGAGAGGATAGGACAAGGAAGGGGAAGGAACGATCGCGCGCGGTCCGTAGCCCGTTTGGTGCTGATCGGAGAAACTACGGAAAACTACCGATCAGAGCAGCCGGCCGCTAGAATTCTCGTCCAGACAGCAACTGAATTCGACCTCGCTGGAAAGCTAGTGTCGAAAATCTTGCCGCGGTGGGGAGTGGGAATCTAGGACCTCCCGGTCAGAGGCGCTGCAATGACATCAGTTGATGCACTGAGCTACCGCTCCCGGTTTTGAGGAGGAGAAGCTCTGTTGTGAAAGTGGCGCACATCTCTCGGGGCGCGAAGCTTTCGAAATATGCAGAAAACCATGGATAAGAGACAAAATTTATTGCTTATTTATCCTTGAAAATAGATTTTATTACATGGGAGTTTTTTTTATTATGTAGTATATGACTTAGTGTAGGGATCACAGAATTTTGAAAATGTGCACATAATTCACTTTTCCCCATAGCACGTCATACGCAGTTGGAACTGTTTTTGACGTAAAATAAATAAATAAATAAACCACCCGTCCCTCGCCGCTGTGGTGTGGCGACCGCATGCGCGAATGTGTTCAAGTAGGCGGACACATCGCCAAGACAGTTGGCGGGCATCGGCTCTGGGCGGCAGTGGGGGATCAAAGCCCTAAAGGGTCCTTCACACGGTACTGTTTCCTTGCAGATTGCACTCTCAGAATGCATGGAGTCCAGATTGCACGATTTCTGCATGATGAATTTTAAGTATCTTCAACTTCTTCCATACAAAAAATGTACAGTTTGACTCTAGCGCCTCTGGCGACAGAATCGTTCACTAATTTGTTTACGGCGGATATCGTCCATCTTTCTGAATATCGTACTTAGCTTAGGCGCGATTTGTCAGACCGTGTGTATTGGCTCGGCGGATTCGAGGTCTCCGATTATCTGGTGAGTTTATTTTACTTCGTCTTACAAAAGTGAGGTTTCTGAATCTTACTACTGCAGCCAAGACTTCCACCGTTCGGAACGTTTCCACTGCGCATCCGCGAAAGACTTCGCAGCCACAACCATGCTTGAAGCGACAAAAATGACGGTTTTTCTATTTTTTCTCCTGCGTTTTATTAATACTTAAAGTAATAATAAAGTAGCTCAGAACGCACGTACACAAATGCTGTTGGCGGCTCAATTCAGCAATTGGTGCGCCGGCAGAGCTTCTGGCGGCGTCTCGTGCCAACTTGTACAGAAAAGTGCTGCCCGTGGAAACACAACTTTTGGCTTTGGTACTTCTAGACTAGGATCTTGAGGTTTCTGTGTAGGTTCTGGATGAGAATATACACGAAAAGTGTACCGTGTAAAAGGGTCTTAAAAACAATAAACCCCGGCACATGTTCTTTAGTTTCACTAACAACACGTGAATACATAACCTTCTGCAGCCCGAGTCAATAGATACACGGCTGCCCGGGAGATACTGCAATCCACGAACCGTTGCCAACATTTCAACCCACATACTGCGACTTTCATCAGGGAGAAACAGCATTTTGTACTGTGCAAGGTTTCTGATTGACGCCCACAATGTGAGCAACTGCTTCCATAGGGCAAGGTCTCCAAACAGTCAAGTATCCAGTAGGTCACGTGACGTCTTTAAGAAGCAGGATGACATTTTAGGATGGTGTGATGGAATGTTGGGCATGAATGTATGAAATTACGTACAACAACTTGTCGATTAAATGTTCTTATTTCTGTTTAACAGTGACAACCATTCCATGGTAATGTAAGTGTGTAACCATGTAACCGTAGTACCGTTATAGTATCGTGTAACCATGGTACTATAAGTGTGTCACTTCACTGGTATTCATTGAATAATAAAATTTGACCACATTATCTCATCAAACTGTGTCTTAGTCATTGCCTGCTGGTTGTTAATTTGCGGCGTGTAACTTCCAGATTAAATTTTCTTTGGAAAAATATGTGGTACTGTATATTCTTGACAACCCAAGCAATCTTCCCACGTGATCAAATTCGCGACATCTATACCGGGAGTGGTGACTCAGGGCATCAAACTATGCCATTGCAGTGCCTCTGATCGGGAGGTCCTAGGTTCTAATCGCGAGGACGATAGGATTTTCGACACTAGCTTTTCAGCTAGGTCGAATTCAGTCGCGGTCTGGAGGAGACTAGCGGCCAGCTGCTGTTTTCCGTGGTTTCTCCGATCAACACCAGGCGAATGCAGGAGCAGTACTCTAACTAACAGTCCTCGTGCCGCGCGCGATCTTTTCATCCTCTTCCTTGTCCCAATCTTGCACCTTAATTACACACACTCACATGCACTACACTACCACACATGCAGGGAGGCCGGTCGGGGGCTTAGAGCTTGTCTCGTCGGGAGCGCTGTCCCGCAGTAGGAGATGTGGTTGGGGAAAACCCCGCTAGACGACGGGTAGGTCGGCGCCGGATCTTACATTACGGGACCAATGAAGTAAGCAGTTGATGCTAACAAACAATCTAACCAAACAAACAAGCGACATCTGTAAAACGGTAAAAGGCAAAGTTATGTTATGGGTTCTCCCAACTGGGAAATGAAAATTAACAAACGAGTGGATGAAGTTGTTAATTTGAGAATCAGTAGTTGAACTAAATTTTCACGCGTGGTTCCCAGACAAGAAAAGTAAATGAAGGAAAGCAGAGCTGATTCGAAAAATTTCAATGGAATCCAGTGATTGCTTCGGATGACATGCTATTCGAATATAAATATTCTATATCTTCAGATCAAATGTTTTTCTCTCAGAAATTTCGATGATTTCTCACGAAAGTCCCCCTCTAGAAAAAATCGTACTCATTTTATATTCCAAGAAGCGTTTTGGAAGGTACGTGACCTAGAATATCGCAAAGTTTTCAAACAGAACAGGGGAGTATTCATCTCACGTATTACCTTCGCACCATCCTTTGTGAGATAATATTCTGGATTCGTTGACAGGCGAAAGTGACAGTTCACACAATTTACATTGCTCGAATTCCCAAGATTTTCTTACATCATTCATACCTAGAGGTGCTACCAAAGCACATACTTTCTCGAAATATTATGTTATCGTATGTAATATTGTGTCATAGATTCTGCCTCTCTTACACGTCAAATGACACTTTATCTCGTAAATAAACGAAATGTGTGAATTTCGAAACTCGTGAGAAGTTTATGATACTCGCTTGTTCCTCGCTCGTATCATAATATCACACGCTTTTATTAATACCCATCATTACATCATCGTTTCATAATATGCTATTAAAAGCGCTTATATTTCACGCAAAATTACGCAATAAATAATCATGTTCTAGAACAATTGAACATGAAATTATTCGAAGATGTTTTGATGAACACATTTCATTATGAAACAAATTCTTCATGATTATAGTAGTAAGAAGACGCCGAAAAATTTTGAACTTTTGCAAGTTTGGAAAAATCAGTGTTTATAACGAACATGGAACCTGCACCATTCTCTTAACCGTCCTCTACACTATCCAACAACAAAATTCAATCAAAAACATTCGAGCCATTTTTATTTAAATTTGGAAAATGTCCCAGGGGCTTCATTTAAAGTACCCCCCAAATTGAAATATTGATTCAAGGTGCCGCGATATCAGTTAGATCTATTGGGGAATATCGATTTTGCGTTGCATTGCCTAGTGTTGTTCACAGACGGACAGGTAGAAGGACCAACGTTTTACCGTCAATCAATTATTAGGTGCCAAGAACGCCCCAAAATGGATTCTGACTACACTACGTGTTAGAGGATTGTTTTTCTTAGCTAAGCAACTGGATTTATCCACTTTTATTGCTTGGTCCCGGAAACAAAAAGAGTTTTTATGCCAAAATTTGGCAGTTTTTTTTCTCGCATCATTACATAACTTTCGCTCTACTGAATAAGAAGTAGCGCGAAAGTAAAAATATGGTTCTGATATTCGACACGAAAAATTTGTTTTTTAAAATATATTTAGCATTTACATTACAGCTGTATTTTTTTTAATTTAGTGCATTTGTAGATACAAATGATGCTTTTTGATATTTTTCAAACCCTTAAAATTTTTCAAGTGTAAATAAGGTTAAAATGAGGCACTTTCAAAAATGATCCTCTGTATTTTCTTAAAAATGGATCGAATTCCTCCTCCAAAACTTTTGATATGAAAAAAGATTCTGATTTTCAAAGATTTTCGGATAGGCCTTTTGTAATTAATCTGTTAGAGAATTTAAAAAAAGAAAATTCGAAAAATGCGTTAAGTGTGTTAACTGTTCGTGTTAACTGAGAATACTCTTAAATATTATTCTGTCTATTGTTACGCGCAATTTCAAGCAAAAACGCTTGTGCACAAATCAAATTAAGGATGCTACACAATGGCACAGACTCTCGTCTTAGTAAGTTTTCTTTTTTTCGGTCTGGACTTATTTTTTTTGGGTCTTTCGCCATCCTTTTGCATTCTGCCATTTATCGCTGCCCAAAGAGCATTTAAAAAATGTTCTGAATATTTCATTTTCCTCATGGTAGAACCTAAATATTACTTAAGCAGCGAAGGATTTACACCTGTTTGCCACCTGATTGGGAAACCGCCGACAGACGATGCAATCCGCGCAGCGGATTCAGTCAGATGAGGTACTGCTTGTTACAATATACATTTTGGTACTGTTTAGGTGCTAGTGGTGTTTAGATAGTGACGGACAGATGCGGACTGACGGACTGACATTTTGAAAAATAGAACTATCTACTACTCTACACTACGTATATTACTTCATATATACGTACGTATACGAAAAAATAAAAAAAATCCTCTTTACCATGAAGATGAGATCTGAGGCAATGGGATAAAACATTATCCAGGTTCCCCTTTCTCCACTCTTCCCATCTCATTATCTCGTCCGTAAAATTTATACAGGGAACATTGGTTAGAAAGCAATAAATAAAAAGCGTTAAATACAATATGGTCTAGTTTTACCAAGCCAGAGATGTGAGTCGAGGGACAATACAAATCGACCGCGCGTGCAACTGAGATTTGCTGCGAATCATGAATACCCAATTACATGGTTGGCATTCCTGAAACCTCTGAAACAATAAGTACCTAAATTGCTACAAGCACTTTTTCATGAACACGTAGATGAGGTGTGATGGTTTAAAATAAATATAAGTTGTTTTGGAAGAATTTTCTTAAAATAAAACTAGAATTGACAATAATAAACCAATCCAACAAACAATTAATAGCATTTGTTTTTTGATAAAATTTATTTACTGCAGTATCATAATTTTACAGTCATGGTCTTTCATTTGTTAATTCCGAAGTTCGTTTCCGTTTAGATAGATAATTTGAAACTGCATATAGAGAAGCTGTGAATGACTATAAGGAAAACTCTTAGAGTTGGTCACATTAGCATCGTGTTTGACTCATAATTCTCCAAACACTGGCAAAAGTATTTCATCATCAAACAAATGCCCCGATCCCTCTCCATTGCACGCCGTCCCAAGAACGTTTATATAAATGATGAAATATCAATATTAATAGACCCGACGAAGAAGGAACGGTCTGTGTCTGTGTCTGTGATTGTGAGAAACAGCAAAGACCAACAACGCCCTTGAGTGAGATCTCTCATTATCACATGAAGCTGATAGCGCTTAGTGTTTTCACAAGAAATTCCTGCAAAGTAAACCCGGCTTTCCGTCGACTTACTGTCGCAGTTAATACCCCGTTCCTCAACTTACAGTTTTTCCACTGTCCGTTGTAGCACCTTACCATTAGACATTGCTGGCAACAATACTGAAACTTTTGTTGCTCTTGGAAATGTCTGTAATTGGAAGCCGCTACAGAGTAAGTAAAGTGAAACATTAATAAACACACAAAATTGAGAAAAACTTTCAAATTCAAGGATCTTTAAGAATGAATACATTTAACATATGGCATTGCCAGTGGGATTTATAAGTCTTGTTAGAATTTTTTATATTCATGTCTTGTATTCCGATTTTTTCGTCCGAAGTTTTTTTCTAGTTTCAGGGGATAACGATTTCGACTATTCGCGCTAGGTACCTACTATGTCCCTCATGGGAACACATATTAACTTTTTTTACACTAGACACAATGGCGGGCTCCTCGGTCTGTGCCCAGCAGACTCACAAGGCCTCCCGCGACAACACACATACATTAAAGACAAGGGGACATGAAAGACGGCGGGACTCGAAGTCACTACCCTTCAGACCAAAGCTCGGAGTCGGTACACGCTCTAGTCACCTCGGTCATTCAGATCAGCCTTTTGGCATTCTGATTACCATAAAAAACAATGAAATCCAATTATGTTGAAAATGTTAAAAAAACGATAACATAATAATTAATATTATTACTGTCTCCAGTGCCATGTGCCTTGCTTTGCCAAAGGTGATGGCTTATGGTAACACAGGCATCATTCAGGAATCTTTCAACCTCCAAGTAATACATCTTTCTACATCATGTAGGTGTACAAGGACGAACTTTCGTACTGAAACATTTCTCTCTCAAGTTATTGCCAAAAGTCAGACAGCTTTAAATTTTTAACCACAAGTGTGAAAAACCCGGCAGCACGGCCTAGTTTGAATCTTCAAATCACGAGCTAAGAGACATTCAGTACAGAAGCACCTCCCCTCCAATCGAGTTCGTGTCTAGGGTCGGAAGAGTAGATGAAGTACAAATACACACCCGGAACAAACAAAATTGACAATTCCGGGAGAAGATATATTTCTTTGTGCACAAGTTCAGATAAACCATAGGTAAACAACATCTTGCTACATCGTCTAGAAATACTCGAGAGTGTTTTAGCATTAACACTTTTCTTCTCTATCAAGTGAGTGCCAATGGTCGCTCGCCTGTAAGGGGAAAGATACACCTTGAAACCTTAAAAAAATCAATTTTTGAATTTTTTTCCTATGCATTAATTATTCAGGAATATTGTGGTGAAAAAAATTAGATATATGCAATACTTTTCGAGTAATGATTTAGAAGGTATATCGCTGCATCATGCATCCATTATAGTAGTAAGGTAAGTAAAACTCGTGAATCTAACTTCATCCCTTTTTTTTTCAGAATTACCTTTTTCAAGATCCGTTTTCCTTATAATTCAAAAATTAATCATATTAATATGAAATTTTTAGATTCATTTAACCAAGTATTATCTAAAACCATGTTAAATCAAGCACTTTAGATCATTATTTATTGTGATAAAAAGTCATAAAACTGAAAAAAATATTAATAATCAATATATTAATTTTCGATTTTCCAAATTAAAAATATTATTTATCCAGAGATCTAAATAAAATAGCATGGTTTTGTACCTGAGAGTACTGCCAACAAATTAAAAGAAGAAATTTGTGAAAATCTTCAAAATTATTTGAGTCATCACGGAAACACCAAGTCAATGCATGAAGAAACTGGTTGAACTTTTATTAATTTTTTTTTTAGTAAAAAGCAAATTTTTCCTTGGAGGAGAAATATATCTCTACGTGTCTGTTCATTTTCACTGTGTGGAATGTGATTTTAATACAGAAAAAAGTGGAAAAATAATAAAAATTTAACTGCTGTAAGCTGTATCTTCCCCCTTAAATTCCAACCAAAATGAAGTGTCAAACATTACCACGAAACCTGAGTCTCCAAAACACGAGGTAGGAGTCGCTCAGCAGGGGAGCACCGCCCCTCCACTCGGGCTTCGCGTCCAGCCCGAGGGAGGAGTGGGGCGGATTACGAGCACGTGCAGGAGCCAACGAAGCGCCGAGATCGAGAGGTGGCCACGAACGCGCGCCGAGATGAAGATAAACGTCGAGCGGTTCCGAAAGAATTATCGGGTGCATCGAACAGGGCCCCGGCCGCTAAATGCAACAGGAAATGAAGATTAATGAGCGCTCCAAGTGATTAGAGCTGGTTCGGAGGGGGGAGCCAGTCGGATAATGGCGGGAGGGGAGGGGGACGGGGCGGTGGCGTGAACGCGTGGGTCTGATTGCGTTTCCACCGCCCCCTGCGCACCCCTCCTTCCGCTCCGACGCCTGCTGGGGAGGTGAAACACGCGCGGAGAACGAAAGTTAAATACACGTGCAAGTTTCACGCAGTCCGTGTAAATGTTCCATTACGCGCCATGTATGAGAGCATCAAATTTTCTCTTGGGGGGAGGGGTTAATCGTGTTTTTGCAAATGGATTATCGCAAAATATTATTTTATTAATAGTGCAAAAGCATGCTGTTGAGCTGGAATCCGCCAGCTGAGGTTGGGCTTTAATGGTTCATGAAATATCTCCCTAATATTTAATTATCCCATAAAGGAATTACTGAATTTCAGATAGTGTGTTAAACTCTGAATATTAGCTACAATTTTAATTTATTTGAAAACCATTTCAAGGGAACGACATTTCTATGTGACATTAAAACTTTGTGATATTTGATTACTAATTACTTAATTTATTGTCAGGCATTATATATGTTTTTATGCATCAAAAGCACAAGTGGGTTTGCAATTTTTATCATTTTTGCTAGAAAACATTCGAATATTTTCTTGTATTTCAGCGTCTTAGTTACATTTGGCATCAGCAGTGTTTAATTGCAACTTTTGAAATCCACAAATCTAAACAATTCCAACCAATTTAAGAGCCAAAAATGTGTGCCTTTCGTGAGTCAATGAAGTGCCCCTTGAACGTTACGTTTTACGAATCAACCTTGCGTTTCTGCTGCCTCTTAGGGATTGCTGATTACCAGTAACTAGGTAATTTGCCACGGCTGTAACTGAATAGCTTCCGATTTCATCAATCTCGATGACAAATTGCTGTTTTTGCTTTCTTTCGTTAGTTACATGAATGATTTATTTTTCTGCCGGTTGCGTGAGTGACATTGCCATTTTGGTTAGCAGTTCATTTTGAATCTTTGAAATCGATACTCATTAGTAGCATTGAGGGTTGTAATGGTTCTTCAAAAATAATGACGTGCTCATTTCGATCAGATATATCTTGTGTAATTTTCATTTCGAATTAATGAAGAGAACACACGCACGCTGAACAAGTAAACTTGATATTTCATGAACGATACTCTCTAACTGAAAATTTAAGATTTGAAAAACACGAAATATGAACACGACTTTATTTTACATAAGTGGTATTTATTTTATGTGTATTTCTTGACTTCCTTAAACCTACCAGAGAATGGACAATTTATGACACTTAGAATTGCTCGTTTCCAGTCTCTCTGATGGAAAAGTCGTGTTAATCGTGAAGGCTAAATTTTGAGAAAGCCTTAATGCTTCCGAAGTAATATGCAATTACTCAAATATAGTATTGAAAATAGCAGTTTTTCTAATATTTTCATTCCAAATCCCAATTTTAAAAAAATGAGTGTACTGACCAAACTGATCAAAGAATAAGTCACCGGGCATCTCGATTTATCCCAAGTTTCTGATTACAGTCCGTTTCATGCTGGGTTTGGTGACATTTTCATATTTTTAAAAATGTTTTCAAAAATATGTTGGTCAACTAGTACACATTGAGAGAGATATTACAAAATACTCATTAAATAAAGATATCGTGTTATTAGTGAATTTTTACAGCTAAAGACAATAAAGAGGGAATAAAAGACAGTTACAAACCACAAACAGGAATGTTGATCTACAATGTTTTAAAAATACCTCGTGTAATAACAGAAATTTCAAATGCTATCACTCTTTCAAATTATTTTATGTGAAAACATTTGATTATCACATTTCTTCTCTGATCTGCAATGGAGAAGCAAACAAAAATGGACGTCGTACGTGATTAGTAGATGTTTCGTTGCAAAAAAGAAATTTGAAAACCGGAAGAGAATGCTAATGTGGAGCTTCACTGCGAGTGCACTACGAATCCCGTGCTTCCCATGCCCTCTGATTAAAAGGATAAATACAACACCAAACGAGATTTGGTTACATCTCCAAAACACGTTTCATTTGAGCGGACATGAATACAGAAATACGGCGCTCTCGTTTACATAATAGTGATATTACATCACGTCGAGCCTTTGGAGGATGAAAATAATAACGTGAGGTGTTTGCGTTGTATTTAACCTCGTTTGCGTTGACCTGTGTCTAGTGGGAAGCTTTGCATTGTGGTTGGTCGCGAAGGAAATTATTTTGCTCTGCACAGTTCTGGCGGTTCGGATCACGCTAAGGCGTAGACCTGCATGATATACGCAATAAATCAAGGCTAACAAACGATAAGACAATTTCGGACATCGCCAAGATATATTGAAATACGACATAAAAAGAAAGATGTGATAACATTTATTAAGAGTCGATATTATCATTTATAAATTTATTTTCATCACTGGTAAGCCACAAGGCTTTATACGTGATAATTTAAGAAAACCACACAATACACACATTCGTTACACTATTTACATTTAAGGATAACATAACGGGCTGCTGGCCAGAGAATGGAGCAAACCACGCCAAGGAAATTAGAAAAAAACGTTGCTACCAGAAAGTGTGTGCCTTTCTGTAGAACCTATAGTTACTTTCTCGTATACATACGAATATACAGAATAATATACGTAGTATAGGGAAAATTATGTAATGCTGCGGTAAATCGTTTGCGAGATTTCAACGGAAATACGCATTTTGGGATCCCCGGATACCGAAAAAGTGTTTTTTTTTGTTTTTTTCCAAAATGTCCGTCCGTCGGTTGGTCCGTCTTCCTGTCCGTCCGTGAACACTACTAGCGCCTAAATCACATGTACGATCTTTTCCGAATTGAAGAATCCCCTGTCCATGTGGCTCTAGTTGAAGTTTTGAAAATTTGAAAGACATTCTTTAAAATTTGGGGTACTTTACATAAATTCCTCCCACATTTTCAAACTTTTCTCAGAAACGGCTCCAATTTTTTTTTTAAATAACTTGTAAGAAAAGAGGTAACTCCACTTATAAAGAAGGCATAGATCCGATGTTCACGGTCAACTCTGAATTTTCGAAAGTTTGAAATTTGTTCGGCATTTTCCTGCAACTACAAAATTAATGATGAAGACTTTTCCGTCAAAAGAAATTTGTTGCTAAAAGTCAGTTCTTTTAATAGATAGAGTTTATATATAGAATCCTATAGAGTTTTTTGAAAATGTTAGTATATTTTGTGCAATAGTGCGTGCAATATTTGGAATATTAAAAAATAACAAAAAAGATTGTTTAAAAAGGCTCCAAATTTTTTCTTACAATTTTTTGTAGGGATAGTGCTAAATGACATAAGACAACATATTGCTCTTTTTTTGCTTTTTCAAAAATTACAAATTTTTCTTTGGACCTAACTCTATTATCGGTAATATTTATATTAGAGGCGATTTATGCACATTATTATATTTATGAGTATATATAATTTAAATAATGACATCAATTTTCTGGAAAACTCAACAGTTTTCTTCATTTATTTATTTATTTTACGTCAAAAAACAGTTCAAACTGCGTATGACGTGCTATGGGGAAAATGAATTGTGTGCACATTTTCAAAATTCTGTGATCCCTACACTAAAAAAAACCTCCCATGAAATTAAATCTATTTTCAAGGCTAAATAAGCTATAAATTTTGGCTCTTATCCATGTCCTTCGGAATAATATTTCCTGCCGCGAGAACATGCAAACGATATTTTGAATAATTGAATTTCCCACTGAATTCTAGAAGACGTGCACAGAAAATGAAGTTACATTTATGTCCAGAAGCAAACAAGGGGCCATCTCAGCATTTGCTCAATGGATTAGGGAAACTGGACGAAAAACCTGATCGAGATGGGGGTCATTGACCCGGAGGCTGTAGTACAATACTTGTTACTGGTCGTTTATACACATTTATACGGTCCAAATGGTAAATAATGCATTAGGTATCATTGTTAAAATTAATGTTACTATTCTTGTGATGCTAAGTATAGCTAATTGTATAGAAACAGTTATGCAGCAGAAACGATTTCACTTGAGATTTAAACTTTTCTATCGAATTTAATCGTTTAATGTCGTCTGGCAAAGTCTTGTAAAATAATGTACATGTATTGTATGTGATTTTTTTGTATTGAGCTGTTGATACTGTCACCTGATGAATATGATTTCTACGTCGAGTGTTATAGTAATAGACATCGGCATTTTCTGAAAATATATTCCCGCCCTTTCTGTGACAATGAGCTCAAAATTCTATATTTTGAGAAACGCTCTAACGCCATTTTCTCAAAAATGGCTTCAAATTTTGTCTTCCATTTTTTCCAAGGGATAGTGTTAATGGCACTGTTTAATATGACGTGAAGTTCATTTTAGTGTATTATTTTGTTTTGTTTTCAAATATTAGACAAATATAGTTTGTCTTCAATATCTCTCATGCCTTTAATATGCATATTTCAATGGCTTTGTATTCATTATTGAATTTGTGAGTGAAACTTGTTCAAATTACTTCAATTGAAGTTTTTCGAGAACTCAATAGATTCCTGTGAAAAAGAGCTTCCAATTTCGCATTTACGTAAGAGACTGTTAAGATGGCTCCAACTTTTTCAATGAAAATTGTCATTGAAATTGATTGTCCATCTTTAATATTCTTAAAATAATATTTCGGTTCTACTATTTGGAAACTGAAAAGTTGAGAAAATTTCATAAAACCACACCAAGGAAATTAGAAAACTTTACTATGAGAAAGTCTGTGCCATTCCGAATCACCTCTAGTTACTTTCTCGCCTTACGAATACTTTGTAAGAAGAGCTGATTTTGTTGGGTTTTAGACGATGCCTTGGTTGGCAATTACATACAATTAAATACGTGGTATACTAAACTGATCTTTGATTCTTTGCAAAAAGGAATGATTATTATTCACTATCATTCAACACATTCAATAAAGTACCTAATATTATTAAATATCTGTATCATGCTGAACAGTGTTTTTTTTTTGTTTAGGCACTTTTGTTTGTCGAATGTTCTGGGGAAAATGAATATGTGAGATGCAAAAGCGTGTCACGGAATGATTAACTATACAAATAATACTGTACAGACCGCTTTGCACAGAGGATGGTTTACTGGACTGTATTTGATTTTGGTTGATCGTGCTAGTCAGCTAGCTCTTCTGATAACTCGGTTTTGGCAGTAATCACGGATGCGGGTTTAGGACAGCTTCCGGTTTCAATTGAAGGTATTTTGTAGATGTAATTGCACAAAACATGTTTACTTCTCTTAACATATTGTCACTGACTATATAAATACACAGCTCAGATGAATCACTCACATTTGAACACTTCTGTTTACACGTTATAAGCTTACGCCTCACACAGTTGAAGTTAAAGTAGCAATTGCCAACTTAATATTTTGTGTCCGCGAAATTACATTAATGTTCGGCGTGAACATCAAACAATTTTGAAGCTGCAAGTTTCATTGAAAGAGAATTTACGTGGGGAAAAACCTTTAAAGATCTCCTCGCGGAGCTCAAGGCAGCGACACACGCGTGCGCTCACATGCTGCATTCGACCTGAACTGAACTTTGTTCTGACGGCAGTTACGCCGCAAAATATCTGCGCACAGGGCGCGTGGAGAGGGAGGATTGAAGTGACGAATCTCAAGTAAATTGTTGACGCACGTGAATTCCTTCTCGGCCTCACGCGCGCTGCCCCGCGTGGGCGACGGGCCGCGCCCTGCCGCGCGTCCGTTGTTGTCTGTGTATCCTTCAAAGCCGCCGCCGCCGCGCCTGTTTTCGTCCGCTGTTCGGCTGCCGTCCCCTAGCGAAGGGGCGCGGGGTTTATCGGAACACAGATATTTGTTGGCGAAATGGAGTGCGTGGTTTATGATTTTATTGTCACTCCCAGCCGGCCGCCTGGCCCTTGCGCACCGCGCGCCCAGTCCTTTGTATCAAGAGGCTCGGAAACAACATCCCGCCCTAACGAGATCCCACTTTCTCCCAACCAGACAGTTCGGACATAGTTAACTGAGCCCGACATCTGGCGGAGAAAGTGAGAGTCAAATCCCAGGCGCAGACGGGACTACCCACGGGGTGCGCCTGCTTAGATAAAAGTCCCCAGACCCGCGTCGGGGGTAGGCTTCGAAGGAAGCCTGGGTCGAAACTCGGGTGCGGAACACTGCCTATGTGCAGTCTCCCCGCAAAAATAACCCGTACGAATATCTAGAGGCTCGGAAGAGTGGTCGCGCGGCCACCCAAATCGCTCGCGCCCCCACCTCTTGTCTCGGGAGCGAGGACCCACAGTTGTCCGAGGACACACCCCATCCATTTCCGACCGCCCCCTCTACGACTACCGTGTGGGAGGGGCGGTTTTCTATGTATTGGTTGTGAACCACCGCGAGCGGAGGTTCATATGTTCAGAGTCAGATGCGTCAGATAGACAGATGGCTCATATGCTAGGTTCATCGGGATTCAATCAGAGCTACTGGCTGCTCATCACCGCTTGCCTTACCGCGACGGTCATGTGAGCTCCCCATGCTCTACGCTGGCAGTTGGCACTTGCGTCTTGCCATGCCGTAGTTACCGTCATACCGCAACGGCACTAATTAGGGCTACAGGCTGCCCATCAGCGAATGCCATACTGGCAACGTTTTACACTCGCGGGGCGACAGTGAAAGGTACACCACGGCTGCACACATGCCTGGTCATCGTGTCCGGGGACTCTGACTAATCGCTCTGACCAATATGTGACGTGTGTCATCACATATGCATCTCCGCAATTCTCCAGCTCCAGTTCCAGCGGCGATGGTACGGTAAAATTTAACATCCACAAACCAGTACCTGTCCTTGTCTCCAGGATTGCCGAACTACTTAAAGACATTCGACCATAACACTTCAGTGAATGTTTAAATCTTTAATCTAATTCGTTTATTGTATTAGTATTCACTTTGTATCTCTCCATTAATTAACTTTGTTGCTGTGTGTTCATTATTAATTTTAATATTTAAAATTAGGATTTTTTAATTAATAATTTACCGTTCGTGCCCGGCAATTCATTACGTAAATAGTATACAAGTTTTGTATTGTTTTCTTTTTCTCCTTACTTACATTGTAAGTTATAATTATTTTATTCCAAGAGATACACCACTTTCTATCATTAAATGAATATATGTTCAATTTGTTATTTAATATTTCGGCCTAATTCTGTCATTCCTCTTACGAGGTGGTCCTCCAGCCTTTTCCTTTAGTAGCCCTCTGGCTACATCGCTAAGTTACCGGACGCCTATATGTATGTGTATGGTGTGTGCATATAGCCAGCAGTTGGCTCGTCATCGTGCGTAGCTCCGTGTGAGAGGTGGGTACCAGGTGAGTATCACATCTGCACGAGCTCAGACGTCAAAGACGCGTATACGTATACATGCATGTACGTGTTCTAGAACAAGATCAAAGCTTTTGGAATATTCTAGCAGTTAAGAATCGGTTGCAACGATTGCATGTTCAGACCCTCAAGATTTCTGGGAAGGACCTTGACGATACGGTCACTATCGTAAGCGTGCACGCGGGCCGTAAAATATACACAGTGGCAAGGGCGCGCATCCTGCGAGTGTTGCGAGGAGCGCAAACCAGGCAGCGATTCTGTCTTCCAGGAGTACATGAAGTAAAATATCCTGTTTATTTTATTTTTCCGTCCTCTTTTAATTTTCTGCTTGGCATGTGGCATGCTTGGCATATGTTTTTTTTTCTTCTTCGCCCCAATAAATCAATTAGTTCATATTCTTTAATATATTTTTATTAATAAAAGTATTCTAAGAATTATCTTTTCAAAAAATGCAATATTGTTGTAGTGGTCATTATAAGGAATGACGCATGATGAAATGTGGTAAAACGGACCTGTTCTTCACAGTACAATAATGGTGTCATATTGTTCACTTCTCACGTAGAACTCAAACTCAAAATTCTGAGCTGAGATTGGCTTAGATATAGCCAACTCTTTAATACCTTATTACGCAATATTAGCTTATACTCAATATACATTAATAATATATACTAACTATATAACTATAACTATAACTAATAATAAATTACTTTAATATACTTAAAAATGAACATTACCTGCAATGTCTTTTTCTAAAAAAGGTTATTCAAACATTGTAACAGCAAGTGTTATAAAAATATTCCTAACTACTGAAATGAATCGTTCAACAATATAATCTCAACATTGCCGGTAGATATAACATTCTGCATAGTACGCTATCCGCCAGTCTTATAACATTTTCAGTAAGATAAATTGGATTCTGTCAGGCATTGTTCACTCAGTGTGAATTCCTGGAACAGAATATTTCTTTTCTCCGACAAATTTGGTCAATACAATGACTAGTCTCCTTACTCGGTATGAAACTCAACGGAAGCAAACTCACCATGTAGTACGTACTACATTAGTGGTATCAATTTTCTTGTTTTCACCACTTAATATTGGGATAATTTTACTAATTTCAAACTTTTAGTACAAAAACTCCAGAATTTTGCAACGAATTCATAACATTCTGAATTTAAATATAATTAAATTGATCAAAAAATTGTTATTATAGTAAACTTAATGCAAAAATGTATGGATTACATCAAAGAACAAATTCACAGACTTTAAGTTTCGTATACTACAATAGTAAACACGGCAATTCTTCGCTTTGCCATATATTATACTTCACACGTTACTGGTCATATGATTGTTCATGTGATTGTTAATCACGTTTTATTCTACGCTCTGCAAAAATGTTATTACATGTTATGTTATTACACTTTCTCGCGATTATGGGTTTGTTGTACTTATGGGTATGTCCTGATTTGGTCAAGGTTGTCAAGTATCCTATTGTTACAAAGTTCTCTCTCACGTTTGCGCTTGCATTCGCTATGACTCTCTCTTGGAGACATTTTATTTACTTATTCGAGATATCGTTCAAGTCCTGCCTATTTCACAATCTCAGGGGCAGAATATACAGCGATGACGTGCTTAATACTTGAGGGTGCGACGAGTTGCATAGAGCTTCTGTTCAGGGGCGCTTGAGTCAGCATAAACGCATGAAATAATCATTAACGCGTGTCTATGTGCGATAGACTAACGCGCATCCCCATTGTACAATACCTATATTCTTCGCGCATGTGCAATAAGTTAAGAAAGTGTTACCGTTATCAGGTGAACAGTACAGCAGCGTATAAAATACGAACAAACACTGAGTTTTATATGTTGAATTCTTGATGTACACCAACCTTATACCTTATCTCAATCCATTTATAACTATTTTCCAGATATTCTATATTGAATGTCGTGATATAATGTTGAAAAACCTTTGAAATGGATATTCCATTTTGTATATGTTTCTTTCCGAGAGGAAAAAATGTATTATGCGCTCATTTATAATGAAAATATTTAATATCCTTCAAAAAATGTTTTTCATCATATCTGTATTTCCTTCTCCTCTTTTTAGTTATATTTTTCTTCCGTAATATAGTATAAAAATGTATACATTGCTGAGCGATGTACATTGCTCAGAGTTAGTTAATTAAACGTTGTTTTAATTTCATTGTTCTAGTAATACTGTTTATTAACAAAAACATGTTAATGTTTAAACTGAAGAAAGCATAACATTCTTTAGAAATATTTAATTTGCAAACCCTATTTCTATTCTTCGGTATACACAAATCAAGTTGAAAATACTTTGAAATGAAATAAGATATTTTTGGTTTTAATCTCTCTATGCTATTTGATGATGTAGATGGGGCAAAAGTTCACGCACAAAAGCATTCATCAAAGAACACGAAAAATATTGCCTATATTCAGGAAAATCTCTGGAGGCAAAACACATTACATATATTCTGCATACATATAAACATATTCTTCGCCCGACAAACTTACTCGACATTTTTTAATTTCAAATTCGAAAGCAGTAATTCCATCTACCTACTTAATATCAAGTCGTCAACTTGCACAAGGCATTTCGGAAGGACATGCCAGGTTCACAGCTGGCGTCTGGTCTCGAACCCAGACCTGCAGCAGCGCATCCCCGGCGAGATCCTCATCTCGGCCTCCTGTAAAAGCCCCGCCCATAATTACCAGGGCACGGCCTCCTTTGGCGCAGTGCCAGCGCCTAAAACCCCCCGGGCTTAATATTGCACTCCGCACCTACGGTTTTGTCGCCCCACCCACACCGCACCAAGTCTCCCTGCTTCGACCGTCCCGCCCACCCGGCCGCCCCGCCAGCCCCGCCCTCCCCGCCCGCCCCGTCGCCCGCCCCGCCCGCCCCGCCCCGCCACGCCCCGCCACGCCCCGCCACGCCACGCCCCGCCACGCCCCGCCTCGCCCCGCCCCGCCCCGCCACGCCACGCCACGCCACGCCCCGCCACGCCACGCCACGCCTTGCTCCGTGCCGCCCTCTCTTCGCCCTTTCCCGCCCTGGGTCACTCTGCATCGTCCCACCTCACCTCTCCCCGTCTCACTCCCCCTGCCCAACCTCCCTCCCCATCTCGCCTCGCCTCACTTCATTCTGCCTCGCCAAAGACTCTCCCTGCATCCCTCTACACCGTCCCGTCCATATCGCCCCACCTCACACCATTCTGCATCACCCTACGTCGTCCCATTCCTTCTCACCCACCTCACTCCACACCAACTTCCCTCGTCTTGTCGTCCTTTCCCTCTCCGCCTCACCCTACGTCGCCCCATCATTTCTCGCCCCACGTACTCCACTCCGCCTCCCCTGCTGTCTGCGTCATCTCCGCCCCGCGTCACCCTATGTCGTCCCATCACTTCTGCCCCGCCTCACTCCACTACAACTCCCCTTAGTCCCTTTGCCCTGACCCGCCTCTCCTCGCTAGGCGTCAGCTTGCCTCGCTTTACCTCACGTCACCCCACTTCACCACGTCCCGACTTGTCCTGCTCTACCCTGTCCCACTTCACCTGGTCCCTCCTCTCTCTGCCTTGTCCAGCTCTATCCCGCCATGCTCACCTTCTCAGCTGCACCTCCTCGCCGTAGTCCCACCCCCCATCCGATCCGCCCTCCCGACCCCATCAAACTCTTCTCTAGCCTAATCCGATCTCCTCTCCCAGCCCCTCCCCACTCCACACGACATCACCTCTCCTCGTACTGCCTCACCCGTCTCCATCCTCTATAACGCTCACAGCACCAACACTCCCCGCATATTCCAGCTCCCATCGCCACGGCCGCCTGTATCTTGGAACTAATTAAGTTTGCAGTGAGAAATAACAGGAATTTCCTCTGTGTAATTGTGACTTTATTTCCGCGCCGCGAGGGCCTCGCAGCCTCCACCTCGCGTTCTTATTGCCTAATGCGGCCGCGCGCGCTACTCCTTCGGCGCGCCCCGCTGGATGTTAGCCGCCCTGCCCCGCCACGCCCCGCCACGCCCTTCCCCGCCCTTCCCGCCCTGCCACGCTCCTTCCCCGCCTCCCTGCCTGCCCCGCTCCTTCCCCCTGCCCAGTCCCCGGCTCCCGCCTCACCTGCTCCGCCCCACCCCGCCCTGCCCCGCCTGCCCCCCAATTCCCGCCACGCCCCGCCCCTCCCCTGCCCCGCTCCTTCCCCCGCCCAGTCCCGCTCCTCCCCGCCTTGCCCCGCCCCGCTCCGCCCCGCCCCCGCCCCGCTCCGCTCCCAGCACCCCGCCCCGCTCCGCTCCGCCCTCTGCCCGCTCCGCCCTTTCCCACCTCTGCCCTTGCCTGCTAGCTCTCCTCTCTGCCCAGTCCTTGCCCTGGCTCGCCCCTGACCTGACCCGGACCCGCCTCCTTGCCCGCTCGCCCTGCTCCGCCCCAACCCGCTCCGCCCTACCCCGCCCCGCCCCGCTCCGCCCCGCCCCGCCCCTCCCCGCCCCACCCCGCCCCCTAGCGCCGTGCGCGCTACTCGCCGCTGCCCCGGCCACGAGGGCGAGGGGCGCGCGGATTTGTAGGTCAGCTGCGGCGGATTCACCCTGTTTCAATTTTCGAGCATCGAGGCGAGGTGGCGTACTGTGAGTCCACAGATTCCATTATTAAACCCGCGGATGTGACGTGAGTGCAGGCGACCGTTTCCTTCTCAAACTCCTCCGATCGTGTACTCGAGACGCCGTGACTTGCAATGATTTGTAGTGGTTGTTGAAGTAATGAGGTGGGAAGAAGAATGGAAATGAAGCTTGGCAATAGCTGAGGTCAGAGATGTCACGACGTTTTTATTCCTATTTGGAATTATAATTAAGTTAGCATTTCAAATTTCATTTGAATTGTCCCCTATTCAAAGAGAATAATTGACAATAATATGCGCTGTACGTGGGATAGGTGTTTTTACGTATAAATGAAAAGAGCGTCTAACCATTATGCATCCATAACGGAATTCAAATTAAATAATTGCTTCATTTTCCTAAATTTTATCACAAAAACACATTTCAATTTCGAATAAATTTCATTAACTGCCAACTTCTACAAAGAACGAAATCTGTTCAAAAACGTAAAATTGCGAGACCACCACAGAAACATTTTATTGAAACACATAGAAGTCATTTCATTTATAAAGGTAAGATATATAGAATACCAAAAAAAAAATACATGGAGTCGGAAGAAGATAGTGCCAACCCTCATTTCATAAACCCGAACCAAGGGTCTTAGAATGTCTCTTAAAAACCATATGTTCGGAATACTGAACAAACGTATTTATAGAACTACAGTATGTGTCCAGAAAGCAGCAAGAAGCGTATATAAAAATAAAGAAATGTCCCATAGTATTAAAACTTTGTTTTTCCTCTGTCGGACAAAGATTATAGACATGTGGTTTAGCACTATGTTCCTCCAACCCCTTCATATACTTCATTTAATTAGTAATAAATTTATTCAACCCATCTTTCCTCTAAATACTAAATTTCTCTGAAAGTTCTAAAAATTATGAAAATCTGGAATTAAATTTAAACGAGTTATATGTAGTACATACGAACGATTTTATTTTAAACAATTTTCCAAAGATTTTACCGTTTCCTCAAAATAAAATTTACGTCGTGGGGAAGACAGATAGCGTAATTTAAATAGTAGCATTAGAGCTCGCATTCAATTTTATCTTCGAAACAATAACAGGAATACGAAGCAGGTCCCGAACACTGTATACAGCTTACGTTACATTTGCGTAGCGACAATGCAGCCCAAGCGCGGGACTGCATTACTTACACGCGAACGCGCTCTGCGGTCTATGCCACGCACGCACGCACCCCCCACGTGGGGCTAAACACCAGTCTCACAGACCTCGAACAATATTTGATTTAGATTTGTGCTGGATCTTTCAAGCCCCTAAATTGCAATTTCCACTCAATTACGCTAAACAGTACAGCGACCCTTATCCACTAGGGCAAAGCTGGGGAGTCCCATTCAGCGTGAGGGGCGCGGGAGCGTTGAATGGCACCGCCGGGGGTGGGGGGGAGGGGGGCAGTTGAGGGGGAAGGGTGGCAGCCCTGTCCCTGCACGCGGCCATCGGCGTCGGCTTAGGAGCAGCCGATACGCAAACAGGAGCCGCCCACGCCGCGTTACCTGCCCGCACGTCACTGCAAGGCGCCGCGGACACACACACGTTGCAGGTAACATCTTAGTTAGGCATCGGGCTGGGGTTCTACTGGCTGCTGCTTGCTTAATCGCAATTCAATTTCTGGGAAACCCAGTTTTTTTGCAATCCCATTTGTCTGGAAAAATTCTCAGAACTTCTCAGTTTGCTTTATAATAGATACCTCCTGGAAATTATGTTAATTGGAGCTAAGTTCACTTCACTTCCACCTAACCTAACATACTAATAAAAATTTACAACAATACTCAATACTGTTCTTCGAAATTTGCTGTAAGGGAGCTTAATTATAACTACCTTTAGCAGTCTCAGCTTCACAAGGTTGATTTTCTTGGAATTTTGTTGCCCAAATTCTCGTTTTAGTTAGTATTTTTGCCAACTCTTTCCTGACGTTCCTTTGCTCTACTGCAACTCACTCGTATAATAATTGGATGCGTAATGAGTAATTACGCTGTATTTGCTATGGCATTATTTCACGTACGACGCAAGAGCACTCTCTATTCAATTTTCAACCCGAACTTGGGTTAATATTATTACGCTGCATTCAGATAATACGTTGAATGCCCTGACTTCAGTAAATCATAATTTCCCACATTTCAACCGTAAGAACATGTAATTTTATTAGCCACAAATCCAGTTTCAGAATGATTTCAATATGTTCATAGTTCCGTTACGGATGTTATCCACATTATCTTGGTTTATAATTTCGATGGAAAGTTCTAAATTACTGTAACATCTATGGATATCAAAATCATTCATTTCACGTGTTTAATTTTTGTGCGAGGAATCAATTTTATCAGTTTCCCAAGAGAGATTATTACGTCGACATTTAAGTATAACGAATCGAAAAGTTGTTTTATCTGTAATGTAAATTTCTTTTCATCTCTACACATAACTCTAATTTATTTAATCATTTAACAGTGTGATTGATTTGGTACTTATTAATGAAATAACTTTTGACGTTTCATTATTTGGTCCACTAGTATTTTATTTTATAATTTTATGTTCTGATTGTTTAAATTATTATTAAGAGCTTATGTTATGTGACTATTGAAACGATTGATACATAATTGAGAAAGTCGTATAAATACAATATTTTATTGCAGAATATTGAATTGAGTTAATAAAGAAAATATTTCTACGCTTTATTTGGCCATGACCTTTTCAACGCTCAACTTTTAAATTTGTCATGCTGGCGTTCACAAGCATTACAAATATAAAAAAAACAATAAAAAGTTTAATGTTAAACACTACCACTTCATAAATGTAAGTTTAAAAATAAGAGGGCAATCAGGAAAACTAAAAAAATTGCACGTACTGTTGAAAATCTGATATTCAAAATAACTCACTACCTTTTAGAGAAGGTTGGTAGTAAAAAATCAATGCAATTCGCTGTATTCATTAGCTACTCGACGTCCGACAGTACGGTATTCTCAGCAACACCAAACAGTAAAAAGCAAACCTGCGCCAATGACAAATGCGGAAACCCAAATCGAGAGGACTCGAACGCCTGGCAGTTCGCATTAGGCAGATACAAGCAATGCAGCTCGAGCACATCCGACGTTTACTTTCCATAATGAAGAGTCATGGCGTCATACGTTAAACGAAGCACTCCCGCAGTCGCCTGCATTTACCATCATATATCCGTTTGCGAGCGCGACAACCGATAAACAGCCGGCGGCCGTCTCTGCAGCGAGGCGGCGCGGCGGGACTTTGAGCAAACCGGCGGAGACGAGCGCGGCGCAGCGCGGCCCCGCGGGCCTTGGAAGCCTCTTGCGGCAGGCGCAGACATCGCCCTGGAACAAAAGGAAATGGCACGTGGCTGATTATGAAAGACCATGAATAAAAGAATATTTCATATTGAGAATATGGCATGAAGTGAGTGGGGGCTCCCGGAAAGAACAAGGAGCCTGGAGTAGTAGATGCAGGGGAGGGATCGAAAGTCCCTCCCCCTAATTTGTAAGCAGAATTATATCACCATCCAAAATAAATGACTTAAACGGGTAATATCAATTAGAAGTAAATTCATTTTTGTATGTTTTGAATGAAAAAAATTCGGGACCCCAATTGCATCGAGGCCAGAGGCAAGTTGCCTCAGCTCCCCTCCCCCTTGCCGTGATGGACCATTTGGGTGCCACTGGAAGTGACGCTTTGACGCAGTCATTCAAGACTCTAAGGGCTGCAGATTGAAGCCCCTGAAAAAGTTAGAGCTAGTTACAATAATATGAACGGACGACAATAGACTGCCGAAATAAATTGTCATATGCCTTAGGATTAAGAAGTCATCAGTAGCATGTATCTATGATCTTAAAACCAAATTTGACAAGGAATGGTGGAAAGAAGAAGAAATTACATAAAGAGATGTAAAAAATAGAGGATTTTAAAGAATAAGATAAGATAAAACTGCTACAAAGTTGTTCAAGGAGAGAAATAAGAAACTCAGTGAAAGGATGAAAGCGAGCTAGAAAGTGGAAGAGAAAACATTAAAGGATGAGTACACAGAATTCATGAAATACATACGTATATCATGGCTTTTCACTTAACGTAGTCGCATTACTACGCATGTAATAAAACATTATACAATAAACAGTAATTTAATCAATTTGAATTAATTTCGAAAAGACAATGAACCGTTTTTCGCAGAACTTTTGAATTATTTAATCCTTCAATAACTCCACGGAGAGAACTATAAAACTCAACGCCGGACCAGTCGAAGTGCAGCGAACGAAGAACTGGCACGCACTTGCTTTCCCCCTGGCATCGTCTCTTGCTTCACACTGGCATTCCTCACTTGGCACGCGCCCCTTCCTTCAGTCCGCATCTGCGATGCGACCTCCTCGGGCCCCGGGCTTAGCTCCTCGAATCATAACAGAGTGCAAATACGTCTTCCGAGAAACTTCCGTCGCAACAGCTCCACAGAGCAAAAACACAAAACAAGATATAAATCGCGTTCTAGAGCGACTCTCACGCAACTAGCAAGAGGAATTGAGATGGTTTTATTGCAGTGCGAGAGAGATTGCTGCGTTGAGGGGGAACAAGACTACAATGCAAGAGAACGGTAGAGCCTCTGGAAACTGGAAAATAAGCGTAAAGAAAAATAAATAATTCAGTCTTACTTTTTTTTAACGCAGATCGTTACAACTGTCACGTACGTATGAATCTGGTAATAATTCAAGTGAGTATACAAATAATTAGCTAATTATGTTACTT